>JAWWMK010000040.1:5209368-5273180 GCA_035047105.1 Galeopsomyia nigrocyanea | reverse complement strand
CACCAATACACTGTTAATTAAGGTTAGTGGTCCTCGAAATGAATAAATAAATGCAAATATTTGAATATGTTGCCACTGTCGCCCACTGTCGCCGGCGATATGTCGCTGGGATTTTTTTAACTACAGAAACGTTCCCCCACCACCACTTTTTGTCGCTGTCGCTGTCGCAGCGACAAAATCGCCCCATGAAAACGCGCCCTCACTCTCGCGCACAGCTGTTCACTGTTGCTGTGCAGTGCCTGTGTTGCAATTGCGATGAACGCTGAGGTTAGCTTTTCCACAATTAGAAAACTTTTTCGTAATAATGTGTGATTTAGATGGAACTCGAAAAACTTCCAGGAGTTAGTTCATGATAAAATGAGCCATCGTTTGTGCATAGTGAAAATAGAGTTTATATGTTCTCAAATCGTGAAAATGAGGTGTAGATAGAGGACATTCAAACGCCGTTGTTTATCACAATTTTTGTACCTCTACAAGTGAAGCTCAATGATGTGAGTATTAAACTTATTAACGACGTTATTTCAGTATTTTTAATTCATTTTGCTTAAAGATCCAGATACCTTTGAGACTTTATCAAACTGTAGAGTTCGACCTCAAATATTTTGGTAGCATTAATAAGCAGAGATACAAGATGTGTGTTTGAACTATTAGAATGGGTTAATGAAAATGAAGCTTCTAAAGCTTATTGTGCATCAGAAACCCTTCAGTGGAGAAGATCTTATTATCAATCCTAAGGATTATCCTGGCATCAAGAAAGGAGATGTTGTCGAGATATATCATCCTGATGATGAATTCAGCCGCTTGCTGCTTCAGGTCACTTCCTTCAAGGAGGACCTACAAACAAGAGAAACGATTAGCGTTGAATCTAACATAGCCACCATGTTCCAGCTGCGAACATTTAACGATGTATATATGAATGTAGTTAACCCAGATGACGTTGCATTGGATTCTGTAGAACTAACGTTCAAAGACCAATATATGGGGCGCAGTGAGATGTGGAGATTGAAAAATAGTCTGGTATGTGTTATATATATCTATTCATCAACTATGGAAATGCATACTCAACTCTTTCACCTGCAATTTATGAATCATTAATGTTTTCTAGGTCAACACATGTGTTTATATGAATAAAAAGATAGAGTTCTGTGGAGGAAGCATAAGATGTCAAGTTTATGAAATGTGGTCTCAGGGAGATAGAGTAGCCTGTGGTGTGATAACAGATGATACCAAAATAGTTTTTCGTTCTTCTACAAGCATGGTTTATCTCTTTATCCAGATGAGCTCTGAAATGTGGGATTTTGATATCCATGGTGATCTTTATTTTGAAAAGGCTGTGAATGGATTTTTAGCAGATTTATTTCAGAAGTGGAAGAAAAACGGCTGTAATCATGAAGTGACAATTGTCCTTTTTTCAAGAACATTTTACAAAGCTAGCAGCCTTGATGAGTTTCCTAATTACATGCGCGAGTGCCTGCAGCAAGATTACAGAGGGAGATTTTATGAAGATTTTTATAGAGTAGCAGTTCAAAATGAACGATACGAAGATTGGAGCAATGTGCTGGTGCAGTTGAGAAAGCTTTTTACAGATTATCAGAAAATTGTTTTGGAGTATCACTATAGTAATGCCAAGCCTGGTGTTACAATCCCTAAAGCAAGTAATTCAACAGCAGCTCAAGGCAATTTTTTAGAAGTTTTGAATATGTCATTGAATGGTGAGAATTGTTAATTTTCGAGCTTTTCAATAATTTTTACTGGTATGAAAAATGAAAATGTATTTTTGCTTTTATTTTACAGTCTTTGAAAAGCATTATTTAGATCGTAGTTTTGATAGAACAGGCCAGCTTTCAGTTGTTATCACTCCAGGAGTTGGAGTGTTTGAAGTAGATAGAGAACTAACAAATGTAACAAAACAGAGGATAATTGATAATGGCGTTGGAAGTGATTTGGTTTGCGTGGGAGAGCAGCCTTTACATGCAGTTCCATTGTTAAAGGCTTGTTATTTTTAAAAATTTACCAAACAACATTTATTTGCATTAAAATAATTGCAATCGTTTAATTTCACAGTTTCACAACAAAGATTCGTCTATGAATGTACCAGACGACTACAGTATGCCTCACTGGATTAATTTAAGTTTTTACTCTACAAATAAGAAAATTCCCAACTCGACGTTTATTCCCCGCATCAAATTGCCGCAACGAATATCAAAGAATTGTTGCGAAAGCAGTAACGGCAAGCTTCTGAACAACAAGACGAAACTTTTGCAAGAGGAATCGAGAGAATATTTGCACAACTCTTTTTTCGATTACGACGCTTACGACGCGCAAGTATTTCAACTGCCTCCCATTCACACCTCGAGCTTGCAACGAAAGTCGACGAGGACGAAGAAAACGAGCGTCGTATGCATGGAAACTCACAATAATGCTCATGTTCTTAAGCTCTTGAAGAGAAAAATGTCGGATCCGGATATTCATCATCCACCCCCAGACAGTCATCCAACGGCAAACTCAACTTCGCGCAGTGCTGCTATAAGCATTCCGCTCAGATGCGAAACAGTGGCGAGCAATGGATCAAATAGTGAAGCAACAGGTACTTTAAACGTTAAAGTTAACAAACAGTAAATAAACAGATAATAGTATGTTTTCTTCAAAGCAATTGAATAAAAAATCAAATTTTACAGCTGCATCACGGACATCGCTAAAAAGTGACATCACGGACAATGAGATTTCACCTCCGTTCAGGCCGGTGGTAGGCAGCGCAGGCAGTCCAAATGGCAATGCAACAGCTTCCCAGGCATTGACGGGCATCAGACCAAGTCGCGCTCTCATCAATCCCTTTGACCCTTCGCACGTGACGATTAAGCTGACAAGTAACCGTCGTCGTTGGACGCACATCTTCCCCAAGGGACCTACCGGTGTACTCATCCAGCAACATCATTACCAAGCTGTGCCTGCTGCTCAACAACTGCTGCAGCAGCAGCAACAATATCAACAGCGTCATGAACAAAATAATGATGCAACGTCTGTCCTTAGTAGCTCGCCTGTCGATCAGAGCTTTGGGTATGCTAATAATCAGGGAGGTTCAATGTCACGATCGGCTTCGCAGATATGCTTTAATGATCGTAAGTTCAATCTATTTTAATGTTAATATGACTATTATTTATTTGCGAAGTTAAATAATATGTTCTTTGGTATTTTTTTTTCTGATAATATAATGAAAATTTTGTAGATACGAAAAGTAAATCGCGCATGAATCTCCCACTTAGCAATACCATCGACAAGAGAACGACTGGCTCGAAAAGTTTAACGTTACTTTGGGGTGCGACTGGCGAACAGGAGTGGACACCTGCGCTTACGACGGGTTCGTAGATTTACACCAATGTCGTTGAATAACTTCATTGCCTTAACTTGAATTACGATTACAAAACTTTTGAAAGAGCAGAGAGAAAATATATCATTAGTCTTCATTTTACATTATCGCCATGTAAACTCGAAATTTTCGTCGAGTGCGTCATATGAGAATGGCATGCTATGAAAAAATTAACAGGAAGTGATGCAGAGTGCCTTTAAAAAATGGACATTTTATTGTATACAAATCCATTTCAATTACATACTATTGAGATCGAAATTCGTCGAATGAGGCTTTCTATAGAAAAATCGAGCTTTCATTCTACGATGCAATTTTTTTTTAAATCACAAATTCATAACGCTCGCTTCTTGTGTGCCCTCATTATATAACTTCATTCTCACATGATCATGGTTTTGGCCTGAGAGCAATTTCTTTCATAACCGAAATTATAATTTTTTTGCTGACGCATCGACGATATTCGTTGTATTTCAAAGAGAAAATGAATAATTATTATTGCTTTTCTTGCAGTGATTCGTTTTTTTTTTGTGAACTGATAAAGATTTTCGAGACAATTGGAATGCATTTATTTTTTATTTTTTTAGTTGCAGATTCACAAAAAAAGATAATAAAGTTTTTCTCACTATAGTTCAGCAATACTTTTCCAGGATGACTTTATTTTTTATTTTTTTCCAAGTGCATTTCGGAGAAAGAGAGAAAGAGAGAGAGAGAGAGAAAGAGAAAATTCGCAGAGAGATATTAATTGAGGAAGAAGGGTACAAATAAACACTTCGGAAGTAATAATACTTGTTCAATTTGTATTTCCATGCTGTGGTACGTTCTGTTGGGGAATGCAACGCTCTTGGATGTGTCGATGCGTGTTCGATGTACGACTTGATGTCACTTTAAACAGCGATCATAGGTTAGCTACTCATACATTATCGAGGGGTTTACTCGTTCGGTTATGGTATATAATGTACACTCAAAATTTCTATCTATGGCTCTTCGGTCTTAGATACGTAGATCACTTCGTCTTTCACTATCGTCATTGTAATTCTTAACTGTCCATCCTGATGTTTCCTTGTAGCTGCTAGTGCATGAAAATTATTCATTTCCTAAGGAGATCCAAATGCTCATCTTTTACGCGAAATTATTTACGTTTCAAAATTTGATATGCGTTATTTACATTTGTATCTCCTTAAATAGCAACTGTAGAGCTATTCTATTAGTCGTAACTAATTAAGTAATCTATCACAAAATTAGATTTGGAAAGTAATCCTCCTTATAGACCAGATATCCACGTACGTTGTAAAAAATATTATTTCGTAAATTTACGCAGACATATACGTACACACACGGAACATTCACCTCTAAATGTGTGCATGTGCTTATTGTATTCGAATTGTCTATACATTCGCTTGAAAAATGTCACCTCAATTTCATGCAAATATTTTTTTTTTGTTCCAATTGAATTTGAAAAATTATTCTTTATTAGTACAACTCTGTGAAATATACACAATTTAAATAGAGCACGCAATGTGTTTATACACTCGAATATATCTGTATTCACGGATTTAAAAACAATGTCCTATCGTAATTTTGCAAAAACCATGGAAAATAGGGGTCGATTGGAAGTCGCTGACGATATCGGCTTGCCTGCCCATCACTACCGACTACTTTCCCGACAAGAGAAGCTTGCAGAACGATTACGTCGTGTCCGACTACAATCTACTCCCAGACGACGTCAACGCGGATTTCGCTCAGCAACGTGCCATTTACAGGAAGCCGCTGTCAACTGCCGAGGTTTTCAAAGAGCTCGTCTCGCAACGATTGGCTCAGGTAAATTTTTTATTTTACAGTATTACAACAATTGTATTCGAATCAATAATTTATGTATGTTCGATATAGGGATTTCAATTGATCATTCTACCTCCAAGTAAGAATCAAATAACAACACCAGGTTCAAATTCAGTGCCTCCCATAAGTTCGGTGATGCGAGGAAGACAAACTGATTCAGAGCACAAGGAGGAGTACTTGTTGAGCATAGGAAGGATATTTCACAAAATTTCACTGAGTGGAAATGCAATTAGTGTAACCAGATATCGGCCAAGGTTTGTAAACTTACTTGTGTTACTTTAAAATAGTAATCAATGTTGAGCATCGCTTATTCTTATTATTTTCAGGCATCCATATCCTCCTTTCAACATTCACTATCGGTACCGTTTCCACGCGCCATTCCATGATACTTATGAAGTTTCGTGGGTCTCTTTCGCCACTGAAAAGCTCGAGAATTTCAATTGGAATTACCTGGACCATTACATTTGTACGAGAGGAGATACGGATTTCTCTTTAGTAGAGGTGAACATTCATTTCGTTTTTTATTTATATCGACTATAATCTTCATGTCATCTTGCAGGCTTTAAAGTACTGGAGGTTTCGTGTATTTTTGTTGCCGCTTCATAACCACGCGACACGAAAAATTCAAGAAGGCTCGCCACACTGTGATATTTACACACCACCAACGCAAGTTGAACAAACGACGTTGATGGACGGTTTTCTGCGCTTCATCGAAGGTTGGCTCAACAAAATTCGCCGGCCGCACCCCAACAAAAACTGGGTATTACATCAATCTTTTTTTTTCTTCATAAATTTATGCTAATAGAAATCGTATATTAAAAAAAAGCTATTGATTAATCGATATCGTAACACTGTTGTGCATTGTTGTAAATTTCAGTTTTCCGAGACAATTAGTTTTGTTATAGTCGACGTTTTTGCCATCCACAGCACCGTCGAGTTGCATGCACAAAGCTCGATGCAGCACTAATTAGTATAACAATAATCGCTTACTTTGAATTTGCACATTTAGATAATGGAATTTCAGTAGTTATTTACACGCTAATCTTATTTTAAAAATTTTTTATTTAACAATTCAATTACCAACAATTGACGTAGCCGTTTGTTGCTTTACTATTATTTTTTTATTGATTTTCTTTTCATTCTCTCATATTATAACCATTATCCTATAAGAAAGATCTTAAAAGACTAACGTTGGAAAAGAAAAGAGAACGAGCGTCGTCAATTTTTCGTCATTGAAGAGCGAATCGCGAGGCGAAAGAAAAATTGACGTCCGCGTGCTTGAATAAATTGCAAAACGAATTGAAAGGTGGGAAAAAATATAACACGGCTGGCCAATGCTGGCCATCAGTGGATGCGGGGGCCCGAGAGTGAGCATGGTGTGTTTCAGAGCCCGACAGCTCTTGGCGGGCCACTCCCAAGAGATCCTGCTACTCACCTGACCAGACGTAGGCACAGCACGAGCCTCGTATCCCTCACTAACCAGGTACTAGCCCTTGACGAACCCAACCACCCCAACAATGCTCTTATATCTCTTTCTATCTATCTCTCTTATTCATTTTTTTTCTTGAACGATGTCTTAGCTCCTTTTTTTTTTATATTTTTCGTGTGCGATAACAATTTCTTCTTATCCGAGGAGAGGATCAACAAGGCATACTATATGAAATTATACATTATTTACAATTCTAATAAGTAACTTACACACGACTCACACGCTCGACACATTAATAATAGTTTTATTTTTTATTTTTGTTGTTGGTTTTTCTTTTCTTTTTTTTTCTTTTTTTTTGAGTTTCGCTTGAATATAATACTTACTCGCTAATTTTCAAAGATTGACAATGTTTTTATTGTCGATGTAGTAGCTATCGTCAACCTTTGAAATGAATTTACCAGTAAAAAAAATGCTTGCTACACGTGGTGTATCACTGTCGTCAATCTGTTGTTGCGTTTAGTTGATAATAACAATAAATAACCAGTAATGAATAAAGAAAATATCGTGCAAACGTCGGAGATTTTGCAAAGATATATCGAACGTACGAAGACTTTGGCAAAAACTCTTTTTTTTATACACAGCTATCATATTCTTTATTTGCACACTTTTCATAATTTGCAGAATATGAATAATTCAACGATATTAATGAAAAATTGCGTTATCTTTGCCCTTCGAATTTTAGCAAAACAACCTCGTAGGCAATTCACCATTCCGAGAGCGTCTGGGAAGCAATCGACTGCCTGAGAAGCCTAGACCAAGGTTTGATTAATCATCGTGGTAGACAGTATTTTTTTTGTGGATTCGAGTGTGTTTTCCTTTACATATACTAGTTTATAGGTGTATCCTGCTCGCTTTGGCTATATATACATACTTGGCTCTTATTTTCGTTTTAACTTTTTCATTCTACTGCGAAAAAGTTGAGCACTGCTGTAGATACTGCGAAATTAATGTGATTTGATGACAATCATAGTTGACATATTTTTTTTTGCACATTTATATAGCTTAGGTTGCTGGTTACCTACCACTGACTTCTCCATTTTTTTATTACTTTTCAAGGTTTTGCTGTTTTGGTTTCCGGCTATGATATCACGCATTACTTTTATCAATTTATGTATAGTTAGTTTGGATGGGTTCAAATATCAAGAAAAAATATTTCGACTAATGAAAATGACATCTATATATTAAAATAATTGGTGAAAATTCATCAAGTATTTTTTTCTTGAAATTTCAACAGCCAAGACACTATTTTACTAATAACATACTATGCACTCGCTCGACTATAATAGTACTAAGGAGAGCTTCTCTGTTTTTTTTTCTTTGGTATTTTTTTTTGGTAAAACTTTTGTTACACTATATCATTTTTCACGAAGGTTGTGCGTGAGAAAGTGACGGGGTTGTTTGTACAGGAAAAGCAAGCAATGAACACGTCTGCGACCTCTCGCACCTCCCTCGACACTTCTCGCCACATACCCTCCAGGTTTGTTCATTTGTTCATTTTATCTTTCATTCTACGTCCGTATCGTCGACCACTAATATTCTACAAGCTACGTATAATTACGTTTTCAACGTACTCTATTATCGTGCATTATTCGATGAGTAAACTTAAAATTCATTATGTATCGTTTGATCATTTTTAAAGTGTTTTTTTTTATGAATTGTAGTTGTAATTCGTGTTTGTAAACGGAAACTTTTGATGGTGGTTTGGTATGGTATTTGATAAAACATCCTACATTACTCAGCAAATTGCCTTTTGATAAAGCTATGTGCTTCTATCGAGTTAAATTCACTCTTTATAGCATTTTACATAAAATTTATCATTTTTACTACTTCACTGCTACGAGCTTTCTATTAATAACTTTTTATTCAGCACTGATATGCTATATAAATCTATTTTTGCTAATATAATTTTAATATTATTTTAACGCATTTTTAAATAAAACATTAATGCCCTCTTTACTTTTGCAAAATTGCCATTATGTACATACACAGACGCACATTTGCTTTTTCTCTTGCACTTATAGAGCTGAGCAATCTTCCATTGATATCTTTGTGAGTGTGTTCGTTTGTGTTTGTGATAACGCGTGGCGAATCGTAAAATTAGACATTGGATTTGTATGACCTTCCGAAATTAATCATTTCTACACGACCCTTTTTCGATCGCGATAGATCCGGTTCGAAGGTGATGGATCGCGGAAGAGTATCACCAGCCAGCGAAGTTGTTTTGCCTCTGGCGATCGAGCAACAGCAGCAAGATCATTTGGAAGTCAACGATGAAAAGTAATTAATCTCTACTGCATTCGTGAATTTCAATGGCAATTTTCATGACATTCTTTTTCCGTAGTTTCGCTCCGGAAGTAACGAAAATCAAAAGCACAGCTCCTGCCACTGAGATACTCGAGGCCATGAAGCATCCACACACTGGGGTTGGTTTTCTCACTCAGCATCCCTCACTGCCCAGTCAAACTTTCGTTAGTGCCGATGCTGTGCAGTGGTTGAATAGCCATATCGAGGGTGGAGTTACCGTTGAAAATGCCATCAACATTATGAAGGTAAATTGTTTTATTAGTTTTTCCGCCGTTCATAATAATTAACTTTATTTTGCATTAGGGAATGATTCAAGAAAAGTTGATTTGCCACGCGTCTGGGGACTTTTCCAAACCGTTTATTCTTGGATTTTACTTGTATCATATCGTTCAAGATAAAGATGGTCAAAAAGGTACAAAAAGTTGTTTAACAGTAAAAGATTTATTCTTTCTTCATGTCATGTGTAATAAATCATAGGAGCCGAATATTCTCCACCACTGGGTGACCTGCAGAGCTTTGAAAATGAATGGGTAGAAGTAGAGATGAGAGCACCAAAGGGATGGTGTGAACCCCAGTCGAACACGAGCTCGTCGAGCCTACTGTCGAACATATCTCATCCAATATCGATTCCTAGCTGTGATAATATTGACGAATCCGACGTTCCTGTTTTCCTTAGAAATGATTTAGACTTATCGGATGTAACGGACGAAAGAGATTACAGTGGTACAGTTGTCTTTTTAATCATTGTTTGACAAATTTGAAGAATTGCCGGGATTATAATGGTGTGATTTAATTCACAGTACCGATGTACAAGCATACTCATCTTGACATCGATATCAACAATAAGAGCGATCGCGTTGAATGGGGTCATCTCAGGTATCAATCTATTCTCAAAGCCGATCATTCTTACGAATTGGTTGTGCAGTGGATGGCTGCTTCGGGTAGCATCGTTGCAGATCTCGTAAGCGTTTATTACATTGAATGTAATCAGATATTTCTTACGATAAGTGCTTATTAAATTGTTTTTTTTTTTCCAAATCTTTTTCATGTAGATATTTATTTGGCAACGAAAAGCTCAGTTGTGTGGAATACAAATGATACCAGTTCCTAGTGATTTGCTAGCCCTACCGTTCACTACAAAAAGCGATCCGTTGCGTGGACCAATTTTCATTCCTTTAGACACCGAGTGCCTGATGGCTGGAAAGCGATACTTGTTTGAAGGTATGATCAATAACAAAGTCGTAATATTGGTTAAACATTTTAAATTTATTAATTTTTTTGTTTCTTTGATGAATAAGTATTAACGTGGGTCAGTTGAAACAACATGATTTTCAAAGACACACAAACTCATTCAAAATTTTGTACATTCCAATCAGTAAATATTTAGTCGTATAGTTAATCAAATCTTCGAACTCTTTTAGTAAAGATTTACGAATACAAGGCAATTAGTCTTACGAAGTATCTTAATAAATTACAATTAGTCGAACCTATGAAATAACTTAATGTTCGCTCGCAGAGTTCCGCGAGGACACTTACGCACAGCGTCTGTTCCTCTTCCAAGAGGCGATTCTACAGCGTTTTGGTTTCGTGCGCTGCCTCGTCGAGGGCAACGAGCACGCCCATCAGTATGTGCACGTTTCCGGCAATGCATTCATCCTCGTGCCATCGACAATCAGTCCTCGGCCTCGGCAACATACTGGTGCGAGTATTATTCGACGCAACGCTGGACAAAAGAGATACCCGGTGCACGCCGAACAACCTAGTCCTCATGAGGCCTACATTACGCGGCACGTCAGTGGCAAGAATAAGGATGATTACAATATGGATCGTCGAGTAAGTACACGCAATACATACAATTCGTAGATTCGTTATGAGCTTATGCATAGTAAAGTGACATTTTCCATTTCAGATGGGATTTTTGTGGTCCTGGAATCACATGCTCAGTCGCAAGTGGAAGTATCCAACACTAAGTACCGGTGACGAGCTGTTCCAGAGGAAAATTATCCAGGACTTTCGACACTTTTGCTCGAACGGTGACAACCGCTTGAAGAGATTCTGGGAATCTTGTTGGGAGTTGAAGGAAAAGTTCTGTACAAACGCAAAGTAAAGCAAAAACAAATGGATTTTGCCTTTCTCCACGCCGCTATGCTTTTCTAGTCTTGTAACCCAGAGATTAATCGCTGCGCGAGACGCTTGTTAAATGAGTATATGCAATTATACTTGAATGTTTTCTTCGCATCGCTTTGTAA
Organism: Galeopsomyia nigrocyanea; assembly: GCA_035047105.1. Lineage (NCBI taxonomy): Eukaryota > Metazoa > Arthropoda > Insecta > Hymenoptera > Eulophidae > Galeopsomyia > Galeopsomyia nigrocyanea. Next base: position 5,261,938 of record JAWWMK010000040.1, on the reverse strand, counting down.
TAAAAAAGCAGAGTTCTTTGATGCAAAGCAAACAAAACTCGAATTTTCCACTGAATTATATTCACTGAGCCTATTTGGTCGTTGTACATCATCCATACGTCTATTTTTTTAACAAATTGATAAGATTAAGCGTTGTTATTTTTTGTTACTAAAATATAAGTCATTCGTAATAATAGTGTGTACAAAATTGAGACGAAGCACTAAAAAAAATTAAGTAATGTTTATATTATATCTCGATTAGTCAATACATTTAAAAAAGATATAGTAACAACAAACGTTTTGTACCGAAAATATACAAGATTATCAAATAATAAAAAGCTTTCTCGCATTTATTGAGTTTTCTTTCTTTCGAAAACCGTATCATAAAGTTATAAACAAAAAAGTTTATAATCCATTAAAAATGCTTACAAAGTACAATCTATGCACCTAGTGACTAAAAATATTGTTAAATTTAATTACATTCTACTTGTTCAGTATTGATGTTTTGAGGGCGGAGTTGCAAAGTACTTTTTATTCTTTCTCGAGAACAATCTCCTACAAATGAAAAAAAAAGTCGAATCAGTAACATTGCGCTAATGCAAAATATTTTATTCGTAATTTAATCGATTGTTGTAACTTACGAAGAGCTCATTGGCGTGTGGAAAAATCCCTTCTTCAACAACGAATCTGTCGAAGGCGTGTGTCTCAATTGTTTAGGTGTGGTGATTTCGCTAGCCGGCTCTGGATTGACGAATCTCGCCCACATATCCGATGGAGTGTTCAATAGACTCTCAACAATCTACGACAGATATTACAATTTAAAATAGGTATTCGTTGAATTATTAGTTAACGTTCTTTCAAAATCCATACTCACCGCAACTTGAGTACCAGTCTCCGACAGCATAGAGTTCTGCGAAGGCTGTTGAGTACTGTATCCCACTAGGGTCGGTCCAAACACCGTAGCAAGATTACTGATTGGCATCTGACATTCGGGTGAACTGGCGACCCTTTGTAGATGTAGCATCAAGAAAGCTAGGGTGTCGCGATTAGGTTGTGGCAGTGCCATAATAGCCTGATACAACGCTCCATCGGCTTCCAAGTCATTCATATCGGCTGCTCTGGCAAAATCAGACCATAAACTCACGGTAATGAGTGGCTCCTTGAGCGAGCGCAAAAAGTCTTTGAGGGTCGAGCATATCACGAAGATATCGGTGTTCGACAGATTCGGAGCACCGCGACCTTTCATGAACTTTTCCTTGAGTGCCTTGACTTCCGTAACTCCACCGCTCAATCGGTACAGGCCTCTCTCGCTCATACCACGAAGCTCAATTTCGTTTATACAGTGCACCACCAACGATGGCACCATCGGTGGTGTTGCTGGTGTGTAATCAGCAATAGTTCCCTGAAAATCGTAAGTTCAATCGTTTAAAGCATATATCTATAAAAAAATTTGAATTCTATCATATTCTAGTTGATTAAAACAGCTGAAAGAGTTTCAATATCTTATCTCCTCCAGTAAAACTAACATACCGTTGCGCCGCGTAGTGTGGGTGTATTTCCGGTCGGCACGCACGGTAAAGGCACAAACTCTCTGCACTTTGAATGACTTACTGCTCTACAATCTTTGCATTTATATGCCGGCTTACCAAAGTGTAATCTAAATAAATAAAACAAAAGATATTTCAATACTCGTAGGAAAAAAGATATATATACAGTGAAAAAAAATGATAAAAATTACCTTTTGCCACATGGTGTGCATACTTCAGGTTTCACCACGGTTTTCGAAATGAAAGTGTGAGTTCTCGAAGATCTGGAACTCATCGTGAAGCCATTAATATTCGGGCTAGGTTTGCAAATATTTTCCGAGTCGGAATTAGAACTCAAAATATCTTTTCTCGGTGCAGAAGGCTGAAAACGAATAGAATTTATTGGCTATATTTTCAACGTTAACTGAAATAAAAATTTAAAAATACTCACAGTGGGCGGTACATCTGGATCCAAATGACTGCTCTTCGACTTGCTAGGACGTTCGGAGCTTTTTCGCCTCTTGCGCGAGCTGTTATGCGAAGTATTTGGCTGAGGATCCTTGTTCTCGTCACCGGGAATCGCCTCGATAACCGAAGACGCAGTTATAGTACCGTCTTTCGGCATGTGAAGAGTCGTTGTCGCTATAATTTTGTCGGAGCTGTTGAGATCCACGGCTTTTTGCAAAGCACTACGTCTTCTACTGCTGATTACGTATTCGCCACTTGGTCGATGCTCCTTCCACTCGCGCTTCTTGTGAGTTTGCTGAAGTATAATACTTCTGTCCAAATCATCCTCAGACTTGGAGAAACAGCTCACATCACTCAGTAGAGAACCAGTGGAGTCCAGCTCTGTTATTGTATTCAATCTGACAACAATGAAAAAATATTGAATAGATAAAGATTAGTTGATCAGCTTTATATAAATTTAAAAAATATTTGAATAATTCATACTTGTCCTGAAGATGATCCCTCAGATGAGTACTGTTTCGTCCATTAAGGGTTGTGTTGTTTAAAAACTGAAGTTTTTCTCTGGTCTCATCATTGAGATTTCTGCCACCATCATTGTTGAATAGATCTCTTACCAAAGCAATTTGCCGCTCCTAAAATTATGATATATTTTATTTTATAAAATAAGGTCAACTCAAATTAACAAACCTGGTTATTTACAAATTATACATTCATTTTCTAATACTTGTCTATTCTTATCATTCTCTTACTCTAATATTACAAAGTACTCTAATAGTATATTACAAGTTACTCTACTGCAAAACAAGAAATTGATTTTGACACTTACACATAAATCACGTTGTTCTTCAGCAGTCCTTCGTCTCTTCTTTTCTTCCTCTAACAGGCGTTTAGCATGACATAGTTTACGATCCAGATTAGCTGCTTCATGGTGAGCTTTTTCTAATGCAGAATGTAAACGTTGGCATTCTTGAACAGAAGCCAGCCATTTCTGCCTCATTTCCTCTTGATTGATAGCAAATTGAAGAAATTCTACAAATATGATTATTTAAATTGAATGTTATTATATTACAATAACCAAAATGATTTGTTTCTCCTGTCACAGAGATTTGCTATCAAAGGAAACAAATTTATTAAAATTAATTACAAAAAAATTGAATTAGAGTCTAAGATATAGGCATATGTATTTCAAATGCACCATAAACCTCAATGTTTATTAAAAAATGTTATTTTATAAAACGGTAATACTGCCTGTGTTTATCTCAAACAAATTGAATACGCATGCGAACATATAAAAGAACATTGAAACATCGTAATTTGTATGTTTTATCACATAAACAGCGAAAAAACCGTTGACTGGAAGTGCCAACAGGAAACGTACGATGACGCATCTTTCACACATTATTCAATTGTATCAACGCACTATCACTGAACTCAAATCGAAAATATAAAAAACTGTAGATTGTAAAAAATCTCGAGGAAGTCTCAAAAATAGAAATGTCTTCCTCGAAAACAATGCAAATGCATAAATACAATGGGTCACCAAGCCGAGGACTAACCTCCTTCGCAGGAGCCGTTGACAAGGACGTTGGTACATCGCACAAGTTCGTCGTGGCTCGCGAGGAGCGAGAGGGCGGCCATCGTCGCCGAGGAACTGAAAAAAACGAGGTGTACCGAATAAATCGTCGACGACTCAGGTCGCGCGCGTCTTTTCGCGATACGAAAACATCCGTTGACAGAACGCCGCAGCCACTGATTTCTCCTTTGGTCGCCGGTCGGCCCAACGAACGCTACAACTTGAGCCGCTTTTACCCGCTTTTCGAATTCAACCAATCAGGTTTCAGTCCGCTAAAACTGGTGGTTGTGTGCTGACATCTAGAGAGAGAGAGAGAAAAGAGATCTACTTTTCCGGGTGAGAGGATTGTTCTACTTTTCAAAAATTAACATTTTTAAAATTTTTCAATGAATCTTTTATTATTTTGTTTGCTTTTAAATTTGATGGAATCAATGGATATTATTATTGCTCGTACATAAAATCATGGGCATTGTTACAACCATTGATCGCTGTTATTAATTTTTACAAAAATAAAACCCTTATTTTTATATTATATGTATGTATATGCAACTACAGTGTTTTTTAGACTTTTTCTAAAGTTACAATTTAAAAGATTTAATGTTTTGAATTTTATCATAAACTAAGGTTTTTATATCTGGAGCTTGAAAAGTTGACACCAAATGGCAATAATATCGCGATAGCTGATCACTTAACAATATTTTAAATTATTTGTTTACATCAAAAATTGTAAATTACTTCACATGATGTGTCGTTCGACATATTTACACACGCCGCGTCCATAAATTGTTTACTGCTTTGCAAAATAGAAGAATTAACAAATTGTTCGATGTCCCTATCAGTCAAGTATTCGGTGATATTTCTAGTAGCTAAATGGTTAAAATCAACAAATTTTCCAGTTTTTTTGGAAATAATATCACTAAAGTCACATTTGAATCGATACAGATTCGAAGCCTTGATCAGTTTAATCTTCAACGTAGAATAGTAAAGCCAATGTAAGGTACTGTATTGATTGTTACATTGATCAAGTAAAGCTATCACATCTTGAATATGAATGTGACGATAGAACATTTCAATTTTATCAGTAAGAACGGTAAAAAACGATACGTATCTGGATACTGCGTATTCTTCCGTTGATTCCATCATTACAGGAGCTCCAATGATCCATTTGTTCAAGAACGTTAGCTCTTCGAAACATGCATCGTACATATTTCTGTAAGTTTCGTTGGCAAAAATTTGATCCAAAATCGCTTGCTTAATAGGTACACCCTCAAGAGCGTTAATTGCCAGTTGTGCTATTATGAATTTTAGCATATCGAGACTTTTGCTTTTAAAAAACTCAAATGCTGTCAGTCCATTGTTATCGGCCACTTGCACGTTTGCGCCATTTGCTAATAGTAGATTTACACTATCCATACCATTATGATCGAACGTACAATCGAAAAGAGCTGTCCTTCCTCGTTCATCTTTAATATTAGCGTTAGCACCTGAATTTAGCAGGAAAGACACATTTTTTAACATGTTATTCTTGACAGCGAAGTGCAAAGCGCTTTCTTGCTTTAAACTGCGTGAATTTACATTGAAGTTCTGATTTCGCAAAAGCTCTATCGCATCGACCCTTGGATTCCCAAACATAGCGGCTCGCAAATCTATTCCAAATTTTTCTCTCACTAGTAAATGAATTTTACAATCTAGTAATATTTGTAGAGATTCCGTGCTTGCTGTCCAAAATATATGATTCAAATGTGTAGGCGCCTCAGTGTTGACAACATCCCAATCGATAAGACGTTCGATAAAAGCTTTCCGCGATTTCAGTTGATCCGTCATGCAGAAATGGGATAGATTTCTGTAAAAAGCCAATCTACCAGATTTATTTCCGTAGAGCATGATCAATTCAACGTTTTCATAGTCATGTCTTTCCATAGCTAGATTCATACTCAACTCGAGATCGCCTAAAACGTTTCGTTTCAAAAACTCCCGATTCACCTGAGCGTCGTTCATGAGATTAACATATTCGAAGGGACAGTTAGCGGCGACGAATAATTCAACTAGTGTTGCAAGCTCGAGCTTATGTCTTTTTAAATTTTTCACAAAGTGCGGTACGATATCACTGATCACTTTCCTTGGCTTTTTCATCAGTAATTTTAAAGGAGTTTGACCTAACGCATCGGTAACACGAACGTCAGCATCCACATCCAACAGAATCTTTACTGCCTCGAAATTATTCGATTTCAAAGCTATGAGCAATGCCGTGTCGCCGGATACATTTTTAGAGTTGATGTTGTGACTGTTATCCGATAAAAACTCGACCAATTCCAGGCTTTTGTGGTGGATTGCCATGTGGAGCAGTAGCATCCCACTATTGCAAACCCAATCGGGTGGGTTCGTACCTTGCAAAATGCATTTGTATTCGTGATTTTTTAAGTGCTCGATAAGATTTTCCAATTCCGATTCACTACTGGAAATTTGCTCGTGCTCTTCCAGGCGATTCTGGAATAGAAATTATAGATCAAACTATTAATGTAACTGTAATTAAAATTTGGATATGGAAAAAGGGCCTACGAATTTTTTAGGTACGAAAAAAATAGTTATCTTATTAACCTTTTTTGTCACGGAAAGAAAAGTTAATAACCATATAAATTTTTTTGTAATTTTAGCACTTTGATCAACATTTTTTTTAAATTCATAAATAGTACGTACTGGATTTTGTAAAGCCTTTTCTGAAGCTAAAAGCGAGATACTGTTTTTTAAAATTGATTACCAAAAAGGTATTTGGAATCAAGCAAGTAAGCACTATATTAAAATATTTGCAAATTGTGAGTATATTCATTGGAATAGAATTTTAATCAATACAAGTTGAAAAAATTATTCCTTTTTCTAAAAAAGTGTACAAAAAAAATACGCTTTTTATTAATTATTTATTTTACAATTAAATGATTTCTTAGTGTTCCATTTGAATGAATTCAGTATTTACAATGAAGGATGCTGTATTTTGTTTATGCGATAAAAATAACATTATAGTTAATTTAGGAACATTTGCGACATTATATGTATGCGTTGTACAGCGATTCGCTGAGAACAAATAGAAAAGTAGTATGTAACTATAAAATCAAAGAAGTAATAAAAAAACACTAACTCGAGCAATATTGCATAAATGTTAATAAGTATAGCCAAAGAATATACATGCCTATATTCGTTGATTACATAGTTGAATTATAATTTTTAATTTGTCTTTCGCCAGGGTGAACGACTCGTATGCAAAAAAAAAAAACGAATAAGTATCGGTATGGAGCCATAGATGGTAGAAAGATTATATAGGATAGAAACGAACTCTCTCTCACTCTCCCTCTCTCTCTCTCTCTCTCTCTCTCTCTCTCTCTCTAAAATCTGCGGAAAATTCTTGTGCACGCCAATGTCGTATACTTTTACTCGATCGGTAAAATTTTCCGAATCGCGTACGCGTTGGATTTTATAACTCATAGATCGATACATTTTTACATACCATTTTACAGCACTTCCTTAATTTAGTTAACAAGTCAGCGTTCGATTTTGTTTTACGATTTTTTGTTCTACAAAGGCGCGGGTATTAAAAACCGTAGCCACTTTAGTAAGCGTTGCTCCTATAATATCGGAGGGTAGAGAGATCCTCCATCACCGTTGTTTTGGAAAGCGAGAGACTAGCGATTTTACCTGCATTTCGAGTTTAGTCAATCACATTTCGGTCCGTTAGCTATACCTACAAAGGTATATTTTGCTGCATTTTGCCGCTAGGTTGCCGCGAGTTTTTGAAAACTCTCTCATCTTAAAATTTTTCCGTCGATGCATTTTTGTGATCATACAATTGTATAACGATTACAGCGGTATTGGTGGTAATTTCAAATAAGAAAATTCGGTAGAAGTAGGATTTTTCGATGGGCTATCGAAATTAGATTAACATCGCGTAATTTATAGAAATAAGAGAGGCGAATCGCAAATCGAAAATACTTAGTAGGAACTTCACGAGCATTAAAAAATTAAATTTTTGTACGTACACTGATTTTTCTTGCTCTTCTGTTTCCTCGTGTTTGTTATTTTATAGCTAATTTTAAATAACTTCTAATACTTGGAACACATTTAATTAAGTATATAGCTTCTCCTTCTGTACATCGGACTGTCACCAGGACTTTATCGTTCAACAGTATAATACAATAATTACTCTTCGTGTGCAGTATGGGCAAAAGTTTGTTAGCCTCGAAAAAATATAAAATTATCATCCGACTCGAAATTTTCCGTTAGTGAAAGGATTTTATCTTCCTCTTGTTCATGAGAGAAGGTTTGCATTTCTGCGAGCGTCCCGGCATCGAAGTACCGTCCCGGTATGTTACGCGAAATTGGTCATTTAAATTGCTGAAGAAAGCGGTAGAAGAAATGTTTAACGTTTCGTCGAAGCCAAACTGCATTTAGTACAGAGGGAAAAAAATTGAGTTACTCTTTCTTTCTCTCTCTTCTTCTTCTTTTTCCATTTGGAAAACTATAAAAAGAATATGTTTGACGGACCTACAGGAGTGACTGAGACGCGTGGGATTAGTTAAAAAAGGGGCGAATGTTTGAGTAGTACGTTTTTTTCACTTAAGTTTGACTATTTTTAATTCATTACATAATGCTTCAAAAAAAAAATATTTATGACTTTTTATATACTTTTACTTACAAATGCGCTTGATATTCTCGTATTTATATATAAATTCTTTGCATTTAATGTTAAAAAATTCTATTTCCATTTAATTCATCTTTCTATTATAAAATATTTTACTTATCTTTAAATAACATTTTATCGTGTAGGTATAATCACACCAGTACCTGTCACTAACGTTACCAGAAAAGAATGCTAAGAGTATATCACTGTGTTTATTTTGGATGAATCGAATTTGAAACTATCCAAACTATATTGCGCATTCTGTAAATTTCTTATAAAATATACAACACTTCATCTAGGAGGTTCTTATGGAATTTCGTTCAACATCTGATTTCAGTGATGTTAAATTTGATAGATTTAATGACATACTTTAAGCTGTTTAAACAAATCAATCAATGGGTCTTTAATGAGTTATGAAATAAGCTGAATAATTTCAATAAGTACCTTTTAAGAAATTAATTGACAAATATATCAAGAGTATAAAGCTTCAGGTCGGACGTAACTGTATAAATATAAAAACAGCGATTGAATTGGCACTATATTGCATTCGAAGAAATATCAGCGATCGATCTTTTTCATTTTACATTAAAATATTGCAACTTAAAATTTACAAGTATATCAAGAAAGTATAGCATAACAAATCTTTGTTTACACGTTCGATCGAATGTCTAAAAGAACAAAATAGAAAGCACAGTTCAGTAAACAAACATTTTTATAAAAGTAAAGTACACCTTGGAAAAAAAAACTCAAAAAAAATTCTATTACACACCCATTCCCATCTGACGTCAACCCCATAAGAACAAAACCAGCAGACATTCCCCATCAAAAAATCTTCCCACCCTTTTATCCTCACATCCGCCACACAAAAAGACCAAAAAAAAAAAAAGGTTTGTAGCAGCTGAAAAAGAGCCAAACAGCCGCACCAGCACCCACGCGGTCGTACAACAGACGGAGAAGCATATATATATCCTCCCACTATTATACATTACTATATTAACATATACCTACCCCGTCCACGCGCACACGTGTACATCGCGGCGTCGCGTTTGCGCGGCGCGTATAGCAGCGCCGCAACTCCGCGCGGGCTCGAAAGAGGGAAAAAACTCCAGCGGCACGGAGCAGTCGACGCGCGCACGTTGCAGCGTGAACACACGTTCTCTTTTCTCTCTAACTCGTCGCTATAACAGCGTGGACTTTCCTAATATAATATCCTCGTGTTTTCATCTCTTAGCTGAGTCAACTTCTCCATTATCTCCCGCGTGAAACACAAGAGAAGAATATAAGTCATCGAGTGATTCGTGATTTATATAAAAAAAAAAAAGAAGTCGATATTGCGAATTTGACGCAGTTAGTAATACACACAACAGAGGAGCAGCAATATATTGTCTGTCGGTCGATATCGCGAAGGTCGTGCGCGCGGAGACGAAATAGTAGCCTTTTATTTTTCTTGACCTTGATCGCGTATAGTTGTCGTGTCGTGTGGTTTGCGAGGGTGTAAACGAAAGAAGATTATATAATAATAAAGATGCCAGCGGACGCGGAACTCAGCAACATCCTCAACAGGAGGCAAAAGATCAACGACGAGCTGGAGGAGGGTAAAGAGGTGAAGAAGCAGTATCGCTTCGTCAACGTCTATACCGAGTTCCACGAGTTCACCAGGCGAGAGATCAAGCAGTACGAGCAGACTTTCAACAGGTGACTTTTTTTTTTGGCTTATTCTTTTTATGTATTTTTTTTCACATTCCTTCTTCTTCTTCTTCTTCGCTGCTGATGCTGATCACGGGTGATCCTTTTCTTCTCTTTCTTTCTTTTTTTTTTTTCGGTTTTGAGGGAGCGAGTTTTTGGGAGGGACCTAAGTAGTTTGTACCGTTTGATCGCCCGGGAGATGGAATGTATTAGATCGAGAGAAATATGTATACTGAAAGGGGACTTGATTTCTGAGCGTTTATAATACGCAGGGATTTTTCTCTCAATGGATCTTTTCAAACGCAATACGAGAGAGCGAGTGGAACGCGTAAACATTCCGAGTGCAGAGAGCTTTGTGTTTACTAATATTGAGCGCGCGGTCCATTTAATTGATTTTCGATGGCGAGAGAGGCTAATGAACTCGATTATTTTTAATTTGAATACGGTTGATATATAGTGAAAATGCAATTTTTTTACGAGAATCGAAAAGTCAATAGATTTTGTAATTGATCATTTTGCTCTTAAAAAATGTTTTTGAAGAGAAACTTTGCAGAGAATACTAGTCGTACACGCGGAAAACGTTCATTTCTCATAACACGCGAACTTTAGCATTTTCAATCTGTTTCATTCTTTGCTAATTCACACTTGTTAGCGTTGAACGCTCGCTTATACTTATATACCTGTCACTTGATGTATATTCGTTGCGTAGAACATTTTCACAGATATCTGAAAATACGTAAGTTTCTATATACAAGTCACATGTTTATATCAATTTATGCATTTGTTTGTGTGATAAATATTAATTATATTTTAATTGACACAAGGTGAGATTGAGAAATCGTTGTATTATATAGTCTTGCTTTGATTTTATCCTCTACATACAACAGTGTACAATAATTATTGATAATTAATTTATTATCAACGTGATTGTGCTTCATCCGATAACATACAAAACGCTTATCAGTGCGAAAAAATCGTTGAAAATTCCTTTGACTCATTTAACACGTCATAAATTAGATTTAATTAACTGAATTTTTTTTAATTGACAATTCGTTCTGACTTATATCATCATATTCGCGCATCGAACTTTACCAATTTATCATCCGGCGAATCAAACTTTCGTCATCGAAACTTTCAAAAAATTTTACGATCGTTAAAAAACTTTTGAAAAAAAAAAAAAAAATTTCTCTCCCTCGACTGACATTAAAGTCTATACGACGATCAACGCAGAACTCGCTGTTCACTTCTTTTTTTTACAGCGCATTAAACTTGACACATTGCCGCACTTAACGAGCTTCTTTAAAAGCGCGTGTGCGCTTCGCGCGTCAAAGCGAGCGAGCGCGAAAGTAGGGTGGAAAATTAGTCGCTGCATGCACAGTGTGTGTATATAAATTTCGACGCGTGTCGATGCATATCTGTACGTTCGAAAGTTTCTAACTGTAAAATTGTTTGTTTTGAAAATAAGCGCGCACGCAACACGCTCATTCGAATTTAGAACTTGAGTGTAATAAACGCGCGGAAAAAAACGAAGTACACGAAATGACCGATTTCTCTATATATATATAGATCTTATTCGTTCGTTGGCAGTGCTGTATATTTATTCAAAATAGATAAGTTGAAAGTAAACGCGCGCTATTTCTAGGACGAATATAAGAAAAAAATCAATTAACGGGTTTATAAAAAAAAAAAGCACCGTTACAATCGATATTATCAGCATTTATAGTCACTTATAGAATTTTAATAATGTAAAGAGCCATTGGAATTTATACAACATTATCGAAAAACTTGTATACGTCGATAATTCATCATCCTCGAAAAATACTTCCTCGTAGTGCGGTAATTCCAATATACCGTCACTAAAGTACATAGATAACCATAGCGTAAATAAGGAAGCAATTAAAAACAATTCATTAGTATGTATCCTAATCTGCTTAGAATACAACCGTCTTTGGTAAATGAATGCATATTATTAAAGAGACGACCTTCGTTTTCGAAACGCAACGGGTGGGAAGAAGCTATTAATTTCACATTCGAATTCCCCACTAATATCGACGACAAAAGGTTCTACATAATATAATCTTCTTCGGCGCCGCGACGCATTGAATGACCGCGCTGACGTCGTCGTAAGTATAGGTGTCGTAAATGAATCGTCTCGGATTAGTCTCGTCTAGGCGACATTACAAGTTCTCTCTCGGAAAAATGTGTGTCATATATCAGCGGATAACAGCAATAAAAGCTGCACTTTAGGAAATTGATGGATGAGTCATCATCATCGATACGCAAGTGGGGAAAATTTATATATACAATATTTGCCTTTTATCAGAGAACAAATGATTTGGAATTTAAAGCAAGCTGACGTGTATCATTGAGGCAAAGAGAAAAACTAGTTCACCTGCGCAACCAAACGACTCATGAATTCTAATATCCGTAGGCGGGCGAAACAAACGACACTTGTAACTATATACACCTCTCCACGTTCGCGCGGATAATTATGAATGAGAAAATGGAGCGTATCATACATACGTGTAGCGAATTAGAAATCACCCACGTATACGATATAATTTCGATTAAACGCTGTTTTTCGCACGCTTTTGCCGGCAAAATTTTACAAGAGACTCGAGCGCACGAGCATCCGGCCCACCTGCGGGTGCTCGAACGAAAAAAAAAAAAGGGAAAGGAATGCTATTCACCGCAAAGACCTTCGTTGAGAGAGAGAGAAAGAGCGACAAGTCTTATCGCTAAGCTTCATCGTCAGCAGGCTGCTGCTTGCTGCATGTTTTGTCAATGTTGGCGCACAGGTGAAATCTTCACTTGCCATAGCACGAAGACGATGACGACGACGCGCGAAAGTTTTCGCGCTGTTTTGCTTGAAAAGGCATCCCCTTTTTACACACACTGTTTTCTGTTGGTTTTTTTTATGGACATTGTCAATGGTTAATGAGATTTTCACACACGGCGTTTTAATTCGTTGCTTTTATTGTTTAAGTTTCTAAATTGAGTTTTATGGTGACGAGCTCTCTCTCGTGTGTTGATTTATCATGAAAGTTTAACTTCTTTTCCACCGAGTATGAAGCTCACTGGGGGAAAAAAATGTTTCGCGCGCTTTCGTTATTCGCAAAAAGCAAGCCCGAGAGCAAGCCACTCTGATGAATAAAAAGATAATTCATACAGCAGTCAGCAAAAACTTTCACGATATCGATATCCCTCCGAAAAAGAAAAAAACTAAAACATTTTTTTTCATTCGAAGCGAGTTTTTTTTTTCGGAGTAGAGGGTGACTGCGAATAAAATAGAAATTCGCTGCCGCTCCCTCTCTCGGATATACGAATATAGGTCAAAGAGGGGAAGAGAGAGAGAGAGAGAGAGCCCAAGGGGTGTATGGAGAGAGTACACGAGGGTAGAAACGAAAACTCCGATGATGAGCTCTGACACAATGACTTTTACAAAGGGCCCTCGACTAATTGTTCTCTTTTTCAGCACTGCCATGCAGTCGACTCTCGACATGAATAAAAATAAAAAGAGTATTTCAATGTTTGACAAACTGTGTTTTATTAATGATGACGTATCAATCGTTTTGTGTCCATGACGCAATGCGCAGGTGTTTGAAGTGAAAAAAAAACAAAGAAAAATATATAGATTAGAATTTGAATGAAAGTTAATATTTTCTTTGTCACACCGAACGTAAACTAAACGTGAGCGAGACAAAAACAAGTCCATCAATCCCTCGCCAGCAAATATAACCACCAACCTAAATTCCAAGTTAAAAGACAGAGAGACAAAAACCCATTGCAGCAGCAGCCCAAAGAGAGACAGAGCGGATGTGACATTGGCTGTTTCCCAAGAAAATCATCCTCTCTCTCTCTCCAATATAATTCCATGGGTCCCCGGCTGCAGTTGCCGCTGCTGCCATATATCCAACCCCGTATTTATAGTCCCACGCAGATAGTTATGACGAAGAAGAAGATAATCCTGCGGGTTGCTCTCTCGTCGTCGTCGTCTAAAACTGGCGTGTTTACGACCTCTCTTCTCTGCAAAGTTGCTGCCGCCATGCAGTGGAGACTGGAGACACGAATTTAAACTTTTCAAGGGGTATATTCGTTGGCGAAATATTGTACACCTAACTATATAGTACACTTTGTCGGAATTTATGGTCGTTCCCTCCTTTTGTGTGTGTATGTTGTCCTCATACACAACAATAGAAAGAATTTCCGTCCATAACTGCAAAAGTTATATATATATATATATATATAGTCGGTATATATATAATTGTGGTTTTAGAAGTATATACCAAGAACGAGATAAATCTTCGTTCGTCTCTTTATTTTCGTTGCAGCAGCCAACGCGTCGGACCTCCACGACGCCTTTACGAAGATATTTTCTCCCATCACACACACATACACACCCCGTGGTAGATATAGCAGCGCGGCGCGAATCGATCGCGTAAAATTAGAGTGCGCGCGTGCGAGCTAAAAAGCTGGACATTATAAACGCACGCTGCGTGATTCTCTCTCTCTCTCTCTTTCTCCGCGGGGCCGTATATATATAAAAGCGAAACACGCAACAGCCCATGAGAGAAGCTGCAGCCTGTAGCGAAATTCTATCTCTCTCTCGAAATAAACGTTTACGAGAGCACCGCCGTGCTTTTATATGGGTTTGTAATTACCTTGAGAATTTTCAGAACTCTGCCGGCTGCTGCTGCTGCAACTTGTGCCTGCTTATTCGCATTTTGTTTTTCCAGTTGGCTGGATATAGTTTATAGCGCGGAATTTTATTGGTCCCGGGAAATCTATAAATGTTCTTTTTTTATTGATTTTGCGGAGGAAACGCGGAGTTCGTTTTACGCGCGCAAAGAGTGTTATAATTATTTTTTTTTGTTTGTTGAGGTGATAAGAAAGAGACTTCGATAAGAAATGAGCACGTAAAGGAGATTTGTCGCAAGGCTATGCAAATTCTTGTTTTTTTTTTACGTAAGCAAAGAACTGAAATGAACGTTGAAAATAAAATATAAAGTTCTCGGTTTCATGGTAATACATTTAAAAGTCAAAAGAGTGAGAGAGGGAAAAAAAATGGCGAATTCGTGAATAATATAATTCCGAAAACGAGAATTTCGTAAATACATATATATGAAAATAACCCTGGCGCTCTCGTAAATCGATGTCAGTACAGAGATTTCTACATTAGAGAATCGTGTTTAGCAGCGGCTATGTGCCGTACAAGGCGATACAAAACTCGATTCTCTCATGGCGAAGTGAAGAAAAAAAAAAATTGCGTAATTCCGTCTTTGGAATCTCACGAATTCTCATAGTCAAAGGCGCCTTTTTATAGTTCCCATAATGCAAAAAAAAAAAAGGAAAAGGAACGTGATTTAATTGAAATGCATTGAACTTTCACCTTTCGCCTCAAGGACGCGACAAAAGAGAGAGAGAGATCGCTTTCGCTTCGTCGTCCGAAAGAAGCTAAAAATATATACCTGAACGACACCCACGCCAGCAGCGCGTGCCTTTTTTTTTTTTTTTGTCGTTTGCACGAAGCGAAGAGCTTTTTGTTTTGTTCTCTTTATTATGTCGTGCTATTTCTTGTTCCGCTGGAACTATGCTACGCTGGATTTCGAGGCTCGAGTTTCATTTTCGCGTTGACGTATTAGGCCATGATACTTTATAGCATGTTTTTATTAGATTTTTAATTATTACGATTTTTTTTTTTTTGCTGAAATATCATGACAAATTGAAAGTTATTTTTGAGAACATAAAGGTCATCGACCTCTCGAAAAATTATAAATCAGCGTTTCGTTTGATCGATATAGGCAGAAAACCAAATTAATCAACGTTGCAAACATTCATTCATTTTTCTTTTCACGATTCGTATTTACTTTCTACATTTTCCTTTTCTATAAATCAACGAGTCAAAGGTAATTACCAAAAAGAGTATGTTCGAAAAGCATCCCGAAGTATTCGACAGACTGACTTATACGATAGCCATAAAAATGACTTACGCCCATAGCAAGCAATTAAAACATTCGAAACCCATCGATCATTCCATGAAAATGTAAAGATTATGCAAATACTACTAAATAACAATCAATCCCCTCCACGAGTGAAATTAAAATTCTCATTCACCGCACAAAGTACATCGACGATCGAAGTTTATTAAATAATTAAAGATCCCGCAAACACATAACGCTTTCTTTTTTTAAATAATTTATCGGCGTGTGACAAGCGATTAAACAGCGATTTATATCTTCAGCCGCTGAAAAAGGAAAGCGGCACATGCATACACTTACTTAGTATAAGTTTTAGAATGGGAAAGTCGAAAAGACCATCCACAGCTCCGCGCGGATCAAAGTCAGTCATCGCGTAATGGTAATGTATACATACACAACGAAAAATTGAAACCATACATACACGCCTCTAATACCTCATTGTTTCGTCATTTACGCAAGACACGTATATACATTGCGCAATATATATCGCTCGAAATGATACGTGAATTAGTGGGATTAAAGTCAAAGTATAGCTACCGAGATAACCAACGCGAAATTGAATTCACTGCTCAAGGTGGGAGGAGAGTCGCCGTGTGAACGCAAAATCTGTATATATATCGCGTATATAACTTTGTCTGGCGCAATACGCGAGAGTAACAAAACACCGGGATGGAAACTAATACTCGCGGGCTGCATACAAATCTTGAATATGTTAATTAAAGCCGTTGTCCTTCGTATTTACATTTTACTTTGTTGCTTTGAATTTAAAAAAAAAAAAAAATGTACGAGACACGTATTATAATACACAGAATTTTGTGTTGAGAAACAGATGATAACAGCAGAAAACGCGCAGCTGACACAGCGTATTAACGTGTTCATTCATCGACCGCGACGCTCGACTCCAGAGACATCACAGTCCTACTTTTTCTCTGCGATGCGCGCACGTGTCTTTTCTTTTTTTTTTTTTTTCGCTATCGTATTCTTCTACCTCGTATAATACGTCACACAAAAGCGAACGCTAACTCAGCGATATTAAGTACTTGTATATATAGCTATCATCGACGATAAAAATAATTTTTTTTTTTTTTTGTAAGATGGAAAACCGGAACTTTACGCGCGCACCTACGCTGCGTTGACATATGCCGAGTGTATAGTATATTTTTTTTTTATTTTTCGCGTACACGCGAGAATGGTGCAACGACCTCGCTCGCGCGCCTCCTTTCTATCTGCGCCGTGCGAGGAAAAAGGAGTAAAGTGCGCCTCCGACACGTTTTGTCCTCGCCAGCAAGTAAGTCCCCGTGGGACCTCTAGATGAAAGGGAAGTTGAGTAACCAACTTCACTCTCTGTATACGCGCGCGGATTTTTTGTTTGTATGGGTTTTTGAGTGTTAAATGATTGATGAACTCCTTTTTTTAGTGGATATAGTGCTTTTGATGATTTCATTGAACGCGATTTACTTTGAACTTTAATTTCAATTTATCTTACGTACGTCAGTATAAACCGAGAGTTACTTTGGAAAGCTAAAAAAAATTTATGATTCGCGTTTGATAAAGAAAGCAAACTTAAATATTAATGTGTATTGACGCACTCGATTAAGTCGTCAACCAAACGCGTCAAAATTAGAAGCACGTCACTTTAGGTATATTCAAACGACAAAATATCAATCACATCAAACCAACTTTCTCCTTTTACACTCCAAACAAAAAACAAAAAAAAACTTCACACCTCATCTAAAAGATTAAAAGCGCGATATGTATATCGTAAAACGAAAAAAAAAAATTAACTTGACAGCTGGAAAACGCACAGCAACAGCTAATAATTTTCCCTCTCGATTTTTCACGTAATCCCCACGATGAGAAGAGATGGGTCGTTGTGTGTATGTGTCGCGTGTGTGGTGTGAAGTTAATACCGGAAGCGCAACGAGCTGCACAAAGTGAGAGTTTACCTCCTGCGCGCCAACGAGATAATTGCTCTCGAGACGCACGCTGTGAGAGGAGATGCGATGCGTTGCGTGCGCGCAAAGTTTACTTGTTTTGTTTATGGAAAGAGTGGCGAATTTAATGATCTTGTTTTATTGTGCTACTCCGCCTTTTTTTTTTCCTTTGATTTTCGTACATCGATAACGACACTTCGTTTAATTTTATGGGAAAGATATTTCGTTGATTATGACGTAAAAAGTAATATCCAATCACTTCCTTGATCGTCGCGTTTCTCGATTGTTATATACTTCTTCCTTTTCTTCTATCGCAAGAAAGAAGATTGTTTAATTAGGAGAGAGTCGTGTGTAGAGAAAAAGTTGCCTCGTTCTATTTAATTGCAACGTTACGTCTTCTTTCTTTCTTTTCCTTTACGGATAGTGCAATTGATAGCAGTAATAATGTAATTGTATCAATTAAAGACGAGGCAGACAATTACGGGGCAATCGAGTGAGCATCGAACCAATTACATCAAACGATCATGAATTGGATTATGTGGCCGCACACCGCAAGATTTTTCACGACTAATTCACGTGCATACAATGGAGCTAAAAGAAAATTTTAATTAGATATAACTGCATATATTGCAATCAGCGTTTATTTTGATTGCTTGACATATTGACCGCGATTTAAAAAAAAGAATCATTGGTTCTGCAATAAACAAAGTAAGATATGCACATCACAAAACATTTGCGAGCATGATTCACCGTATCGTTTTAACATTTTCGCGTAAACACAAATATATTACCGAACGTTTCTCGAATTCGAAACAACAACGTATACAAGTGATTCACTGCCATTTCCATACAAATTTATATCAATTCCAGCGTAAAGTAAAAATCGTGAATTTGTATGCATCCGCAGGTTCGACGACGGCCACGACGGTTTCCTCGACTTAGCCGAGCTGAAGCGTATGATGGAAGTGCTGGGCGCACCACAAACCCATTTGGGTCTGAAGGCCATGATCAGCGAAGTGGACGAGGACAACGACGGTCGCATCTCTTTTCGCGAGGTCAGTCAACTCTAATAATTCCATCCGGTGATCGTTTATATATTGGAAGCCGATATATTTTATTATATTGTCGGAGAAAGTTCGATTCAATTATACTCTTCCGAACGCGAGCACGTTTATTGGAAAAACGATCCGCAATTCTCACATATATATACATTCGCTTCTTTTTTTAGACGACTTTATTTTTTTTTGCGCCCGCGCGTTATCTGTATAATAACCACCACGTTACGTAGGTAGATTGACATGCGCTTCGGTAGCATATATGTATGTACATGTCATCGGATACTATGAAATTATGCTTGATATCGTATCATGCGTTAAATTACGGACGTACGTAATGAACTTTCCCCGCGTAATAAGGTGTCGTTCGTGTCTTTTTTTTGTACCTTTACGAAAGTCTATTTTTCATTCGTAGAAATATCGATAACGTTATCCTGCTTGATTTTCCGATCGATGATTCAACATCAAAATTTTTTTTTTAACGGTTTTCCGTTCAGTACATTCTCTCGTTTCTTCCGTTGCGGACAATATTCTCTCATGTAAAATGCAAAATCAAGTCAGGCACCTAATCTACAATTCCGAATGAGTATCTCGAAAGAATGTCACTCTACGCGCGCTCTCCGCGCGTTGTCGCCGTTACGCATTTAGTTTGAATTTTTTCTCTCTCTTTTTTTTTCGAAATCAGCGGAAATGTCGTTTGTCTATGCGGCATGATTGCGCGCCGTTAGATACACACAAAAGAGCCGTAGCTAATCGTTTCGTCGTTCGTTCAATGGGCCTAAAAAAAAAAAAACTTGGACGTTCCAATGAATTGACTCTTATTATCGTTTTAACTTTGTAGTGACAAGCAGGATTCGTTTTTTTTAAAGAGTATTATGAAAAGATCGACACGTAACCATCACAACATTATGAATTTGAAATATAAAAATATAAAAATTTTCATTTTTATTCAACACAATCTCGATGAAAGCAAATTGATTTACGATAGCGAGCTCGCGCGCGAGGTGTAAAAAGCTTATCTGCAGACTCTCGATTTCCATACAACTATACCTGGCAAGTGAAATCAAATCGATCGCAACACTCGATCACACGCACCGATTAACCGCGGCGCACCTCGCGCGCGGGCAAAAATTTTTTTTTTCTTCGCGCAATAGTGTTGCAATCTCTCTTTAACTACTGTGCGATGTCGAAAGTGCCGTTTCTTAACTGTCGTGCGTTAAAAAAAACAGAAGTATAATGTCACGTGCTCGAATGGAATATAATCAGTATGCGTTTCGTTTCGCGAGGGTGAAGCCTCCGGTTGGAGAGAATGACTCATCGGAGGAAACTGCTGCTTCTCCTCTTTTTTTTTAAATTCACCGCCTCATCCTGATTATTTTTTTTTATGACTGTACTGTAATCGGGGTTGACAAACTTTTTTTCTTTTGGCGTTTAAATATTTAAGACTAGTATAGTGAAATGTTGTACATACATTTATTCATGTAATTTATGTTTTGTTTGAGATTCGCGCCTCTATGACATTCAAATAATGTTTAATTGAGCTTTGAATATGTATGAGCTCGAGAGAGTGTTTGATAACTCCGAATGGAGAAATTGTTTTTTTTTTCTTTTCTTTCCTCGATGACCTTTTTTGTATAATCATATTTATCTCGTTCGCTCGACTTCTTCTTTTTTTTATCTCCGTGAGATATACCCACTTTCTTTTGATATGCATACTTTCATTAAATTAAGCATTATAGCTAATCTTCCTTTCCAACTGAAAATCCATTCACGTTTTCCTCTCGAATTCCGACGAATCACCCGAGGTATTCATTTCACTGCTTTCGAACAATGAGTTTAAAAAAGAATGCTCAACTTTTTTTTTTAAAGAAATCATGCTCAATTAGAAGCTTCTGATGCAGAAAAAATAATACATTGTTTTCAACGAGCTTCCGCTTGAAATAATATATAAAATTACGATTTTAATTTTAACTACAACCCTTTTGTGAAAAGCAATGCACTATGTGCGCAGAAATAATTTGTTACGCTCGATGAGTTTCATTCAATCCACATAATTCATAATTAATTCCACTTGGTATATACCTACACTTTAATAATTACGGGAAATTCAAACTAATTTTAAAAATTTAATATTCGAAATCCCCCAATCAGCGACAAAACCTTGTCTGTACACACATAAACTGCCAACAGTACAACAAAGTCGTCAGACCTCATTAAACGTGTCACGCATTTTCGCCTCGACACTTACCCCCTCGAAAAAAGAAAAAAGAGCAGTGAACTTGCGCGACCAGTTTACTCATAATACAGAGCTCGCAGTATGAGTCAGCCAACCGCAAAGATGATAATCACCGTCCTCGCGAACTACAATGATGATACAACATACACACAGAGATATACACATCGGACACCTGCGTATATATGTATATATCGGAAAAGACAGCGAGAGAGCATTTCGCCTTCTTCCGTGTTTTTTATTTTCACTCTTCCTTCCCCGGATGCGTCACTTTTGCAAATAAAGCCTGTTTGTTCATTGCCGGATGTTTTGATTTTTTTTTCTGTCTCTCTCTTTTTATTCTTCCGTATCAATTTTGAGCGAATCGCCGCACCGAAAGGGTTAATCGTCCGAGATATAACACACTTGTCGCTCTCACTTTCGGGTCAATCACAGTTTGCGAGATGATTCACGCGATGATTTGGTTTGCGGTGGTTTTTATTGTCAGCCTGCAACTAGTTTACTGTCTCATTTCAATTCGTTCTTATTACTTTTATCGAGCTATAAACCGTAAATAGAATTCGTTAAAAAAATCCCAAGCTGCATTTATGAGTCAGTGACAAGAAACGCATCACGCGTGTTAATCAAAATAGGAAACATCTCGCTTTTATCGGAAATTATGATAGTTCGTATATCATTACAGTGCAGAGAGAAAGAGAATGAGTCATTTAAAAGTCGGCTACTATGTCACACCACATACATATATCCATTGTTTAAACACGTGAATTCCAGTTAGAAAAAAAAGAAGTTGCTACAAAGAGGCACAAATTACAATTCGCTAAATCACGCTGCAATTTTCGCTCGTAACAATAACGGCTCGTAAGTCACCATCATCGTCATTTTTTTGTTGTTCCTTCCTTTCTTTCTGAAAAAAAAAAATACGCGGTTTCTACTTAATCATAGCCTTGTCCGCACGAGCTTAAAGTACCCCACTTCTTTGTAATAACCGAAGAGCTTTTTTCACTAATTAGCCGGCTCGTAAAAACCGCACTTAGCAATTAGAGAAGTTGGGGGAAGGGGATGCCGTTATGATTTTCGTATGTTCGCGGGCTTGGTTTCTCTATATAATACTTGCGAGCATTAAAACGTTATTTATGTATATGGAAAAAAATGCGCGCGCTATACTCCAAGTCGCAACCTTGCAATTAAAGTATTACCCGAAGATGGTGATTTATCGGTTTGTATTCTTACATATAAAGTGTGCGAAGGAATAATAAAAAAATATATGTATTCTCCCTTTCCCATTCGACTTTCGATAATCGTGAACGAAAAATGTTTTAAACGTGATGTGTTCGTTCTCATTTCAGTTCCTTCTGATCTACCGCAAAGCACGAGCTGGAGAACTCGAGACAGATTCAGGTTTGGGTCAACTGGCTCGGCTCACCGAAGTGAACGTTGAAGAAGTCGGCGTCAACGGCGCTAAAAATTTCTTCGAAGCCAAGGTACTTTCCACTTTATTTATTTTTCTTTTTTTTTTAAATTGATACATTTGTTTTTATTGGAAGATTAACGATTTGATTTCGTATCGGCAGATTGAACAATTGCGAAAATCGAGCAAATTCGAGGATGAAATCCGACAGGAGCAAGAGGAACGAAGGCGCGAAGAGGAAGAGCGAGCAGCCAGACGCGAACAGTTCCGACAACGAGCTGCTATCTTTGGCAAAAATTAAACAACAAAAAAACTCAATGGGGGGAAACAAAGAGTTTTACGCTTTAGGCGCCATGTCATTAGTTTTACAGTTAGGTTGTGGCTCTATGCAAACGGAGTAAATTGAAAAAAAAATGAAATTTTTTCGCGCTGTTTGAAAATCAATATCCTATTTTTGTATTTTGGATCGAATGCAACAGCGCGCTTTGTGGAATATTTTTTCAATGAAAAAATAACGACGGTAATACTCATGTATAGTTACGAGTTAAAAGTTCTCGAAGGATTTTGTCGGCTTAATTCAAACACACACAACCGCAGCTCTACTTCAATTTGCTTATTGTAGTCAAGTAGATAAGTATAGCAAAGCAGACCGATTCAAGTACATTTACAAACGTGTGTTTTTTGTTGTTGTTGCTCGTGGTTTTCAGTGACTCGTATTTTGTAGACGATAGAAGTTGAAGCGCATAAAATAATGTAACAATTTTATAAAACACGCAAGTTTTAACTGATCTTAAACATTGCCGTCTCAACGTTTTTAAAACTTGTCTGCATTTTATCAGAACTCAAAGTTTTTAAAGCGTCTTCAATTCTACATACACAAGAAAATCAAATATTCAAACGTTTGAAAGTGAAACGTCAATTTTTAATTCACTATACTCTGATGTTATGTAAAGTGCATTTATTTTCGAAATTGCTAAGGTCAAATAATATAATTTATTAGAAAAATGCTACGTCAGCAGAGAAATAATTATTACCTTGGATGTTCTGTTTTAGAAATTAAATTTTTATTAGATTTTAAAGATTTTATAAAGAAAAATCATTGGTAAATTAATGCAGTTTTGTTTTAATTTTTTAATTTTTACATTCAATATTCTATGCATTTTAAATTTCAAAAGTATCATCATTTTACAGTAATAAGAGGAGAGGAATACACACACACAACGACTGACGCACACAGAGACTGTAATATGTCCTCCAAAAAAAACTCCATCAGCGCCTACGTATAGAGTCGTTTTTTTTAGACATTTAGGTTTATACAGATATTTAGATTTTATTGCTGAAATAGACAAAGTTGCAATGATTTTACAAGATTTTATAAGGAGAGCGTGTATATACATAAAAAGATTGTAACAAACGTCGCTGTCACTATACAGAGTTTAACGAGTTTTTTTTTAGATTTTATTATTATTTTAATTTTAACTAGCCGTAAGTCGTCAACAACTTATTCAAATACGTGTATCTATTATTGTGATAAATAAAAAACTTAAAACCAGTTTTTGTTATTATCGTTAGAAAATCCTTTGTATTATTATTTATATAAAATTTTATGATATTTAATTGTCTTCTCAAATGGTACATCTTTTATAATGTCATTAATACGAAAGCAGGAATTTTTCAAATTTGTAATATTGATTATTGCAGTATTATTGAAGTATATAACACAATTAATAGTACTTGGTTTAATTAATCATTTTTGTTTCACGCTCATTTTAAGTTTTTAATTTTCGCATTTGTGCATACAATTCTTTTATCATTATAAAATTTTAACTAGGTAATAAAACGTCAAAGAATATTTATATTTCAATTTAAGTGAAGTATATCAAAATTTGATGTATTGAGTTCAATGAATTATTTAAAATGTAGTTTTAATCAGCAAATTAATTTTTAGAGGAAACAAATTCCATACTACCTAGTCCTGCAGCTGAATAATCTAGTTTACCGCCAAATTTGTTATGGGATAGTTTTATACGATTTGACCTATTGCGGCCCGGAAAAGTGTTTGACTCCACAGGTAACTTTGATACCTACAGAAGTGATTGGTGGACCGGTTTTTGGGCCTCACGCTCATATAGTTTCAGCGGTTCTAACGCTACGGTTTCAGAGCGCTAATGCACGAGCCGAAAATTTTCCCGTCATTGACTTTCCCTTTATCCTCATGATACCTATAGCGGACCACGCAGAACGCGTCAGTCGGCATTGGTCGGCAT
This sequence comes from Galeopsomyia nigrocyanea, assembly GCA_035047105.1. Taxonomy (NCBI): domain Eukaryota; kingdom Metazoa; phylum Arthropoda; class Insecta; order Hymenoptera; family Eulophidae; genus Galeopsomyia; species Galeopsomyia nigrocyanea. The sequence continues at coordinate 5,237,162 of JAWWMK010000040.1, read as the reverse complement.
GGTACTCAGTTTACGGAATAAAATTGTGTACGGAATTTTCCACTGTCGAGATATTAGTGAAGATTTTTCCATTATTAATAATATAGAGTATCCCTTGTTGGACAAATCGAAAGTGATCAAGGTAAGTTTAATACATATTTGTTTGTTCGTAAACTGTCAAACAGGATGATCTTTTTGTTTTACTTTCAAAATGGCAGCTTCTAAACTGAAATTAATCCCTTTTTCAAGAAAACAACCATCGTTGTTCATCAACAATTTGAATGCTAGTAACGAACTTTCACGAAGCTCTTGTCTTAATTTTATAAATATCACTATAGATTCGCAAATTCATATGAATATAACATAGAAACGTTAATCAAACTGCCCTTTATTCAAATTAATTTCTGTCATAACAAATAAGGGTGTTTTTTTTTGCATAAGTTGAGAAATTATGATTTGAATTTCTCCCCAACTCTTCTTATTTTGAACGTTATAGAAAAGAAAACATATTACTGCACAAATTTCTTTTGTAATAATTTAACTATTTAACGTTTCTGTCAATAGCATGTTTCGAATACGTCTAATCAGTAAGCCGCCGGAAAAGCAAGTATTCAACATTGATGACAAAATAGCCCGACAATCAACAATTATGAAATACATGATAGAGAATTGTACTATCAACAAGGACTATGCAGAAATATTAAGGATACCAGTAGATGTATCCGCATTAGTCCTGGAAAAAATTATTCAATGGGCCGATTATCGAAAAAATGACCCTGAATCTTCTGTCGTCGATAAAAGACTGTACGATCTTTGCCGATGGGACATTGAATTTTTCAAGGTATGTACAATTCAACAGTAAAATATTTTTATTGTCATTGTGTCATTTTAATAATAAAATAATTAATATTATCAGGAAAATCGTGGCATATTGATCGAACTAATCAAGGCATCAGAGCGACTCAAATTTGAGCAACTGTACTCCGATGCTAGTGTATTTGTCAGCGATGTGATGAGGAGGAAGACTCACAAAGAAGTTCAAGAATACTTTAAATTGGGTTTGTTCGTGAAGAAGTCTGTTTAGAACGCTTTGGTATTCCGTTCGTCTTTAAAGTTTAATCATTTCGATTCAGAATTTTGACACGATGAAACGCAATATTTTACAATATTTTACTTTACATATACTGAATAGTAGCATTTTTTTTTTTTTTTGCTTTAATTATCAGTTCATTCGAATTTTATCGCGATTTCTTATAATGTTTTTATTTAGAATGGTTATCGTGCTCCGAAATACTGTAAATAGTGTAAATTAGAAATCAATTATACATATAATGTGACAATAGTTAAATACTCTAGAATTTATTGAATATAAATTTATTTTTGTATTTCCAAATGACTATTTTGGGAGAAACATGTTATACACAAATAGACATTGCTTGTGGAGAATTGTAATATAATATACTAGATAATGTATAGACGTAACGCATTACGTATATCCTTGTAATTTACAAGTTGTAAATGAGAAAAAAATTTTATGTATAAAGTAAATTTATCAACAATGAAAATTCATTGTTGATAGCTATTTTTTAGATAATAAAACATTTTAAATATTTCGTTAGTAAAATAAATCAAAATTCTCTTCTAATTAATTGCCTTCTACGTTTTTAATTATCCTTTCAATCGGACCTACCAATAAAGTCATTGAGTCAGCAAGGAAGAAAATTATTTCATTCATAACTTGCACGGCTGCACAATAGTATGTTCAATTGCGTTAATGCGCGACAATAAAGCGAAACTGTTGCATGCACTCGAATGCATTCGAACTTCCCTTTACCACTTGAACTTTCAAATGTGCGATCGCGTCGTTTTCACTTGTCTTAGATCGATATTCTTATCGAATAAAAACAATGACTTATTGATTCATAGTAAACAAACAAAAAAATCACAAGATACTTTTTTTTTGATTGAAGTTAACCCAATTTCCAAATTTATTAAATATTTATTTGATCGATTACGTTAAACACTCGAATAAAATAATTAAAAAAAAAACGAAAAACTCAAGTGTGCAATGCACAAATAACTAAACTAAATAAATAAAGCAAAACTTAAACTAAACGAAAAACTTTCTTAAACATACTTACATAATTGCATTACAGGCGATTGATTATTAAGTATTGGTTAACATTTGATACTCGACCATCCGAAGTCGTCTTTCTAGAAAAGGTAGGTATAATTTTTTAATCATTAACATGTAATTTTGAAAGTAGTCCTTGAACGTAACGCTTAATTATGCACAACGCAAGCCTGCAAACATACACTTTCGCCGGGCAAATTCATTGCGCACTTATTGCTCTTATCAATGCAATAATCATAAAATTGCAAAGTGCTCTCGATCAATTTTAAAATTGTTGGTAGACCTGCCGAGCGAAAGCGCGTGAAGTTTCAAGCCGAACGAGCAACGGTGAGCAGCTGGGCGCATCCGCATCGCCAGATTTTTCGCGATTTCTCTCGAATTCTGAATTTTCCCCACGTATGTATATCTTGGAGACCTGCGTGAGCGGCATGACACGAGTTTTGCGATACAGTGAAAATTCATAAGGCTATCTTGTGCTTCAATTTTCATCCGGAGACTTTACTTTGTTGCAAAGTGGGTGATTAGTGCACTCAAAACGGTTCACCGTTCGTTCCTCCTTCGAGGCTTCTACTTCTTCTTCCCACTGCGCGACCTAACCTCGCGCTCGATTTGTTGCCTCGCCCTTTACATCCTTTTTTACATTTTTGCAGATCCTGGAGGTGAAAAAGCTAAGGAAAAGTTTATTGCCTTTTTGACTGACGGATATTCGATAGTGGAAAAAGAGAAAGCGAAGTGTCGAGTGAGATTTTAATAAAGGTTAGTGATGTTTGTTGGCGTACTTATTACGATTGCAATCGTTTGACTTTTGTGCAACATCTTTTCCTTTTGATGCTTCTTTCTGATCGACTTGTACGATTGTTTCTTGCGGGATTATGATTTTCAATCTGCTAACGTGAAATTGGAGTAAGCAATACATCTGCAAGTGTAAACAACAATCTTATTCAGATCTTTACTCAGTTTTTCATCGTATTTGGAGGTTATAATCTCTTTTACTGCTTTGTTAATCGAAAAACAAAGCTTCGAACTTGCGGAAAGTAGCCAAATCTTCGTGAAAACAAAGACTCATCTCCCCTACTAAGAAAATCCCACCTCCCACTCGCATAAGCATAAATAAATACAGCTTTTCGTTTTGCACTTGACAGAGTGACTGAGCGAAATTCAAAGTTAGAATGGCCGGCGCGATGTTGTTCGAGCGGGCGCAAGCGGTGTCGATGACCAATCGGTCCGAGGGTATAAACCTTCTGCACGAGATCGTCTCGGATCCGAGGATCGGAAACAACGAGGACGATGAGGAGAGTATTCGCATCAAGGAACAGGGTATCCTGCAACTTGGCGAGCTCTACAAGAAGGAGGGCAAGGCCAAGGAACTCGCCGAGCTCATCAAGGCGACCAGACCCTTCCTCAGCCTCATCAGCAAAGCCAAGGCGGCTAAACTCGTGAGATCTCTCGTTGACTTCTTCCTCGACCTCGAAGCTGGCACTGGCATTGAGGTTAGCTCAGTTATTATTCATACATGTACGAATGGGTGACCTCCAGCAGTTTTGATTCATCGGTTCATTGTGTTTTTCTTTTTATTCTTTAGTTTGTTTGTGTGTTAATTTTGATAACATTGATACAAGGCTTGATTGCCCATAATTTCAATATAAGCTATTTTTGTGCTACAATTAAAGTGTTGTAAAGGTCTGCTCCATTTTACTTTGTTTGGAGCACGAGTGATGAATCACTAACTTGTTTTGGTAAACTGGAATTCTTATAAAATAAAGCTTTTTGTTAAAAAGAATCTTTTCAGTTGCTGTGTAGAATACTAAAGTATAATATTCAGTACGGTGTGATTTACACAAGAAAATGAAAATATCTTTGTTTACTCAATCTTCTATAAATAAATGAAGCATCGAGGCAAAGGCTTTGTTCTAATAATTGCTTTGTGTTCCACTTGCTGATGATGGTTTCTGTATTAACAGGTACAATTATGCAAAGAATGTATAGATTGGGCAAAAGAAGAGCGCCGTACCTTCTTGCGACAAAGTCTAGAAGCAAGACTGATCGCTTTATACTTCGACACCAACATGTACGCCGAAGCACTGCAATTAGGCTCTGCACTGTTGAAAGAGCTGAAAAAATTAGATGATAAGCAGTTGTTAGTAGAAGTACAATTGCTTGAGAGTAAGACTTATCATGCTTTGAGTAATCTAGCTAAAGCAAGGGCTGCCCTTACAAGTGCTAGAACTACAGCAAACGCTATTTACTGTCCACCCAAGATGCAAGCTGCTCTAGATCTTATGTCAGGTATCCTTCATGCTGCTGATGAACGAGATTTCAAGACTGCCTATTCCTACTTTTATGAAGCTTTTGAAGGGTAAACTTTACCGATGGTCATTAGATTATTTCATGTATTGCAAAATTAAATACTTATCAATCGGTTTTATTGCAGATACGACAGCGTCGAACATCCTAAAGGATTAACAGCGCTGAAATACATGTTACTATCTAAAATTATGCTGCGCTCGCCCGAGGACGTGCAAACGATCATGTCAGGAAAGCTCGCAGTCAAATATGCGGGACGAGATTTGGATGCAATGAAAGCCGTGGCTGAAGCAAGCCATCGCCGTTCTCTTGCCGACTTCGAAACTGCTTTGGAACAATATCGTCAAGAACTGAAAGATGACGTTATTGTGCGTGCTCATCTTGATTCCTTGTACGACACGATGTTGGAACAGAATCTTTGTAGGATTGTCGAACCTTACTCTCGAGTGCAGGTAAGCCTCTGATCAGTTTGTACTTTATAATTTTGCGATTATATTTATTTAAAGAGAGATGTTTGTGTTCAAAAAAGGTGAGCTACATAGCATCGTGCATATCTCTGTCAATTTCCCAAGTGGAGAAAAAGTTGTCGCAGATGATTCTGGACCAAAAGCTACATGGTGTGTTAGACCAAGGTGACGGTGTGCTAATAGTCTTCGAAGAAACGCCGAGGGACAAGACCTACGAACTTGCATTGGAGACTGTACACAGTATGGGCAAGGTTGTTGACACGCTGTATCAGAAGGCAAAGAAGCTTACGTAGCCTTATTCAACTAAAATTTGTACAATTAATAAGCTATTATAATTACTATTAACTACTAGCTCCTTATTAAATACCGTCAATGAATTGCACTCTTTTCTCGTTTAATATTGGTGAAGTTTGCAATTTGTTTTTACCCATTTCAACGGTTTGCCAGTTTCTGTACTTAATCGTTGGATAAACAGTTACATATGAAAAATCTCGAAAGAAAATGCTCAGAAAAATTTGTAGGGAAAATCATTGTTTTTTAATATATTTTTTCGCTTTATGAGGTTTGATAAATAATAACTAAAATAAACAATCGATGAAATCGAAATAGTTTATTTGAATCAATTGTCACAAAACAAATCACAACAAATTTTTTGTGATTCAAAATATACTTTCAGGTACAACTAAAATTTTTTTTTGTTTCAAATTTATTTTTTTATTTTTTTATGGTCTTGAAAATTTACATCTCTCTTTTTTCAGTTTTCAATCAAGTGTTTTACAACTATAAATTATACATAATCCAATATAAAGAACATTGTATGATGAGCTTGGGTAATTTTGAATATCATTTTGTTTATGAAAATTGATAAGTTTTTATAAAGTAAGTAGAAGAATAATAATAAAATTATAAACAAAAAAATTTTAATAAAAAAAATGTGGTGCTTGCTGAACATAGAGTTTTGATTATAAATGACAAACAACGAATTGTACGTGAGAAAAAAATCGACATAGATTCAATGAGGAAGACCACAGCAATAACTAGCGATTTCAAAACAAGACAGAGGGGGAGAGGGAGAAAGAGAAATAAGAAGTTGCAAGGAGTAAAAACTGCATCAGAAAAATATTTTTCTATGTTTTGCATCCACACGACAACGTTCCGTCTACACTTCATATCAAGGGCCATACATTTTTTCTAGTTCTCTTTACAAGTTGTGGGAACTGTTACGGACATTGTATATACTATATGTCGCTAACTTTGAACGCTTGAGTTTTTGTTGCTGTTTATTATTTAATTGTTATTACGAATTGCAGTAGCATCAATTGTTCTTCCGACGTTGAGGCCCCAAATAATTGATAAACGTTTAGAAATAATCTTTGCAGTTCGGCATTGCGTTCGGTATGTATTATAAGCCCTCTCTAAATTTAGCTCCAATGAAAAGTAGTAATATGAGTGGAAAGATTGCTCAGAGCACCATTTCATAATCGTAGAAATAATCTCTCGACTTTGCATGGGTTGTACTAAATTTTTAGGTTTCTTCGCGATGATACTTAATAATGTCAATGTTGGTGAAATATTATAATTTATCAACTTTTTGACTTGCTTTAAACAATTTTCGTAATAGTCTTTGAATACTTGTTTCTGATGAATTGCATCGAAAATGAAATGGATTTTTTTATAGATACTCTTTGATAGTAGTCAACGGCGAGTTGAGCAAGCATAACTCGGATGACTTCGATATTCTCTGGATAACGATGATTGAGACATTCCTCGAGCACTGTCAGGCCGTTATAATTGTCGATATAAAGGTCCGTGCCACCTTGCAATAGCAACTCGGAGCATTTAGCGTCAGAAACATAAAACAAGGCAGTACAACCATTATCATCTGTTTGATGTCCTATAATTGAGTTCCTATAACACTGAAAAATCTACATGCATTTTCATTTGATTTTTGATTGATAATGCTTGATTTGGCTGATCAGTTTTTATGATATAACTTGAATTTCATGCTTATTGCCTAGTGTCAATTAATTGTATAAAAGAAAAGAAAAATGTTGTATGGTATTTTACCCAGGATACTTCAATATATTTCTGTATTGTATTGTGGGGTTAGTTTGCAATAAAATTAGACACTGGGGGTTGCAAAACTTAAATTGTAAAAAACGTAAAAAATATGATTCCTAGTACCAAATATAACGAAAAAAAATACTCAAAAACATTTTACGATCAACTCTGAAAAAAATACCCGTGCAGTCCACACAAAAAATAAAAATTGAAAGAAAGAAAAAAAAAAGAGTCGATGCCAGTCCCCTCTGCTCTTCTTTCTCTATTCTGACCATATTCTGGCACCATGTGATGACAGAGTCATCTGTATATACACAGCAGCGACATCGGCTCGTTGCGTTTTTTTTTGTCAGTTCAGTAACTGAACTTCAGTTGGGCTGAAGCAGCAGGCTGAAGAGGCACTTGGTGTTGGTTGGCTGCTGCTCTGCAGGCTGCTGGCAGTCAGTCGAGTGTATTCTCGCGCGAAAGGAGGCAAAACTTTCATCTCTCACACTCCGTCGCCCATACGATATTACAAGTATACACACAACAGTCACCCATGTCGTCGTCCGTTCGCGAAAGATAGTCGTCGTCTCGTCGCTCTCTCTTTCTCGTCGTGGGAGAGTGAACTGCGCGCGATGTGAGTGTGGAGTGCATTATTGCTCCAAAAGAAAAGTGTCGTTTTTCGTCGAAGACGCGACTACGACGTCGACGTTGCTATCTCTCGGCTCGACCGTCACGAGGAGGTGCTTCTGAAAGGTAAATAACTACCGCAGCCAAGATAACCTAGTTTTTGCGCGACTATGGCTCGTCCATCTCTCTCTCTCTCTCTCTCTCTCCTCTCTCGCATCATCCTGTTTGGGTGCGCTTATCTCTACAGCAAGTGCAGCGTACAGATAATAGCTCGCACCTCTTTTTTTCACGCGATTCGCCCATATGCATGAATGTTTATGAGTCACTGTGCGCGAGAGCGAGTGAGTACCTATGTGTGAGCAAGGCTCCTCGCCATTCAGGAGAGACGGTGAGAGAGAGAGAGAGAGAGAGCGACGGAGAGAGAATGTCAATATATGCGTATGCGCGCTTCTTACCTTGAAAAAATTCAATGCGATGTGTAATCGTGCCTGGATAGCTTTTTAAACTCGCGCTGCCTCCGGTTTTTTTTGGTGTGTTCAAGTTTGGTAAGCAGTCAAAATGCCAGCGCCGCCTCCGCCTCCGCCAGCACCCACGTTCAACCTGGGAGGGGGCTCCAACGATAGAGGAGCTCTTCTGCAATCCATTAGGGATGGCAGGAGATTGAAGAAAACAGTTACGGTTGACAAAAGTGGTCCTGCCATCAGTGGTCAGTGTTTCTATAGTTTGTGCCATTCCCATGTGCTGTTTGGCAGCTTGCCAAATAATGCCTTTGTTGTTGGTCTTTCAGGGAAAGTCTGTGGAGAAGCATCGAGTACACCAACCAACACAAGCACTAAAGCTCCAGTGCCTAACACAAATAGTATTAACAATGGTAGCCCAATGAGTTTGGGTGGCCTATTCGCCGGTGGAATGCCTAAACTCAAGCCTACAGGTATGAGAAATAACCTGGCGGAAAGGGATAATGGCAATGGTAACTCGAATCCAGTTGGCTCTGCCACGCTGCCAAGTGTCAAGCGTGGTCCACCTCCTGTACCACCTCCGGCTGCTCAGAAACCACAGCTGTTTCCAGTGAATAATCAGTCCCCCGAGTCCTCTAATTCGAATCATAATGAGACTCCTAGGAGCTCCTTTGGCAAGCCAACTCTGGCGCCAAAGCCACCGACAACGTCTTCCAATGCAGTGCAGCAACAGAAGCCTTCACCACCGCCTAAGAAGCTCACTCTTAACACAAGCAACTCTGTATCCAGGTAAAACAATAACAGCTTGTACTTGTAGTGAATGCAGGGCAAATTTAAAAAATGTCATAGTTTACACTTGACAGTGCTTTAATTGAGGATGTTCATATTTATAAAGAATTGACGAAGTATTTCTTCTGGGTTAATGGTTAAAAATATCAATTCATAATAAATTTATTGCGTCTGTTTGTAAATTGTGTTATCTAACGGATACCTGCAGTAGATTAGATAAAAATTGTTTACTTTGCAATGAAGCGCAAATTGAAAAAAAAATGCGATGATATTAGAAAGTTTCATTCGAGCAACAAACGCATCCTGCTACCGTGAATTCCGCTAATAATGTCGATAATGAGCAGCACAGCTACGCAGACACGCACGCAACACCTCAATTAGCTGCAGGCACGTAAACATCTCACCGGATGGTTTGATTTTCAGGGCGCAAAGCATGCGACTGCCGCGCTCGCCACAGGTGCTGGCGCCGACGCCGCCGTCGTTGCACCAGTCGCAGGACTGCCTGGTGGAGCCGCAGCAGAGGCCGACGAATCGACCGCTGAGGCCGCCGGTGGCGAGGCCACCGTCGCCACCTACGTCGCGTGGAAGCAGCAACGGCGGCGCGACGATAACGAGGGTGGCACCACCGCCACCCACGAGAGCGCCGTCGATGCCGCCACCTCCGCCACCGCCGTTGCCCCAGCGATCCTCTTCGTCGGCCTCTTCTTCGACAGCAGCTCCGCCGACCACGACGAGAACGGCACCGCCTATGCCTCCGCCACCGACGCCACCCACGAGAGGACAGTCGTTGCAGCAGAGAAATGGCCAAGCGCAGATGATGAGCCCGAGTCCCGCCGAGTTCGAGGCAAGGTTCGCCGACATGTTCCACTCGATAGCCAATTTCCCCGCACCCGAGCCTTTCAGGAACGTGCAGAAGGTCTACAACAGCAAAACTGGTGAGCTTCCAGTGACTAAGGGCTATGGGGCACTCTTCAATTTTGCTCTCAGGAGACAGTCCTCCGAGTTCGACGTTTGATCGTCGGCCTCAAATTTTATCTGTCTCTTTTACTTCACTTCTCACTTCTTCTTTAGACGTAATTCAATAGTTGTTGTTACTCGTGTAGAAAAGTGTCTGTGAAATTCTTGGACAGAGTTCGTTTTTTTTTTAAATATATTTTTCAAAAGAATTTTTATTCGAGACGGACGTTTCTAAATTTACACTTTTGTTTTTTTTTCATCGAATCACAGTACTGGAAGACGACGATATCTTTTTCGCACTCTAGTGTAAATAGTAAGGATACTCGTAACATTAATTTTTAAAGAGTAACTTTATTAATTTTTTTCCAATTTTTTTTTAACATCGTTTGACAATTTTTTTTTATTAACACGAAACTGACATGATATAACAATTTCACATTGACTTTTTTACATGACTTTTGGTGTGATAATTTCATGCTTTTTAAGATAATGTAACGATGGGTGTGTTCATTGATTATTTTAGAATGCAGAATGATGCATTATTATATATATAGTTGTATAGTTTATGTTTGGCATGTCGTAGAAAACGTGTTTTTTTTTTGTGAAATGCGGATTTGGTCAGGGGACCAACTGGTATTGGCGTACTATTATTAATCGTTTTTGGTTTGCCAAAAGAACAACCTTTTTTTTTTGCATTAGTTGGCACGTATTGACATGACGATATTTTATGTTAAAATATTGAAATTTTCTATTTTAAGAAAAGTATGGTATTATCGCTGCTACAGTTTTTTCGAAATATTTTAATCTAATTGCAGTGACGTGAATAACGTATCGCTTAACAAATGTACGTGCTGTTTAATCGTGTATAATTGGTGGTACACTGTAACTAGACTATTTTGCATCATGGCCACTACTTAATTCGACTCAATTCGTCAATTTATAATTGCTTCGTACATTTAAAAATACGAAAAATATTAATTTTATTCAATAATATTTTCAATTAATAGCATACTTTTCTAATGTTTTCAAAATTACTTAATTTTTTTTAAAAGTTGTACGAACAAATTAATTAGTATTTATGTTTATTAAGAAATCCATAGCTACTATGTTATTATACTGTAATGTTCTTGATGTGTGGTAATTCTTTTTAATTTATTTATTTGCAAAAGGTACGCATCGTTGATTCATCAAAACGTCAATGTTCGAAACTCGATGTTGCGTTATCTAACTTAGATAGGTTCAAGTTCAAAAATCAAATCCTTGATGTAATTGACAAATGATGCATCAACGTATCACCTTGTACTTAAAACTTTGATAGAACGATTTTAGTTAACTTATCGCATTTAGTTTACACAACACGATAATAAAAAAAAAATCATCGTCTACACATTTAAAGTGAGTCACGATTTACCAGTGACTAATTTCAACCAAATTATATGAGCTCACTACTCCCGTAGCGAATTCTAGTCTGATATAGAGCTTTAATCACTTCTTTGTGCCTTGGAAAAAAAAAATTGGGATAATGGTAATCAATAATAATAAACCGCATCCAACGCAAACTAACAGCAGCGAAGCTACTAGATTTTCTCATGTAAAAGAAAAAAGAAAAAATTAACTCATTGTCAGTGAAAAAGCTTAATAAAGGTGTAAATATTCGAAACTAATTAGCACTCTTTAGTCACTACATATCTGCACGCCTTGACATTCTCCTTTTTCTGCATTGTATTCAAATGACGACGCCGAGACAGAAGATAAAGAGCTGCGCCGCTCTTTCTGTCTCGATCATCGTCAATGGAAAATGAGCAAAACTGGCTTTTCAAGAAATACTTATGAGACAATGGATTTCTCTATTAACACCGCACAAAGCGCAAGCACTCAACGCCATCACAAGCTCTCTTCTCTTTCTCTCTCTCTCTCTTTCACTCTGTGTATTTCTGTCTATATATATCATGTGGGCATGCGGCATGTATTTTTTTTTAATAGCATTAAAAAAAATCAATGGGACTGTAAAAATGACTTGGAAATGAAAACAGTTGCAGCGGCGAAGCAGCAAGCACCTGCGCCACCGGTACGCTCGGTATCGAATGCTGGTACAGGTGGTCCTCGGCAACCGGCGCCTCAGCCATGGCAGAATGCCGCCTGCTAAAAAGGGACAAATTATGCCTTCTATCGCACAACTGCAAACGAAAAAAAAAACAATTTTGTCGTTCTCTCCCCCCGAAAAACCGCGAGAAGCCTTGTAAATATTCAGTGTATTTATTGTTTTATTTTTTAATCTATCTCTATTTCCTAATAATCCTCCTCTCTTTTTTTTCTCTCAATTCCGTTCTTTTTTTCGGATGACAATAAAAGCGGGAGCGATAAATAATACTGGTCGCAGCTATGTAATAGATAAATTTGTCGAGGCGACGGACGATTAGTCAAGAAAAATTTTACTGTGTGTACGTATAACGGTATGTCAGAGTCACCTTATTAATAATGTATTTTATTTTTTTTTTCCTGCTCGTACTATTTTTTACGCTCCAAATTATAATTGTTTGAGAACGTTAATTTTATACAATTTTTTTTAATCTACGTTCATTAACATTAGTTCGTAAAATAATTGTCGTTCGAACTTCTTCTTTTTTTCTTTTAACAATTCTTTCGCGAATATTCCTTGTGAGTGTTATTAACGTGTTAGAAAATGAAAGTGTATCACGATTGCAGTGCAATCGTGACTTTTCGAAAAAACAAAAAAAAATTGCAATCTTTTCAAAAAGCAAGCGTGTAACTTATTGCAGGTGTACTACATGGCGATTCGTAGAATGCAGCTTAGTTGCCAAAATATTTTATTTTGTAATATATAACGACTAACTAGAGAACCGGCGAGAGAGGTAATTTATGTAAAATATTTTGGTAGCTCGCTGTTTTTTTTTCTTTATGCGTATACTTCGTCGTTCGTTTGGAAAAGTTGCGATGTTACAATAATTATAACAATGAATTGTGATAATTTTCATTGTACGAACATATTAGAAATTCCAATCTCATCATACACTCCGATCATCTAGGTAGTAGACGAAATTGTAAATATTACATATCACAGGAGAAAGAAACACACGTGTTACACAGTTTTATTATTGAGAGTTTTAATTGAATATGTATCTATATGCTTGAAGTTTGAGTGAATATCAATTAATATTGAAAGTAGGAAAATTAATTTCTAAGATCTGAAAGTATGGAGAGTTTTAAAAATGATCATTGTAATTTTTATTAACATACCTTTGACAATTCTTTGCCTCGGAAAGTTTATATCAGAGCGATTATACCTGAATACCAGTTTTGAATGTTTTACTTTATCGGCACTGTCAGATAAGCGATTGTCGTGCGCGTTTATTTTTATATATATATGAGTATCGTCAATAGCCGATCAATTTTATTTGTCAAACAGTTGCGATATATCAGTAAATTGTGATAGACGAGATTTGCAGTTTCTATACGTTTAGCGCCATGAATGACATAGTTTAAACTTTGTTTTTTACTTCCTATTTATCACGGATACGTCACCGGCGCCAGGAAAAGAGAAAAAAAAAGTATATATATGAAACAATTACTCTGTATAAAAAAAAATGAAAGAAAAGTGTTTGAAATATTTTTCTGGCACCGCTGATCACATTTTCACGCGAGAGAATATTTATTTGGCAGTGCTAGAAAAAAGATTTTTCCTATGGAAAGTTTAGCTATAAAAAAAAAATTTAGTCTATGGCATAACAAATATTGTATAACTGATTGCCAAAATGTAATTAATGCTGAAAATATAATATAGTACGAATGCTAATTATTAACGATTGTAAATAATGGTTTGGAAAGAAATAAAAAAAAATTATTGAGATTATTTCTGTTGAGTATTATGAGACTATTACTGCGGTAATCGTATATTTAATATAAATACGTTATGAAATGCAATTTCTAATTCTTTGGAATTATAATTTTTAATTTGTACATTCTGTAATCCTAATAATAGATTGAAAATTAAACTCTGGTCTTTTATCGCATTTAACAATCACAAGCATAGTCAGAATCTTTTTTCTGAAGCTGCAGAGAGGAGCAGTGCTTGAAACTGCAGAGCAATTGAATGCACGAACTCTCCTTTAGATCCTGTAAGCTCGTACAAACAATAAAAAAAAGGAACAAACTAATACCGATATATGACGATACACACTGAATGTATGTGCATAAATAATCTTGTAATATTGTTGAATTGAAAATATAGTAATTCCGTATTTTAAAAAAACAAGGATGGACCATTAAAATGATTTGAACAATGATTTTTAGTAATAATCGCTTTTTATTAAATTAAAAGTTTAAAAACGAATATGTCATAGAGGAAGCGGATATGATTATTACGCTTCGAGTTCTTTTTCAATGATTTGACGATATTCGTCAAAGCCACCTTCGATACATTTGACAGAACCTTCACCACACACCCACAGCTCCTGACACACCATTCGAATGAGCCTTTCGTCGTGGGACACCAGAATCACACCAGCCTGGAAATCAAATTGTCGAGAGTTGAAAATTTCATCGTAGCTCATTAAAACTGTAGAATTTTATCGATAATTCTCGAGTGTTGAAAATTGATCAACACGTAATCTAAAAATAAGACTTACTTGACAATTATTGATCGCTTTGCCGAGTGCTTCAATTGATTCAATGTCAAGATGATTCGTCGGCTCATCTAATACTAGGAAATTAGGCATTGCAGCGCACATAAGTGCAAAGGCAACTCTTGATTTTTGACCTCCTGATAACGAGTTTATGTTTTGAAGTGCCAAGTCTCCAGTTATTCCAAAACTACCCAACATTCTGCGGTACTCTTCAATGGGTTTACCTAAACATTGGAATTAAATAAATAAATTATAGTTTAATTCGTGTAAAAAGTGAGTTTCGCTAACACAACTCGTGAAAAAGATAGATAGTTAAAAGTTTAACTTTTCAAGGTGATGGAAAATAACTTTGACGATTGCAAGTAACAAGCTGAATGAATAAAACTTTGACGGTAGACAAATAACAAGGCGATCAATATATATAGCCGGGTATTCTTGAACGACGTAAATACGCGCAATTGGAAACGCGAGTTTTCTCAATTATATCTTGCAAAGCGCTCACTCTTTTTTTTTTACCCATGACGCAAGAGAACCAACTGAACGCTTACCTGGAAAATGTTTCTGTAGCAGTTCGACAGGACACACCCTGAGGTCGAGTTGATCGACGTGATGCTGGCTGAAGTAACCAAACTTGAGATTACGATGCGTGTGCACAGTGCCAGTTGTCGGATTCAACGTGCCCGTCATAATTTTCAGAAGGGTCGTTTTACCGGCACCATTCTCACCCACAATGCAGATACGCGATTGTAACGTTGCCGACAGACAGACATTCGTGAACAGGACATTCGTAGTGTTCGGGTAGCGGAATGAGACTTCGTTGATTTGAAGAATCGGTGGATTCAATTGCTCCACGTCCGGGAAACGTAGAGTCACCTCGCTCTCCTTGTCCATTGGTTTGAGCTCTGGCCTGAAATCGAAATTGTATTTTTTTTATATACCGAGAAAAAAATTGCATTTCGGTGTTTTAGGAGAGTGCCAGGTACTTACAGTTTTTCGAGCATTTTTATCTTACTCTGAACGCTCGAGGCGCGATTGGCGTTGTAGCGGAAACGATCTATAAACTCTTGCACGTGGGCTCGTTTGGCTTGTTGAGCCTCGTATTCACGCTGCTGGTTCTTCTCGCGCTCCTCTTTCGTCTTGGCGAATTGCTCGTAATTACCACGATACGACTCGATCTTTTGTCCTTTCAGGTTCAGGATGTCTGTTGGAACCTGTAGACCAATATTTAGGAAAGAAAAAGCGTTGATTATTATGCAAGAATTATTTTAAATAGGATTACAAAATGCAAAATTCTGCGAGTTGCGAATAACCCCTGATGCTTTGTTAGATTTTTTCTTTTAATTTAAAACCGGTTTCGTTTGTACTTTCAGAATTCATTTTTGAAGATAACTTGCTTTTAAAAACTTGTTTCTCGTCATTTTTTTTCCTCAATAGTTTCTTGATCTTCACGAATTGTTATGCAACATCAAGATTATAATATTAACTATAACTTTTCCACCCTTAAAATGTGACTAAATAAATGAAACATTAAAAGTTCCTGCAATTTTCCAAAGCAACAAGCAAGTTAAACTCACACTGTCCAGGAAGTTACGATCGTGAGAGACGACCAAGAGCGTTGTGGGCCAAGACTGCATGTATTTCTCCAACCACATAATAGCTTTGATGTCCAACATGTTGGTAGGTTCATCGAGTAACAGCAGATCGGGTTTGGAGAAGAGAGCTCTCGCGAGGGCGAGTCTCATACGCCAACCACCGGAAAAGGCTTTTGTCGGCCAACTTTGCCGTTCCACCGAGAAACCCAGACCCGAAAGTATTGTACTTGCCCTTGCCGGTGCTTTTTCCACTTCGGCCAACTGCATCGCCTCGAATACCTTGGCTGCGTTCAAATGCAAATAACCGAGATTGTAAACATTTCAAAAATGTAATTTATCGCTCGAATATGCTTGTGTTTTGCATGGCAATGTTATGAAACGATTGCACGCTCGAAGAATCTGCATTTTATGCACGTGGTTACATTCTTAACGTGCCATTGTGTCTCGTTTGCAAAAAAAAAAAACAAATCGCGAACGTTGAAGTCTCGCGAATAACCACAAACGAGACCAAACATAAAACCTGTTTTGCCGATTACGCATTAATCAAGCGGTAGTTTTTATTTTAACTCATAGTTTTCTTGTTTATGCGTTCACTCAATAATATCGCAAAAAAAAAAACAGGTTTATAGCTATTCGCGCGAAAAGATATGTAATAATAATCACCCAATTCTTCGCCCAGAGCATCATTGGCTTTGCCGCCTTCTTTTTCAATAGCGGCTTGAAGTTCGGCTTCGTGAGCAAGTAACGCACATCGTTCCTTATCCGATTGTAAAACCGATTCCAGTGCGGATGTGTCGTCGCCTTCTACTTCCTGCTCCACGTGCAACACTCGTACGTGTGAAGGTATTTGTAACTGTTTACTAAACAAAACGAAATGCGAACGTTGATTTGAAATATTTACAGGTTTGGAGAAAAAAGTTTGGAGCGAGGTAACGATTTTTTTTAGCAACATATGCAACTTTCGTTGATATTGAATCATCCTGATTTGATCTGACTTTTTTTTTACTGATTAAAAATTTCAAGGACTTAGGAAAAAAATATTCCAAGGAAAAAGGTTTTTTGCCAAAGTTCAACAAAAAAATTTGAATGAATACTAGCTTGGAATGATTTTTAATTTCAAATGTATGAAGTTCTGTGACTTTACCTTGATATCATCCTCAGCAGTGTGGTTTTACCAATCCCATTGCGTCCTACTAATCCATATCTTCTACCAAAGGCTAATGTAAGGTCGGCACCTTGCAAAAGTACTCTATCTCCGTATGCTATATCAAAGTTTTCTAGCCTAATATCATTTGTCCTATTTGTACCACCCTTTGCTTCCAATCTATTGTCTTTTTTACTTATTACTTGACTAACTGTTGCTGTTTCTAACATTGGTACATCATTATTCTTTGAGGGTTCGCTGCCACGTGTTTCCTGTTTCTGCTTCAATTTGGCTTCAGCTTTTTCTAATTTCTTTGCATCCACTTTCTAAAAAGTACAAATATTCAGAATGAGTTCGTTGTTGACTGTCTTATTTTTTATAAAAATGTCTGGCAAGATGAATCATTGCTACAGCAATTGATACACAAACTTACTGATCCATCATCTCTTGTTGAGATCCATATACTTTTGACATCATCAACTTGATCATCTAATGATGAAACCATTGATCCCATGTGAATAGGTGCATTTAATACTTTATTCACTCCATTTTTCCGCCTCTCTATCCCTCCATTTGTGCCACCCTTTATCATGTTCAGTAAATTTGTACATATTTGCCTGCAAGGAATTGCATTGAGTAGTGTTGTATACAATCAAGAATAGTGATATTCGTTTATGACAGATTATAAATGATATAAAAATAAACAGAATTCCAAATTTACTTACCTAACCTCGTTTTCTGACCTTTCCTCTACCTCGTGCAGGACTTCCCCAATTGCTTCATAAACTTCATCCGCATCTTCAAAGTCATCCTTGGAACTGTCAAGTATACCTGAAACAATTATTTATGGTAAGTGGACTTGCATAATAATAAGCAACTTTTACCTTGCATCATAGTTACACATAGAAACTTGCAATCTTCTAACAAAGTATTTACGAGTCACCTGAATAATATAATTTTGTGAAAGCCTGTTAAAATTACTTAAAAATAAAAATTCACAGCAATCAAGATTAACAGATTGACACAAAGTTATCAAAAAAAGTGAAACTTAGATCAATATGAAAACACTGAAACCTTAAAACTTTGCCACAAAAACATCATAAATAACCAACCACTTGCTAGAATCAACGGTAAGAAAAACAAACGATCGATATGAAGCTTGCGAATTTGCGACCAACTCGTGGAAAATAAATGGCAAAGTAGATAATCAGTTTGATGGGAAAAGAGGTTAAATTCACCTTCAACATATTGGTACAGTTCGTCGTCGATCGAAGGGAAAAGGCTCCTGATGTAGCTGCTGCACACTGCCATCACGCGATAACGATAGTATCAAATAATAAAAAAAAGTGTCACGCCGAGAATCGTTTATCACGTTTTGGAAAAGTCTGCTACCGCTGCTGCACCTCCTCCAACCTCCTCGATGGGTGGAGAGCAAATGTCAAAAAACTCGGACGGCACACTCACAAGCGCGCTACACTCTCTCTCTTCGTCCGCTTCTCCTCACGGCGATCCTTTCCTCGTCGCTTTATAGCTCCGTCCTCCCCGCACTCGCGACGTTTAATGCTTATTTTACACCGAAAAGTTTCCATTGTTCGACCATCAATAAAAGACTATAGACTTTTTTTCAATCAAGTTTAAAAACACTGACAATTGTTACGATTGTTGCAACTGCAGTACTTAATTGAATGAAACTGCCGAGTATCAAATGGCACCTTTTTTTTCACAGAATCGGATGCATGGCGCGTATCAGCTGTGCGTTTGTTTTTCTAAAAGCAGCTGTTTCAATTTTTAAATGTCTTGCCAATGTTTTCGCGTTTCCAATAGTAACGAGCGTCGGTCAACTTACTTGATTTAGATTACAACTTGTTTGATGTAACTTCTATCCTTTAAAATTGCCACGTCTGAAAAATCATTAATTAATTAACTAATTAATTAATCAATTAATGCAATAATTAAAAAATGGAATAACTTGCTGGAAAAGTTCATAATGAAAACATGACAAATGAAGCATTATACTGCAATTAATAAACAAAATTAATGATCATTATTGCAATATAAATTAAAAAATTATAATTAAAATGAAAAGTTCTTATCAAAACCATCAGGTAAATCCCATAAACAATCAACAAGCATTCAAATTTTTCCTAAAACACGCACGTTTTATCAGTCACGTATGCAAGTTGCCCACGCGCGTAAACTTTATAAGAGCCGAGCGCGCATCTGCATGGAAAACCGACACAATTCCATTCATCATGCAATACCTCTGTCCTCGTCTTGCCAACGCGAATACGCGATCGAATCGTGCTATCTCTTTTCTTTTACTCTCCGCGGCGACGTGCGTGCGATATCCGCGGGGGGAGCCATTTTGAAATATTCAGCCCCAAATAGAAAACAACACGGCCACCCCCCACCCGCCGTCCCGCATGAGCGTGTGGCCCAGCGCGGCGCACACCTGCTGATTAATCCCCACGACTGTGCACGAGATTCGCGCATTTTTTCGCCAAATTAAATGGAATGATTCGCGACGATTATGAGGCTCGAGAGTTTTTTCGGAGCACGATCTTTACTGCGACGAAGCGAGAGAGCTGCGCTTACTCGCCATCTTGGATCTGTCGCAAGTCTAGAGAAATGTCCTGGAGGCTATCGCCTCTTGAAAAAACTTCTGTTCTCGAGTTCTGTTGCCTTGTGAAATCGAAATTTTGTGTTGCTCAGCTAGAGCTAAGTACGAGCGAACTTTTTAGTGGGTTTTTGTCGAATTGGAGTCGCACGATACGTTGAAAAGTGGCTACATAAGTTGACCCTGTTTTTGCGTTCTTGAGAGAGATGGCCGAGCTTTGAGCCAGGATTTGTGCTTTTTTTCGGTGTGCAGGAGTCGAAGATAATCATTGATAGGATGGCTACGGATGTCGAAGAATCCGACACCGACGACCACGACAAACCTGGTCCCGCCAAACGGCAAAGAGTTGTAAATAACGCACTTCCCGACAGCAATAGTTTGGACAACAATGACATGCCTGTGAGTGCACTTCAACTATTTTGTTTATTTTTCATTTCTTTTTTCGTGCTTGGAATGTGAAACTATACTGTTGTTGGTGTGCACCAAAGCTTTTTCTTACAGTTTTGTGAAAAAATTAAAATACTCCAATTGATATTTTTGATTTTAATCAAAGTAATTAAGAAGTACATTTCTGTAAACAAACACATCCTCACATGAACGAAGAAGAATAATTGGCCTTTCAAGTGGTTGACATAATAATTGCTGGCTATAATTAATTATTTACTCATAATTAGCATTTTTTATTAATTACTAGTTCAGTTTTTATTTCCTTCAAACATCAAATACAGAGGAATATAAATAATACGTTGGAGTCTAAGATCTCACATAGACATGTAATACATTTTTCAGGAGGATTTTGAAAATGTAGTAATTGATCAAGAAGAAGACAGGAGAGCAAGGGCCAAACTAAATAGCTGGCAAGCTTGTCAACTAGCCAAAGGATTTGTCGATGATGCTATAAACCGTGTTCTTGAAAACTATATAATATCTCCACCAGCTTCATATCCATTTGAGGATCCATGGTATCGTCTTTTTCGAGGCAATCAAATGGAGGATACTGCCGTATCAATGGCTATTCGTAATTATGGTTTAGTCCGCTCGTTGGACTTGACTCAATCGCCTTCTCTTGTCAATGAGTGCATACCCAATGTTCCTGAAACCTCTGAAAACACACAAGCGCCTACAGCAACTACAACTTCCGAAATGCTGCTAACCGATTCTGAGGCAGCTAGTACAAGTGGTGAAGGTATTTTTGTTTTTTCTAAATCAATGTAAAGTCATTAATTGATAAGATTACAGTATTTAAAATGATAATTGCTGTTTCAGGTGATTGGCTGGATGATACGTATGACAGTGATCACCAGCAAAATTTCTTGGATCGCGCTGTTGCAGAAGCTATAAAAAAGAAGGGATTGAGCACTCTCACTGTTGATTACGGATGAGACAGATTAGAATACTTAGCCGATGGTTAATTTATTTTTTCATTTGGCAGCGTTGATCTGTATATATACATGTATATAAAATCATGTGTATATCTGTGTAAATATACATCTGTATATTTCAACAAGCTAAATTTTCAAAACGAAATTAACCATCGATACATTGATCTTTCATCATTACTCTATATGCTTGTATTTTTAAGATAATCTTCTGTTTTCAGAAGAGGCAGCTATTTTAAATATTAGGCAGCTGACAGGATTATATCTCTTGTCTATAACTTTATATAGCAAATTATATCCTGCTTGAAGTTTTTTTTGTCAAAACATGGGGCTGCTAACTTCACACGTGATAGATTCTACTGCAAGTATTCACTTTTTAATCTGTGGACATATATATATATAGAGAGAGAGAAGTTTTCGCAGTATATTTTTAGTAGTAATATTGTACATTTTCTTTCATTCAAAAACTAATGAGACTATCTGCCAAATATTTTTCACAAAAAAAAATAGCAGAAAAGCGCAAATAAGCGCACAGCCATTTAATTGATAGTCATACGCCCTTGTATAAATAGGAAAGAACAGACGAGAATGAAAGAAAGACTAGTTGACATAACGTCGTATAAAATGAGATAGTCTGAGGCCAGGTGCTTCCGAGCCCCTTTTACCCGGTAAACAGATAACTGCTATAATATCCTAATTGTAAATTATCAAAAGCCATTTATAAAGGAGCGATCTATACAATAAGCCACATTTGACGCGGCTCCGTCGACTGAAGAGAGTAAAAATGATGAAATGAAATGAAAAAGAAAAAAAATTATACGTGTTATTCGAGTAAAAAAGTATTATTATATCGAAATAATATATATTATATATAATCGTGTAAGTTTTGAAGTCGATTTTAATAACTCGCTGTTTAATAAACTTGTGAGTTTATTCGACGCGAACATTCCTAATGTAGACTATGTAGCTTTTAGACTGATTTATTTTAACACATGCGTGCAAGTTTTTACATCGTTTATTTTTCTTCTTTTTTTCGCTGTCATTTTAGTCATTTTTATCTTGATATGGGAAATCACGTTTAATTTGTAAATTACGACATAAATTTTTATATTTTTTATAATGTTTTTATTATGTTATTTATTATTTTAGAAACATGCTGATTCGAGTTGCCGAAATTCGTTTTTGGTAATAATTGTACTTTCGATAAATTAATGTTTGCGAAATATAGACACAAAAGTATTTGTATCATTACGCGATGTTGTTTGTGTTGTCGAACAGACCATTTAGTTAGTAGCTATCGTAAAACTGTTATTTTTGCACGTATCAGTCTCTGAAATTTGTGTCGAATGCACGCACAGATTTGAAATTTGCTACATCACGCTTTGTGATACTGTATATTATTCCATTGATACAAATACTTTTTACATAGCTAAAGTTCACGAGTACGTATAATTTAGTCGGTTTATCTTTCGAAAATAACGCTAAATTGAGTATTTTAATCTATTTAAAAAAAATGTGTTCTAAGAACAATAAATTACATTTAATTGATAAAAAAAAATTCACAACTTCCACTTATTTATCGTTCCTCACACATCTGTAATCCAAGTGCTTTAAAATTTTTCAAAATCATCCAAAGGCAAACTATATAAAATATTACAATTATTTACGAGCAGCGAAAGCTCCCGGGAATTATATTATTTCCGATAAATCGATAATATGCAAGTTTGAAACAATGCGTGCTTGGTCGCGCGAAGTAGAGTATAGTCAAATTCGCGCGCTCCGAAAACTTGCACAGGGCACGGAGCGCGTCTAATTGGCGGAGCTTTCGGTCAATCGGGAGACGCAGTTTCCTCCGAGGAAGAGGATGGAAAATACGTCGTCGCGAGGAGCACGAAAAAAACTAAAAACTCGCTTGAGCCTGAGGCTGTGGAAGTGGGAGGTGGCATACGGCGGTGAGTAGCAATATATACATATATAGATAGACCGACGGATGGATTCGATGCTTCTTTTTTTTTTTTCCTTTTTATTCGTTATCGTGCATCTCTCTTTCGCGCGCGCGCGTGTGTGTGTGACTTTGCGTATATGTGTGTGTTGGTCAACGTTGCACAAATTTATATTTCAATGCTTTTAGCGAGATGACTCATGTATTTGGCAGATATCGATTTAATTTTTTTTTTGCTGTGTTGGAGCTTTTCCTTTGTCTTCGAGCGACAACCAATTAAATAAAATTAATTGCAAAATTAAGCAGCTCAATTTTACGTTCTAATTTCAACTTCAGAATTTACGAATAAAAAAAAGAAGCTTTTCTCGTTGAAGATTCCGGTTTGAGAAACTAGAACGTATAATTTTTTGCGAAAAGCTGCACGACGGGAAAACTACGCTTGGTATATATAGTGCGGACGTCGCTCTGAAAGACACCTGTAGTAAAATTTAACTTGTTGCCAGGCGGTTTAACGATAATCAATAATTTGCGTTTGAAAAGTTTTAAAAATATTTCCAATGCGAAAGTACCATCGCTCGCAACGCGAACCGCCTATATAGTTTATTCGAGCTTTAACGTAAAAATATCAGTCTATAATCATCGATGACAAATTTTTTTTTTTTTAATTTTCAAAGTAATCATTTCTTTTAAAGTTTTATTTTACGTTTCTTCTAAGGCATTGTCTCCCCTAATTCCCAATCGACTCGCGCATAAGGGTTTTTCCTATATATATATCGGCGCCTGGCGTCACCCCTTCAAACTCATATATATATATATCCCGCATCTTTCTCTATCTCTCTCTTCTTTGCACGATATATCATTCGTCTGTCTCTATCCCATGATCCTTTTTCCGCGGCACGTATATAGATGTGTATGTACCTCCCTCTCGTTCGTCGGTGTCGAATAGTCGAGAATGTGTACATATACGAAGGCGGGGAGAAGGGCGAAATTTTTCCCTCTACTCCTCTACTTCGGCTTACCTCGCGCTCACTCGCGCAGCAGAGAGAGAGAGATTTTACTTTGCAAATGAGGAGAGGAGCACCGAGCGAGAGAGAGACCCTTACATATTGATTTCCATTTTCGAGGAGACTTCTTAGACGACGACGACGCTATATACGCAAAGAGAGGAAGATAGCTGAGATAAAATGTGTCACCTTTGCCGACGAACGACGACGATCCCGATTACGTATGCCGCGCGTTTCTTATCAAAATGCCAAGGAGAGAAAAGTGAGCTTTGTCTGTCTGTCTCTCTCATCACAATGCGAATTTGACTTAGCGATTGATATTTATGTATTCACGATATCTAAGCGATCTTAAACTCAACTGTCGCTTTATACAATCCCAGTATTAGGGTATAATTTCAATTGAAATCTTCGAACCCGTGTATGCGCTTCGTTGAATTTTCGCACACGCGGTGTCAATATCGCCAAATGCGTATAATCGAGGCGAAAATAAATAAATAAATAACATCGTCTCACTTTAAGAGTCGTTGACCTGAGCGACAAGAGATATCGCAAAAAAATAAAAGTTAGTATTGTCGAAAGCTTCCGCGTGTTATAAGTGTCAGTATAGTAAATCATCCGCTATAATATAAACTCCAAAGCCGTTTGCGCGGAGTTGTCGTCGTCGTCTCATAATCACAGAAAACCGCAAAATATACACCTCTCTCGCGCGCCTCCGAAGAAGAGAAATAAGAAAAAAAAAGAGGAAAAATCAGCGTCCGCGCGGCAATAAACTGCTGCGGCTTGTTTCGCAAGCATATCGTCGTCGTAAGATATCCTTCGCATTCCCCAAGCCAGCAAATTTCGAAAGGATCTAAAGTGCAGCAGCGGCGGTATATAGCGGTGTACAGCTTACATATATCGCTTGCAAAAACAGCGGCGCGAGAGAGCGTGAAAGATGATGATGCACCTGCCCGCACGATATATATAGAAGGAAAATTTTTTTTCTTTTCGCCAAGGGCTCGCGAAGTCAGTAACGTCGGTGTGTGCCCTTACGCAGAGAGAGAGAAAGAGAGTATGATTCGCGACGGCGACGTACGAGGACGCGGGGAATGAAACGAAGGGACGCGAATATGAGAGAGAAAGAAGTACAGCGAGAGAGAGAAAGAGAGTGGGAGAAGGACAATGCAAAGTGTGCGGCGCGTGTGAAGAGAGTGGGGGAGAGAGAGAGCGAGAGAGCACAGAGAGCGAATGAAGAGAGGGGAGAGAGAGAGAGCAAGAGAGTCGTATGCATCGCAACTCTGCTACGAGAGTTCTCTGCTGGCTGTTGGCCTGCGCTAGCGCCGCGAGCCGTCATCATCCGCGCGGCGAAAGGGAAAGGACGCGAGATATTGCCGAAGCAGTTAGCCACCAGCCGGTTGCCTTATTTTTTTCCGTTCTCTCTTATATTCGTTGTTTGGTTGTTTATTGTACGGCGCCGAGAGCGCGAATCAGTTTGGTGTGTTGTTGGCCGTGTGACGACGAATTGATCATTGCGCGCGAGCCGGACTAATTGACACTCAGGCCGCCTCGCCAGCAGATCTGACACCCCGACGACGAGTGCGTGCGTGTGCCAGCGAACATGGCGTCCGACGAAGAAGTCGACGAGAGCTTCGCCGGTGAGTATCACATTTTTTTACGAAAAAAAAACGTAGCATGCACGCTCTTTAACCTCAAACGCTGGTACTCTCTACAGCCGCCTATGCTCGAGACACTCGCAGTGCCTAACCTCTTGCGTGACGCGCGCGCGCGCTCTCTCTCTCTCCCTCGTTCCCTCCGGATTTCTTTTTTTTTTCTCTCGCGCTCTCCCGTTTCACCTTGAGAGCGGGAGAGAGAGACTCTTCTCTGTCTTTGTCTTTCCGGCGCGATTAGCGATTTTCGCTCGTCTCGATTGTTGTTATTATCACTGGCGTCGCATGAACGCGCATGAGATGACCTCGCATTCACAGAGCGCGCGAGAGAGAGAGAGAGAGAGAGAGAACCAACCGTTGGCGGCTTTTTGAAAAAAAGAGGTCCCCGAAATCATTCACAACTCCAAAAGAATTTTTGGAAAAACTGACCATCTCCTAAGTCTAGCATGATTCTCTTGCATTGTCGTGCGCTGTTGTCCATTGAAAATCTCCCGAAGAATACGAGAGAGAGAGAGAGAGAGAAAGAAGGAAAGAAGCGGTACTGGCACGCTGCAAAAAAAAGAAACACACGGTGCGGCCCTTTCGAAGAAAATGGCTGCTACAAGCGCGCGCCCGACACACACCAACACACATACACGTACACACTTACAACTACTCGTTTCGTTCTCTTTCTCGCGGGCTGGCCGCGCGCGCACACGTGTCCGTGTGTTTAATTATATATGTATCGCTGCTTGCGGCCGGCGCATCTGTGTGTGCGTGAGAGTATATATACGGATGTGTTGGTGCACCTATACACCTGTATGTATCGTTCTCAACCAGAGAGAGAGAGAGAGATAGATACATACATTGTTCGCCACGACGAATTTTACACTGTATACTCTTTCTCTCTCTCTCTCTCTTGCCACAGCATAGCGATTATTATTCCTCCAGCGATCCTTTTTACCCCGACTCTCCGAGTTGTATCTTCTTGTTCTTATTTCGTGTCTTGTTTTGTACACGATGCATCTCGGGTTATATATCGGCAGCTGCTGCTGCTGCTGCTTGTACTGCACAGATAGATGAATTTTGTAATTGGTGAGTGAGATAGTGTGGGTGTGTGTGTGCTGTAATTGCACGTTGCACGAGCATTCTTTTTTAGTTCTATTCGTTCACTGGGATTGGCTGATTTCGTATCTGCCACATTGGAATTTTTTTTTTTCTAAAAAGGAGTTTTCGTCGACATTTATACGTTCGATTGATTAATTAACGTGGAAGCGTGTGTGAACGTTTCGTTTGGTTATATATCGTCGCGTCGTCTGAAAATTACGATCGAATCGATTAGCAAATATAATGAGAGTTCGTTAACGAATCAACGAATCAATGTTTAATTTTGCATTTGCAATGCCACGCATCGCGGACTAGAGACTCCAAAATTAGACGCCGCGAGAGAGAGAGAGAGAGAAACGTATTCCGAAATATTATTCCAACTTGCAGATACATCACATTCTAAAACTCGTATACGCGTGCTCGCTAAGTTGCGTTCGGATTCATCTATTAAATGATTATATAAGAAATACCTATTACCAACTTGCATAAATGACGTGTGTGTGTGTGTGTGTGTATCGAGACTTTTGCTATGTGCATATCTAAAACTGTATGATGTCTTTTTTTTTCTAACTGTCGACGGTGGTTTGACCTTCTAAATTAGTAATAATAATTCTCGATGAAATATCGAATTCGCGTAATATTTCGAAACTCGCCAAAGGAATAAGCTTTTCTCACACGCGTATTATTCAGCAATGGAGTAAATTATGCACCGTTACGTGTATATATAACATGCAACGACTTTGTAAGTTAAAGGGTCGCCCCCCGACGTTAATTCAATGCGGTTTTACCTTATATATATGTATGTACATGCACGGTAGAAATAATAATGCGAGATAAAACTTTTTGCTTCCGTGCAGCCCTTAATGGTTGCAACAAAACTTGCGCGTCTCGATTCTCATACAAAGTAATGATCGATCGATACTTGATGCTGGGGGGGGGGGGGGGGGGGCGAAATCCCGATCTTTATACGCAAAAAATGC
>JAWWMK010000040.1:5183907-5209358 GCA_035047105.1 Galeopsomyia nigrocyanea | reverse complement strand
CCCCGCCCCCCCCCCCCCCGCCCCCCCCCCCCCCCCCCACAAAGCCCGATCTTTATACGCAAAAAATGCATTGAATATTTTCTTTTTAGGGGAGTGTTTCGTCAGCATTGATTCGCGCGGCGAGCAATCGTTAAAAATGTACTTGCCACGTATTATTATGAATACATTCGCGTGCATGTCGTCTTACGCGAAAGATCGATCGTTTGGCAATTTCTTTGATGAAATATTAAATGGTAAACCACAGCTTGATCTACTACTCAAAAGATTTTTGCAAAAGGTTACTAAATCATTTCTTCACTATTGGATGCAGACGACAATTACGCGAGTTTTATCATTGCGATCGAGCTTATATACTGGATTTCGTCGAAAAATAAAAAAAAGAACTTGGAAAACTAGACCAGACGGATAATTAGAACGCTCGAGCGAGCGAACGAAGCTCTATAGCTACTTTCTTGAGACAAAAGCAGGTTTTTTTTGTTGTTGTTGTATTTTGTCACAACTGGACCTTGCAGTCACATTGACTTTCGAGGAAACGTATGTGTAGAACCGCTTTAACTCGAAAAAAAAAAAAAATCTTATCGTTCATAGTTCGACCACGAAATTGTTTAAACGATGTGTATAAACATTCGACGTGTATATGTATATATATACATACGTAGCGACGCCCAAAATGGAACAATTTACTAATCGATACACACCGCCGTTGATTTTCTCATTTTCGCATTTTTCCTCTCGTCTAAACACCCTTGTATACTGATTAGCTTATACACGTCGTCTGCACCACCGAAAGAGAGACAGAGAGAGAAAAAAATCTCATCGCAACAACGTATATATAGAGTCCTAAATAAAAATTTTTGGCGACGCCTCATCTACTTATACATAATGTACAGTGGTGTACAAGAGACGTGTATCCCCACCACTCTGCACATGTCGCTCTGTCTCTCTCTTTCTCGTTCCCCCCTCGTGCAGGAAAAACACAGACGCCGAAAGCCAGAGCGTTCTGCCGCGGATGTACATTATAACGGTTTTCCCTTCTTTCCCCCCTCACTTCCCCTCTTCTAAACTAGCTTACTCGAGTGTGAGAGACGCTGAAAAAAAAACAGATTTTTTTTGTCTCATTTTTTTTTTCATTAGAATATTTGAATGAAAAAAAAGGGTTTTTTTTTCGCGAGTACACATATCGCCGCCCTCCAACTTCTCTACTCCCAGTTCTCTCTCTCTTATGGCTCCCGCAGAAATCGATATCCTCTCATTTGCTTAGCGGCCAAGCGCAGATGCCGGCACCCACTCCGCAAGCGCATCGCCGGCTGAACAAAAATTTTCGCGGTTTCCCGGCAGCCCCTTCTCTCTTACTTGCTCGCTCGTTGTCGCGCGCCCGCGCGTTCTGGATTTCGCGAGATGCAACTCGAAAGAACCGACAATTTTTTTTTTAATGTCGTGAAAATTTGTCAGGGAATGATGAACGATGTATTAATGACGAGTACGTTTGAAAAAAGAAAAAATGTTCACTTGGTTTTCTTTGCGTTAACTCGTACACTCGAATGTGCTGTTATTTTTAGATGATCTACTTGCGTCATTGTCATATTATGCTCAATCTAATGTTTTCTTTTCTTCTATTTGTAGGAGAAGATGAAGTAGAAGAGACTGGAAATCAAGTGACCAATGCCACTCCAGCGGTTGAAGGCTCGACGGATAACGAAGAGGGAGCTCCGAGAGTCGTAAGTTGTAATTTTTAGTTGAAAATTTTAATTGTCGAATAGTTGTAAAAGAAATTTTGACATTTTTTTCTCGAGAAGGAAGATGACGATTATGAGCCAGAGGAGCGTAAGAAAAAGAAGGGCAAGAAACGAAAAGCCCGAAGCGAAGACAAAAAGGGCAAGAAGAAAAAGAAAAAGAAAAAGTCCGACTCGGGTGACGTAAGTGAAAAATAAAAACATCCCTTTACGATTGTCAACTTGTATCATTTCTTTTAAGCAGTTCGATTAACGTTCCATCGTGTAATTTACAGGAAAGCGACTTCGGCGGTGGAGAAAACGCCGAGGTAGCTGGCGAGGACAGTGACTACGCGTCAAACCGCAAAAGCCGCAAATCCTCGTCGAGGAAGTCGTCGAGCCATCAAGCCTCAACGCCCACAGCGTCGTCGGCAGCCTCGGTGCAAAGTCACCAGGAAACAGCTGCTGGCATGCCGACGATCGAGGAAGTCTGCAGCACATTCGGTCTCACCGACGTCGCCATCGAATACACGGATGCTGACTTTCAGAATCTTACCACGTACAAACTGTTCCAACAGCATGTCAGACCGCTCTTGGCTAAGGAAAATCCTAAGGTGAATGTGACGTGCAAACGATAAGATTAATGAAGATTTTTTTGTTGTTGCCAATGTGTATTCAAACTCACAAAGATGTAAATAACACTTGATTTTGTTGTTGTCAACAGGTACCGATGTCAAAATTGATGATGTTGGTAGCAGCCAAATGGAGAGATTTCTCCGAGATGAATCCTCACACGCAGCCCGAGAACGATGTGTCGACTCAGTCGGTCGACGACGAAGGCAGAAATGCTAGAAACAATCGTAGCGCAGTGGCACAGGACGAAGAAGAGGATGAGGAAGACGAGGACAGCGATCGCAAAAAGAAATCGCGTAGTTCTAGGGCCAAGAAAGGCAAGAAAACTTCGAAAGTTCCGACACTTAAGATTAAGTTAGGCAAGCGCAAGCGAGGAAGCTCAGTAAGCTCACGACTTTTCAAATAGAAAATGCTTCTGTTATCACAACCACACGTATTTATGAATATGTGCTGCATTACAGGACGAGGAAGCCGAAGGCAGTGGACCAGCCTCGGATAGGGATTCGGACATGGAGTTCGAGCAGATGCTGGCTGATGCCGAAGATGTGCCCCCTGCTGAAAATTCAAAAGCAGAGGAAACAACCGCCGAGACAACGGCTGAGCCACCTGTACGCAAAAAGGCCAAGACCAAAATTGGAAACAAAAGCAAAAAGAAAAAGAAAGCCAAGGCCGCGTCTAAATTCCCAGATGGAGAGGTAAGGACGTCAGCTATGTATTTGATTATTTTCGAGTACGCTTGAGTTTTTTTCAAGAGAATAATACAATTTGTTATATACTTGCAGACTGATCATCAAGACTACTGCGAAGTATGTCAGCAAGGCGGTGAAATTATTTTATGTGATACCTGTCCTCGAGCTTACCATCTGGTTTGTTTGGAACCTGAATTGGAAGAAACGCCAGAAGGAAAATGGAGTTGTCCGCATTGCGAGAATGAAGGTAAGCAAATCGATCCATTCAATTTATCTTGTGACTGATGTGTCTAAAAACAAATCGACATTTAACATGAAAAAATTTTTTTAAAGGCGCCGCAGAAGACGACGACGAGCACATGGAGTTTTGTCGAGTGTGCAAAGACGGCGGCGAGTTGTTGTGCTGCGACAGTTGTACCAGCGCCTATCACACTCACTGTCTGAATCCACCGTTGGATGACATTCCTGACGGCGACTGGAAGTGTCCTCGCTGCTCTTGTCCACCGATCTTCGGCAAAGTACAGAAGATCCTCACGTGGCGTTGGAAGGAAGTAAACGACGCGGACGAGCCATCGACGAGCAAGTCGACTGGAAAACCGCGCAGGATCCGCGAGTTCTTCGTCAAATGGGTGGACATGTCGTACTGGTACTGCGACTGGGTGACCGAGCTGCAGCTCGACGTCTTCCACCCGCTCATGTACAGAAACTACTCTCGCAAGTACGACATGGACGAGCCGCCGAAGCTCGAGGAGCCGCTCGACGAAGGCGATTGCCGCGTGAAGCGACGCAAAGACATGGACAAAGCGTCTGGCGACAAGCAGGAGCT
Organism: Galeopsomyia nigrocyanea; assembly: GCA_035047105.1. Taxonomy (NCBI): domain Eukaryota; kingdom Metazoa; phylum Arthropoda; class Insecta; order Hymenoptera; family Eulophidae; genus Galeopsomyia; species Galeopsomyia nigrocyanea. The sequence goes on along the minus strand of JAWWMK010000040.1, from coordinate 5,205,498 downwards.
CAATCTCGACGAGCGTTTTTACAATTACGGCGTCAGACCCGAGTGGTTGATTGTTCACCGTGTGATCAATCACAGGCTGCAGCGTGACGGAAGGGCATTATATTTGGTGAAGTGGAGAGATCTAGGTTATGATCAGGCCACGTGGGAGGATGAAAACGCAGACATTCCGGGCCTCAAGCAGGCCATTGAGTATTACCTGGACTTGCGAGCGGCTAATTGCGCTGACGGGCCGCCATCGAGGAAGGGCAAAAAGGGCAAAGGCAAGAAGTCCAAAACGAAGGAAATTATCGATGACGAGGAGAGAGCGCCACGTAGGTATACTCCACCACCTGAGAAACCCACAACCGACTTGAAGAGGAAGTACGAGAGGCAGCCAGATTATCTGGATGTCACGGGAATGCAGCTGCATCCTTATCAGTTGGAGGTGAGTCTTGATTCTGCTGACTCAACTACTACATATAGGTTCAAGTTCAATCAAAATATTTATTTTCTTTTCGTTTTTAGGGTTTGAACTGGTTGAGATACTCGTGGGGTCAGGGCATTGACACGATTCTTGCCGACGAGATGGGTCTCGGAAAAACTATCCAGACTATTACATTTTTATATTCGCTTTACAAAGAGGGCCATTGCAAGGGTCCATTCTTAGTATCAGTTCCACTTTCTACTATTATTAATTGGGAGCGAGAGTTTGAAACGTGGGCGCCTGATTTCTATTGCGTTACTTATGTTGGTAAGTAGAGGCATTTTATTAAACATATTTGATTAGTTTATTGGCCAATTTGATTACAATTCTCTTTTTACCCTCACAGGTGATAAGGACAGTCGTATGGTGATTCGTGAAAACGAGTTATCCTTCGAAGAGGGTGCAGTCCGAGGAGGACGTGCCTCTAAGATTCGCTCGTCGTCAATCAAATTTAACGTTCTACTGACCAGTTACGAACTTGTTTCCATTGACTCGGCTTGCCTGGGCTCTATCGACTGGGCGGTTCTTGTGGTCGACGAAGCTCATCGTCTCAAGTCCAATCAGTCCAAATTCTTCAGGCTTCTCGCCTCTTACAACATCGCTTACAAGCTGCTGCTCACCGGTACGCCATTACAGAACAACCTTGAGGAATTGTTCCACTTGTTGAACTTCTTGTGCCGCGACAAGTTCAACGACCTGGCAGCCTTCCAGAACGAATTCGCTGATATCTCGAAAGAGGACCAAGTGAAGAAGCTGCATGAGATGCTGGGACCTCACATGCTGCGTCGTTTGAAGGCTGATGTGCTCAAGGTACGCTTTTCACTTGATATCGACAAACAAACATCAAACTTCTCGACGCAAAGCTAATTGAAAATTTTTTCCATTACAGAACATGCCGAGCAAATCCGAGTTCATTGTGCGAGTAGAACTGTCGCCAATGCAGAAGAAGTACTACAAATACATTTTGACCCGAAACTTCGAGGCGTTGAACCCGAAAGGCGGTGGCCAACAGGTCTCGCTTTTGAACATCATGATGGACCTGAAGAAATGTTGCAATCACCCGTACCTGTTCCCAGCTGCGTCGCAAGAGGCGCCAACTGGACCCAATGGCAATTACGAGACGACGGCCTTGATCAAAGCCGCTGGAAAACTTTTGTTGCTTAGTAGAATGTTGAAAAAACTGCGCGACGAGGGCCACAGAGTGTTGATTTTCTCGCAGATGACGAAGATGTTGGATCTCCTGGAAGATTACCTCGAGGGCGAAGGCTACAAGTACGAAAGAATTGACGGTAACATCACGGGAACTCAGCGACAGGAAGCCATCGACAGATTTAACGCTCCGGGCGCTCCGCAGTTCGTGTTCCTTCTGTCGACCAGAGCTGGTGGCTTGGGTATCAATCTCGCCACAGCCGACACTGTGATAATCTACGACTCGGATTGGAATCCGCACAACGACATCCAAGCTTTCAGTCGTGCCCATCGTATCGGCCAGGCCAACAAGGTCATGATCTATCGATTCGTCACGCGTAACTCCGTCGAGGAGCGTGTCACTCAGGTTGCCAAGCGTAAGATGATGTTGACTCACTTGGTCGTGCGACCGGGTATGGGTGGTAAGGGTGCCAACTTCAGCAAGCAAGAACTCGACGACATTCTCCGATTCGGTACCGAAGAACTCTTCAAGGAAGAGGAGGGCAAAGAGGACGAAGCTATTCACTACGACGACAAGGCTGTCGCCGAGCTGTTGGACAGGAGTAAGGAAGGTATCGAGCAGAAGGAGAACTGGGCGAACGAGTACCTGAGCTCGTTCAAGGTCGCGTCGTACGTCACGAAGGAAGGTGAAGCCGAAGAGGAAGCCGACACCGAGATCATCAAGCAAGAAGCTGAGAACACCGATCCAGCCTACTGGATTAAACTGCTCAGACATCACTACGAGCAACAGCAGGAAGACATCGCTAGGACCCTCGGTAAAGGCAAGCGCGTGAGGAAGCAGGTATGCCGATATGTGCGTTAAACAACATATTATTATTTTTATACCTTTTTGAATTCTCTTGGTGTGTTTTACTCTGTCTAGTATTAACATACTAAATGCGCACTGGTTTGTGAATTTTTTTTTCCCAACTTTCTTTCACTTCATACTTCCATTAACAATATTCTTAGTAACCATTCATTACTTAGAATACTCGTGTACTTCATTGTTCCAGAGTAAAGCTAAATTTATCTGCTTTTCTTGCCACATAAGTAGTTCAGAAGAAACTTTTCTACGTCGACCTTTTCTTCAAATCCTTTTGAAGCTTGATTCTATCGCGAAAATAGTTTTGCTGAGTTTGCAGCGATAGATTGCTTTCAGTAAGCTTTCTAGACATCGAAAACAAGATTTTATCCTTTTTTTTTACTTTTTGAAAATTATGCTTGCGTTTTTCAAATTGCCCATAATTTGACGACTCCGTCGCTGAAGTTTGTAATTCTTGTTATTCCAGGTGAACTACAACGACGGTGGCGTGACTGGAGAACAAGGTCGCGGCGACGATCAGCCATGGCAGGATAACATGTCCGACTATAACAGCGATTTCAGTGCGCCGAGCGACGACGACAAAGAGGACGATGACTTCGACGAAAAGGGCGACGGTGATTTGCTTTCGAGGCGTAGTCGTCGCCGACTCGAGCGACGCGACGAGAAGGATCGGCCTTTGCCGCCACTTCTTGCCAGGGTTAACGGCAACATCGAGGTCCTCGGTTTTAATGCTCGTCAGAGAAAGGCATTCCTCAATGCGATCATGCGCTATGGCATGCCGCCGCAGGACGCTTTCAACTCGCAGTGGCTCGTTCGTGATTTACGAGGTATGCGTTAGACTCATTGTTGCCGTGATACACGGCTTTCATTAGCCTTGTTACGCCACTGTAATTTGCGCGCACGGTTATTAGCTTGCAAATTGGAAATGCTCGCGAGACGTTTTAGTATGCTTATCCGCTCGTCGCGACGATCATTATAAAGTTTATTTTACGCTTACGCGAAATATTTTTATCGCCGTGCCCAATCACTGCTAATGACTTCTTGACGGCTGAACATTTGTCTTTATTCACGTGAATCATCTAAAAGCTTTGAATTGCAATTAATAATCACACGTTGTTCTTTTTAGCGATTAATGTAATTTAAATTCGCAATCGTGTTGGCTTAGTGAGTAGCAATTTTCCGAATATCAATATTACATCATTGTCCGATTAAACAAAACAAAAACGCACCAAACAAGAAAACCGTTTTAAAAACGTCGCTTTTTTTAATTATTCTTCAGGCAAATCAGAGAAGAACTTCAAAGCCTACGTATCTCTCTTCATGCGTCACCTGTGCGAGCCCGGCGCCGACAACGCGGAAACCTTCGCCGACGGTGTACCACGCGAGGGTCTGAGTCGTCAGCATGTATTGACTCGTATCGGCGTGATGTCGCTGATCCGCAAGAAGGTGCAAGAGTTCGAGCACATAAACGGCTATTACTCGATGCCCGAGGTGATCCGCAAACCGGTGGAGCCAGTGAAGCCCGCTGACGCGACTGCCGCCGCTGCAGCACCGGCTGCGAACGCCACAGCCACCGCGGCGACGAACGATGGGGCGGCCACAGGATCAACGAGCAGCACCAGTGCCACTCCGGCTACGTCGAATGCACCGAGTCCGAGTCCCGCTGCAACACCTACGCCTACAGCGGCAGCGGCTGCTCCAGCCGCTGAGAATGCCTCGAAGGAGGAGGCTAAAGACAAGGATGCTGCAGCTGAGGAGAACAAAGAGAAGGACGCGGCTGATGCTGTGAAGGAAGAGGGCAAAGAGGAAGAGAAGCCCGCAGTGAAGAGCGAAGAAGAAGGTAAAGAGAAAGAAGAAGTTAAGGAGGAGAAAGAATCTGCCGAGGGTGAAAAGTCAGCCGAGACGAAGGAAGAGAAGGCCGAAGTTAAGGAGGCTGAGAAGACCGATGTAAAGGACGAGAAACCCGTCAAGGATGAGGTACGTAATTTAAACTTACGAGTGTAATGTAAAAGTCATTGGATAAGATTTAACAATGGAAATTAATTTGCAGAAACCTGCTGAAAACGCGGAAACTAAAGCCAAACCTGATGAAGAAGATGTTGTGATTGTGAAAGATGACGAAGAAGAAGCCGCGAGCGGCGAAAAGAAGGAAGAAAATAAGGACAAAGACGCCAAGGACAAGGACAGCAAAGACGAGAAAGAAGGCGAGAAGGCCAAGCGCAAGTTCATGTTCAACATCGCCGACGGTGGCTTCACCGAGTTGCACACTTTGTGGCTCAATGAGGAGAAAGCCGCGGTTCCCGGTCGCGAGTACGAGATCTGGCACAGGCGACACGACTACTGGCTGTTGGCTGGTATCGTCACTCATGGCTACGGACGCTGGCAGGACATTCAAAATGACATCAGGTTCGCCATCATCAACGAGCCGTTCAAAATGGATGTCGGCAAAGGCAACTTCCTCGAGATCAAGAACAAGTTTTTGGCCAGGCGATTCAAGCTTCTCGAGCAGGCTCTCGTCATTGAAGAACAGCTGCGCAGGGCTGCCTACCTTAATCTCACTCAGGATCCTAACCATCCAGCCATGAGTCTCAACGCTAAATTCGCTGAGGTCGAGTGTCTGGCTGAATCTCATCAACATCTGAGCAAGGAGAGTTTGGCTGGTAACAAACCTGCCAACGCAGTGTTACATAAGGTATGATTAAAATAGTTTTTACTTATTAGTAATGTAATTCTTTTACTCTTTTCCCAAGCAGTTTTCAATTCTGATGTTTTATTTTGAAAGTTCGAAGTTTGTTTTCAAGTTGCAGAGCTTGAGAGTTTCGTAACAAAAGTTACGAAAATACAGAAATAAAAAGGGTTTGATTGATCATTAAATGATCGATAATGTTTGCTGTTTCAGGTGCTTAATCAATTAGAGGAACTCCTTTCCGACATGAAGTCCGACGTGAGTCGGTTGCCAGCCACCTTGGCACGTATACCACCAGTAGCGCAAAGACTGCAAATGTCCGAGCGCTCGATCTTGAGCAGATTGGCGGCGACGACTCCTGGTGGCAACAGCACGCAGACCGGCCAAGCCGCCCTATTGGCACAACAATTCCCTCCTGGCTTCACCGGCGGCCAGCTACCAGCCACATTCGCTGGAGCTGCTAACTTTGGAAACTTTAGGCCACAATATTCCGTACCCGGACAACCACCTCAAGGTTTTGCAGGTTCATATTGATCATCGAAACATAACGAATAATGTGAGAACGGAAAGTAACCATTGGTGTTCTTTTGTTGCAGCTTGAGTAACTTGAAAGGCAAACCTTGCATCGGTACATTGATCAGCAGACGACCCACAGTGTCCAAGGCACTTCGTTCTTGGGCTTGTTGCCGGGAGAATGAATGACTAGCGCGCTGTGTAATCTTATTTTTCGTAAATCACACAACTTCTAGCTGAATTTTCACTAGATAAGGATCTTTTAAGGATATGCGCTAAACGTTATTGAAATAATATCATTACTATCTTAAATAATTAATTGAAACGTCACGTTTTTCCTGTATTTATTATGTGTATACATTCATCGAATCGAGGGAAGAAAAAAAAATGAGTTTTTTGTATTGTCAAAATATGATTAAAGGATTTAAGCGATCGTCATCTTCAAAATGAACAGAAATAAGAAAAAAAAATTGTACGTCAGCGTCTCGTATGTAATAAGTACACAATTATTACTTAAATTTATTTAAGCAAAACTGTATTTTTATTTGGAGACTAAGATAAACTTTGTTCGAGGAATTCGTCAATTTTATTCATTAAACACCCACTTTCCTAAATCCATCCTTCAACATGGTAATTCATGTAAAGTTATAATTTGTAAAATATTTTACAATGAGCCGAATAAAAGTAATATTTTTAAATTAATTTGATCGTAAACCTTACGATAATGATAATTTACATGACTGAATAAAAACCACATGACTGAATCTTGATACAATGTGACGTAATTAAAAGCAAAATTTAAATGGCTATAGTGTCTCGCGGATCATATGTTACGTTGTTTACGTTTAGAACGCAGTAGCTGGCTAAGTATCGTTCCGAGAGTCGCGCAGTGTTTTCGATGTTTGAGGTTAGGAATGAGCTTCATCTTTACCTTCGTCAAAAATGTGTTTCTGAGAATGTTACAATTAATTTGGTTTGGCAAGCGAAAAATCTCCAATTCACTGTGCATATACGTTAAAACCAATACTGGGAATACACTCGCTGTAGATTTAGATCCAAAATGGGACATACGCAACGTCAAAGAAATCGTTGCGCCGAAAATGGGCATCTCACCCGACGACTTAAAAATTATTTTCGCTGGGAAGGAACTGCACAATTCTACCATAATCGAGGTATCATTCGTTGAATATTAATTATTGTGTTATATTATAAACACTTTGTACTAAAGATACGTGATTGCAGGAGTGCGACTTGGGTCAGCAAAGTATTCTACATGCAGTCAAAACACCAAAGAGATTAGATAGAAATAAATTAAATTTACCCAACAATACAGAATCAATAAGAGAATCATTTTCTGAGTCAGACCTAGACGATAGTGGAGGTAGTAAGCCTATGAATGAAACACTGACTGATTTGTCGTTTGAAGAAACAAATGACGATGAGAAAAAAACCGTAAATAAATTTGAATAGATATCCCTAAACAAATCCAATGCTTGAATAAAAACAATGATTTATGCCAATTAAAGGTAGAGGAAGGTCAAAGTAAAAAAGCCCACTTCTATGTTTATTGTTCATCTCCTTGCAAAGCAGTGCACGTTGGAAAGTTAAGGGTACGTTGTGCAGATTGTGATAGCGGAGCTGTGACTGTTGATCGAGATCCTCAGAGTTGGCCCGATGTCTTACTGCCAAAGAGGATAACTGTTCACTGTGAAAATCAATACTGCCAAACGTTAGTCACGAATGACGGAGAGACAGAATCACAAATTAATTTTGCTCAGTTCTTTTTCAAATGTGCAAATCATGCCAGTTTAGGAGAGAAAGATGAAGCTGTTCCTTTGTATTTAATCAAACCTAATCTCGCTAAAATTCCTTGTTTAGCTTGTACAGATATTAAGTAAGTACAAAAATAATTGAAAATTCAACAATATCAAATAAAACATTATTTTAATTTTCATTGAAAAAACTTGATATCATCTACAAATTTCTTAAAATTGCTTTTATTCAATATTGTCGATCATTTTAAATATCAATGTCTAATTCTTGAATAAAAGAATGAACTATAAAATCTTTCAGAGACACAGTTTTAGTATTTCCATGCGAGGCAGGTCACGTGACTTGCTTAGACTGCTTTCGCGACTATTGTACAGTTCGTTTGCAAGAGCGTCAATTTGTTTTCGACGACGAGACGGGTTATTATACACTTCCGTGCCCAGCGGGTTGCGCGAACTCTTTCATTCGTGAAATCCATCATTTCCGCCTCTTGACTTCGGCTCAGGTTCGTATTGCTTGCAAATGTATTACAATCAACATTGTTTATTCAACTCGATAATCAAGTGATATTGTTTTTTTTTCTGCAGTACGACCGTTATCAGCGTTTCGGGACGGAAGAGTACGTTATAAAAGTTGGTGGTTTGCTTTGTCCTCAACCGGATTGCGGAATGGGCATTATTCCACCAACCTTGGAGAATGGAATGACCGAGGAAGACTGTCGTAAAATTCAATGCATAGGTGGCTGTGGTGTACGGCATTTATTTTTCTAATAACTTTAAATTTGTCATTACTTGTTTCGACTTTCAAACGTTAAATTTCCGTTCGCAGTACGTATTCTGCCAAAGATGCCTGCAAGGCTTTCATCTGGGTGACTGCGAGAATCAGCCAACCGCCTCAAACTCAAACGCTGGCCGTGACAGTTACGTGGTGGACCCGTTGAAAGCCAAAGACGTAAGTAAAACAAATCAAACAGAGCCAAAAACTAAAACTTTGCGCGCGGGTCGCGGACAACAAGAGCAATTGAACATAGCGACGAACTTTATTTATGTTCCTCAGGCCAAGTGGGACGAAGCGAGCAAGAAGACAATCAAAATATCGACGAAACCGTGCCCCAAGTGCCGAACTCCCACCGAGAGAGATGGTAAAGTATTCAAGTATACACACACACACACATACATACGTATACTCGATTACACGCACACGCATATAGTACTCTCAGTTAGCTTCGGAACCCCTTGAAGTTAAACGAGGCGTGAATTGTCGGCAGGTGGCTGCATGCATATGATCTGTACGAGAGCTGGCTGTGGCTTCCAGTGGTGCTGGGTTTGCCAGGCGCCGTGGACGCGCGAGTGCATGGGCAACCACTGGTTTGGATGATTCGCCGCCGTACCACCGTCATCCACCCCTTCGAACGCGCTTTTCACTTCGCAACTCGATCGCCAATTTTTTTTTTCTTTCCTTTTCTCTGTGCGACTCGGCGAGAGCTACTGTTGCTGTTGCCCTTTTTTTTCTTCTCTTTTTCTCTGTTGTTGTGCCGATGTCCTTTGTATACCACTCCCCCCAAGAGAGAGAGAGAGAGAGAGAAGTTTTGTGTTTTGTGAAAGCTCGCCTTGTTATATTGTAAATATGTTTTTTTTTCTTTTTTGATAGGCGATTATACATGGTTTTATCTAATCGAATTTACAACTTGGAGTTGTTGTGTAAATGTGGGATGAGGGAAGAGCGGGTAGAATGGGATACTTCAGGGAAATCAGCGTTTACTTCGGGAAATGGAGTACCGAAGGATAAAATGAATTTTATTGCATTCTGTGGCTTCATCGAATTGAATTTTGCGTATGTTTCGATTTTTTGCAGCTTGGTTTTAATTAAAAAAGTATAAGTATGTTTTTTTTTTATTTTATCACATATTTGATGCTAATTAGATTCATTTATTCCGTTATGCTTAAAAACAATACATGCAAGTCTAAAAAGTTATAGATTTTCATCGACTTGCTATGAACAAAAATCATAAAAAAGTAGACAAAGTTGCAAAAATAGAATTAGAGCATTTTCCTTATTAAAAGAGATACTCCGTTAATTTCTATCTTATAATTTTCCTAAGAATATATTTTTTTAATTGGAACAATGCGAATAGCATGTGTTTGAAAAAAAGACAAATGGTCCATCGTCATAAAAATTCATCAAATTCATAAAAAAATACCACAAGTACCCCGCTTTGCCAACTCTTCCTTCAATTGTCAATTGAATACAAATAAATTTTGTTACTAAAAAGTATTTCACATACTTCTTTTCATTTAAAAAGTAACTTCTAATACTTGTTTTTTTTCGCATTGAAATTCCGTCTAAAGAGTCCAACTACGAAAAAAACATTCCATAGGAAAAAGCTGAGCTTCCGAGAACGGTTATTGGATTTCCTTTCGACTGTACGTATATTCCTTTTTTTTCTCCTTCAAAAAATGATCAGGTAATCCCATTGTACGTTCTCCTAGAATATGCACCGTTGGGATTTTCAAAATAGTATCGTTGTGCGCAAGCTACTTTGTTGTAAAAAGTACAAAGGATTCTTTTGTCCTTTCGTTGTCGTTCGTTATACGTCGAGTTTCGCGTATATACACATCGACAAACAGAAATCTAAAATACGATCAACGTGAAATAAATTAAAGTTCAGTATTAAAAATTCCGCGCACCAACGCGAGAAAAAAAAAGGGGGGCTAGTTAAAAGTGCGGCGAGTGTTCGCACCTATATATCGGAATGCCTTTTATCGCATCGATCGTATCCGTGAGAAAAAGAGAGGTAAAAGAAAAATATCGGCAGGGTATCGCCTCTAGCTGTCGTTGAAAAAGAAAAAAGAAGAGAAGAAGCATTTGCATAGTTCCCATTAAATAAAGCTTCGCGAGAGAGAAAATCAATCTCCGTGCTCTCACAGTGAAATGCATTACACTATAGCCTTTTCCAAAAGTTTTTCTCATTATGGTGGTGGGTCGGTACCTTTATCGGACAGGCCTGCTCTCTCTCTCTCTCTCTCTGCGCATAACTCGAAGCCAATTTTCCCCTCGGACTGCAGCGAAAGTTGTCGGCTAACAAGAAAAAGGGGTGACGCTTGGAGGCACAAACGAGAGAGTCGATCGTAGGAGGTGGAGGAGGAGGAGAAACGCTCGCGCGCCGTGCTTGTGCTCTTGGTATTTCCGAGGGAGAAAAAATTTCTCTACTGAGAGAAGAAAATTTTCATGCCCCGAGATAAAGCGAGTGGTTTGCAGGCGAGAGCGACGCTTTTGAAGGCATGTTGTGTGTATTGAAATTTTTTCCACGGGCAGCTATTTTTCTTCGTTTTTTTTTCTCGAAAAATTGCCATGGGAATGAGATTTTTATTATGTAGTGTATATACCCAACAGATTTTTTTTCTCTTTTTGACTTTTGGCGCGCGTTTGCTTTGAAAAAGAAAATAAGCGTTTTTTTTTTCAAATTATGAGTAATGGAGCTTTTGTGCGCGCGCGTATATTTTTTTTTTTTTGAAGCGCGCAATTGAAAATTGGAGTGCACGCCTGTTTTCAAAAGGGCCAAATTTCAACTGCTAGTTTACAAAAGCTCGACGATTCAAATACGTTTTAGCCTTGGAATGATTATTGGAAAACTCCTCAAAGCAATGCTATATACGGTAAAAGTTCGTTTCGTTCAGAGTCGGATTAATTTCGCGAAATAGTTCTCGAGGCAATTTCACAAAGCTAACAAATATCTAAATTAACGATTTAGAGAATCAGGGACTTTTTTCGAGAGAGAGAAACATTTTCCCGATTCCGGAACGACGAAGGAACGTATGCAAAGGGAAAACGAATAATTGTAAATTTCCGGGGATTCTGATAGGCTAATTTCGAACCAAAAACGCCCCTTTCCAGCCTGGGCAGATGTGTGTGCGGGCACACCTCCTATATATATCCCATTCGAATTTAAATTTCGATCGAAAAATTATAAATTCTATACTCCATTGAAATTGCTCTTTGATGAAAACTAACAATGTAGAACTGAATACTCGTTAAACGAAAAATGAGAGAGAGATAGAGAAAGAGAGAAAAATGGGTAGTTTAATTACTCGTTAATTACGCAGGGGGCTTATACATGTCGGAAACGCAAACTGAATTTCATAATGAAATTTTTCTCCTCGTTTGTCGAGCGAGGAAACGGCAGAGAGCTTTAACCCACACACACACACACACACGTGTCTTTTTTAATATATACATATTTCGACGTACACGAGATGAAAGAAAAGAAAGAAAGAGAAAAAAAATTTCATCTTCATTCAAGCCCGCGGGGCCAAAAACGCGTTACTTTGAGTGCGGCGTATGTATACGACGAAAGCTGGGCTACTTTATTCTCTCTCTCTTTCGCTTCGTCTCTCTCACTGTGGAAAATTCATGCGGATTTGGCCATTGTTAAAATTAATGTCACGACGCTTTTCCCTCACTCCCCCCAAAATGCAAGGAATAAAGTAACAATGCGAAACATTCATTAACAATTCCAGCGGTAGCAGCTCGTTGGAACAAAGTATTTCACTCGTGAATTCTCTCGCTGCTGGATTATGCCATGCTGACGAAAAAAAAAGAAGATTTTTTGCCTTTTTTTTTAGGTATGCGATATACTTTGCTTTAATCAAATGCACTCGTTGAAAATTTTTTTTGCGCGCTTTTGTTCCGAGAAGAAGGTATAATAATTTTTGAATGTGATATAATTCCACGGTTATAAATTGGTGTGCGGCCGTAGAAAGTAAAATTTATTAAAATATACTTCTACATGAAAGATAGTAAAAATGGCATTACGTAATTTCTTTGGCAAACATTCATGTTATCGCTCTCTTCTAAAACGAACAAATCCCCACAATTTTCAAAATCATCCGAATAATATTCCCATCGCTCCTTCTCGCAAGTCTAAAACATCCTGTCTCTCTCTCTCTCTCTCTCTTTTCCCGAAAATCTCCATAATCTCAACATTCATTTTCGTCGTCAAGATAATACGCAAATTCTCTTGTAAAACTTAAAGAACAGTCGCGCAATCACAATCATAAAAAAAAAAAGAGTCAAAAAGCAGCGTCGCGCAACAAAGTGTATAGAAAATCTCGAGAAAAGCTAAAATTCAGCGTCGCTCTCTTTGCATCAGCTCGCCAAATAATTCATAAACTCGTTGGCGGAAATTCGGCCTCGTAAATTAGAGCTTGCAAGTGAGAGGTAAAGTAAAGCCGCTGCTGTTGCCGCTACACATATATACCATACAAGCACACCGAGAGGCATATATATATAGTGGCAGCAACCAACGTCGCTTAACGCACCGACTACAATCTATAGGCTCTAAATCGAATCTGCCTACCCAAGTCCCAAAGTTCCTATACGCTCATGCTGCACGCCAAGTATATATATACTCGCTCCCAGGGCGATACGCTAAAGCCACACACATATACACGCGCGTCGGCTAAGCAGAAAGCCCCATGCGCAGGAACTTTTTTGAAAGCTCGACAGCGTACACGCGAAGAAGATGCTCTTTTGAGGATTTTTTCGCTGTCGGCGTAAAAAGACGAGGAGAGTACACACTCTGCGCTGGTGAAAAATTTTTAGCAGCTTTTTTTTTCGGGAATTTGCGGAATTTAAATTCGACTTTCGCGTTATTATTTCATTTTTTTTTTTTGGAGTTACTAATTGATACGTTATCTGTGTATACGAAGAGTGTGTGTTTGAAAATGATTCGAAGACAAATAAGTTCGGAATCTCTTGTGTATCTGTCTACAAGTACTTTGTTATCGTCAGATTATGGTAGATAAGCGATAATAGATTTGTCTGTTATATATACGTATATAATCTAATCAATCATCATCCACCACGAGTTAAATATCTATAAGTGTGTTAGACTGGAATTATATATTTTCGTCGACAAATTTTCCGCCACTCGTGTCGAATGAACTCTCTTAAAAATGAAGAGTGCTCTCGTAAAAAAGAGTTCGAGTGATATTCACGCCAGAGTCTTCAATGCGAAAGCTCGACACTTTCCGTCACTAAGTTTCAAAAAATTCTTTCTCGCTTCGTTTCAGTTTATTATATCCTTTTTTTTCGAGACTGACAGTAAAAATTTATTCCGACGACTCTTTTTTTTTTCTTTTGTTTTTTTATATTCATCACTCTATCTCTCTTCTCTTCGTATAACTTGATACTCGACTACGAATTTTATCCCACTGAAATTGTAGAAAGGTAATACATTTATATTTCGGTAAAAGGAAGAAAAAAGAAGCTGAATGATATATGCGTAAAACGGTCGTGCAGTTATTTTCATTGTGCGTACGTTGAAAATGTGCACATGGCTTTTTTTTTTTTGATGGTGTTTGTATCGCAACAGACTGCACGTCGTCATACATAGGTGTATATATGGATAGAAGATGCTGTGAGTATAGCTCGAGGGGAATAAAGGCTCAACTCGTATATATACGAAGGGGAAGGAAGTTTTAGGGAGTGTCAAAGGGCCTTCGGCGGAAGGAAAAAGACGGCTCTCTCTCTCTCACTATATATATATATTAGCCACACCAGACAAATTCCCGATAAAGAGAAAGATCCGCGCGTCCAACGAATTTTCTCGTCTGGCCAAAAAAAAAAGTCTTTGTGTGTTTATATATCTTTGTGTCCCGGAAGGTAATAATTCGATTGCGCGTTGCGTTTCAACGCCTCGACGTTAAAAAACAAAAAAGAATATATTAACCTTCTTTTTTTTTGTAGAGGGCTCAAAGGCGAAGAGTGTTTCCTTTGAAAAAAGAAAAGAATGAGAAGAAGGGGGTGGGTTCGACACTCTAAAAACGCTGGAGGATATATCACACATTTTTTAAGATAATCCTCTTCGCGCGCGCGAACAGCTCCATTGATATTTTATCAGGATTAAAGTTCTTTTACGAGTTATATTATACTATAAATCTGATCAATAGAGCGTTGATTGATGCTTCGAGAATTATCAACGAGGGATAACAAAAAAAAATTCGCACGAAACTATTGTACACGAAAACCTTTAGAATTATATACATATTTTATTCGAGAGAGCGTAACGCTCATTTAAACGCGATCATTCGGAGAGAGAGGCAAATCCGTTATTATTATTCCGTGCAGAATCATGAATTCGCTTCGATCGGTATAATTATACCTGCGAATATTCCAATAATTCTCTCTCTCCGAGCATTGGAATTTTAGCAGCGAGAGACTATTGAATAGCGTGTAGTACTTTTTAAAAAAGAAGCAGCTCTGGAATTTTGTAATCAACCTTGGAGAAGAATTCTCAGGCATCTGATATCTCGTTAACTAAAAATAAAAGAACTTTCATACCACCACCAAAAAAAAAAATCGTTATCAAAAGCTCATCTCTGCAGTTCTCTTTTGCGTCACCTAATACCCTTTGCATCTGAATTCCTAGCGAAAGATGAGCGAGTCCGTCGTGTGGCAAAGAAAAGAAGACGAAAAAAAGAGAGAGACGACGAAATACAGCACATTGATTCTCGCGCGCAAGCACAAAGACAAAAAAAAGAGAGAGAAAATGTACACTCGAACGCGCGTCAGAGAAAAAGCAGCTCGCGTCTCTTTTACAAAGCGCGCGCGCGCAAGAGAGAGAGAGAGAGAGAGAGAAAAAGAGTATAAAGAAAAGAAAGAAAGAAGAAAAAAAAGCTCTTCGGGCGATAAGGATATATAGAAGGCTCTGCTCTCTCTCTCTCTCGCATGCGCACACAGGTGTGTGCGAACGTTCTCTCTGTACGTTGAGATATTCTATCCTTCCGGGGAAAAGCGGATAGTATACGAATTGGAAGTATAGACGTATTAGTTTGAGATAGATATATACCTATAACGGCAAACTCGGAGCGCGTTTTGCGGGTGATCGAAAAATTTAGATTAATGACTTTTGCCCAGCCCGAAATCTAACATAATGGACGAGAGATTTGTGCCTCCCGATTTCCCAAGTTGCTCGCTTCGCTCTCTAACATTTTGGTTATCCGATTCTGTGTGCAAGAGAGAGAGACTTCATCTCTCTCTCCCTTTATCTGGCTGCTTTCATCGCGGGTGTACGCGAGGCGGCGCTTTTGATAATCTTAGTAACTTTTGACTCAGCTTGATTGCTAGTTCGAGATAAGATTTTCAGCGGTTGATAGATTTTTCATCGGGATTACGATTTGTACTTGTGTGCGCGTGTGCGTGTGTGTGCGCCTTGTTGTGATAATTTTAGAAAGGCGAGCTATCGAAATATTGATAAAAATCAGATTAACGAAAAAATGTTTGCTCGTTTTAGTTGTGTATTTGTGTATTATATCTTTGGTTGACGATCGACTGTTATATAAGTACTAAAAATATCGTATACGAACACAATTGTCTAATTATTTTAAGTTCTTTTTTCACCGTCAGATGGATATCTACGTATACGTATTATACCAGTTAGTGAAGTTTTGACGTGGATAGAATAAACCAGTAAGTGATATCGAAAAAAAATTGAATAAACCAGTGCATACAAGAGAATACATATTTGTGCGTTGAACCTACTTCTTGACTAAAATACGAACAAATTTACTTTTCGATTTCCCATCGTTATATATTTTAATAAGCACTTTACTTCAATAACTTCGAAACCTCCCCTCAAAATACATTTTTCATCAAAACTGAAAACATCATGGCATTTCAACTCGAAAAATAATTATCTAAGGCATTCAATCGCGAATCAATCATTATAGTTATAAGTATATCGAGCTTTCAAGCTCTCTCTAACCAGCTGAAGTTCAATCACACTAATTATAAAGCTTTTATCCGCTTCGCGAGTTAAAAGCGATGGCTCCGCTTCAATATAAATCGTCGACTGAAAGAAGAAGAAAAAAAAAGACTATGGAAAAGGTTTGATCGGTATTAGCAGTGAATCGCTCAGTGAAGGAAAAAAAAACGCGAGAAAAATCCTTGCGCGTTCGCTGCAAAACAACCCCCCCCCCCCCCAAAATAAAAGCGGAAGGCAACAGAACGAAAAAAAATGAAAAGAAGAAGGTTTAAATCGGACGTTTTAGTAAAATGATAAGGAAAGACAGAATACGAAAAAAAAAGAGAAACAAAAATCAAAAGAATTCTAAGAAGAGTAATTAAATTCGTTTGAAAAAAAGAGAGAGAGAGAGAGGAAGAGCGCGCGACTATACACACTAACACAGAAGCTGCACGGAATAAAAGGCCAATTAGCCTTCGACTGACTAATCACGAAAACCAATAAAACACAAAAAAATATACATATAAAAGCTCTGCCGCCGCCGCTGCTGCTGACTGGCGACGCATCGGAAAATTCACGCTCGCAGGAAAAAAGTGCCAGCTAGCATTGTAAATAGAAAGAGAAAGAGAAAAAAGGGCCGCACACACGCATGAAAAAGCAATATTCGCTCTGTCCGACGCGTACGTGCGTGCGATCGATCGATCAATTATTCCTAAAAATTTCCCTCGCCAAAGCTTCGAAGAAAATCTTCGAAAAAAAAGTCGATCCTCTTTTTTTTCCTTTTTTTATTTTCTTCATCGAAAAGCGATCGAAGGCGAGTGTTCGTAAGCAATCAAAGACACACCTTCGCTGGCTGTGGGTGTCGTCTGTGCGACTGGCGACGGGCGGCACATCACTCCCACACACACACATAGAACCAACAAGAAGAGTTGCATGGGAGAGAGAGAGAGAGAGAGCACAAGCTCGCTCGCTCGCTCGTGAGCGCTCTCCCCGAGTCTCGCCGGTCAATACTCCGAATGAGCGCGCGGCGCGGTGGCGGCGGCGCGAACTTTCCCTCGGCTCTCTAACATATACACACACTACTACTACTACTACTATACAAATCTCACGAACACTCGCTGCCAAGAGAGCACTCGCGGCGGCGGCGGGCAGCAGCAGGCAGGCAGCCAGCAGGCTCAAGCAGTAGTGCGTGCGCGTCGGGCGAGTTTGGTACGTGTCGGATCGAGCGACTACCGCCTCGATCTATAAATTCCTTTTTTTTCTTTTTAGCCCCGCGCGACAACAAGAACAACCGAAAAAAAAGAAAAGAAGAATTATTCAATTTCGGAGCAGGACAAAAACACTCTCCCACATATACACGCGGGCGCACCGCGACATGTGCGATCGACTCGCAGAGTGACAGTGTTGTATATGGTTGACTGATATAATCGTCAATATAATAATACAATGTGAAAAAGAAGAGTGCACGAGTGATGCGTGCGCGCGGTGTGTGTATGCGTGCGTGTATATGTGTGGTACTACGGTGTGCGTGAATTCTCATCGTTATCATCATCCACTGGGCTTTTTATTAGACAGAAAGAGGAAGAGAGAGAGAGAGAGAGAAAAAAAACCTGTAACGCTGGAGAAGTCATATATTATAGAGGTTAAGGACAGAAAGGGAGAGAGAAAATGGCAGAGCCGCGACTAGCAGTCGTCTACTGCCGGGCTGCTGTTACAGCAGCATCAGCAGCAGCCTGCACAGAAGCAGTCGCAGCAGCAACTCCACAACGCTGAGAATTCATTTCCGCGAGAGTGAGAGACAGTGCGTTAGAGTGAGAAGGAGATAAAAAGGAGAAGAAAAAGTCGCCCCCGCGTGAGCGAGTGAAAGAGAGAGAGTGTGTATAGACGAGAGACAGAGAGAGAGACAGTGAAAGAGACGAGAGAGAGAAGAGCCGGCGTGAATATGGGGCCTCCACGACGGTGGACGAGGCTCCTCTACGCCGTGCTACTTGCCGTCGCCGTTGCCACTGGTGAGTAAGATCAACAACAACAACAAAATAAATAAATATAAAATCCAGTCTCTCATATATATCCTCCTCTTCCTGCCACCTGCGTTCAGCTGTGACCTTGTGTGTGTATGTGTGTGTATGTGTGCGTGGGTCCACCGCCGAGAAAGGACGCTCTCTCGAGGAGCGAGACTCTCTCTCTCTCTCATGGGTGGGTGGTGGGTATACATGTATATGTATATATATCTACAACAACCACGGGTTAACTGTATGCAATGGCACACACACACACACTTACACACACACACACATATACACGCAGAGCCTTTTACTCCTCGCCGCCGCTGCTGAACTTGTTTATCCCCACGCGACTGTATATATTATAAATGCGTGGGTTTACGATCTGCATCTATATCCAGGCAGATATGGGATCGATACTGCTGCTGCTACTTCAAGGAGATGTCATTGATATCGTTTAAATGCGCAGTCGAGCGTGGAAAAAAATCGATGCACTCAATGTTTTGAATACAGGAGAGAAACTGTTAGAGGAGAGAGTGGGAATGAATTTTTAGAATGGAAGCGTCATTCATACGTCTATTATTAGCAGCGTTGATACTATTTATACATTGACTGTGTGTGTGCGTGTTTCTATATTAAATTCATCTCGTCGTGAACTTTCATTGTTTTTCTTTCATTTTTTATGTCGTCATGTCTGAAGAGATGACTTTAAAAGAGAGGGAGAGAGTTTCATCGATAAAAAAAAAATTGGAGCAAAGCGTTAGATAGACTGAATAATTGAGTACAAATCGTCTGCATTCTAGATTATCGTTAACGAATAGAAGAAGAAAAAAAGAAGTATCATAACATACTTTATAATTTATTTTTTGCGCGTTGATAATCAAGACGTATAGACGAGGTTTTTTTAACTATATATGCACAACTTGAGAAATAATTAGAGGCGCGCGCGCTATTGACAGTGAGAAGCGAAAGAGGAATCTCTAATTACGAGTGCGATCGACGCTCGACTTAACTCTTAATCAGCGCGATAAAATCCCACGACGCCATCTCTCTCTCTCTCTGCCGCCGCCGACCGACGTCAAACAGATATTTAAAAATCCGCGTATGATAAAAAAAATTCTCGTGAGACGCTTTTAGCAGGACCATTATATCAATGCTCCATTTTTTATTCGCGAGATGCTCACTTAACATTCTGAAGAAAAAGAAATGGATGATGTATCTCGTATTCACTGTACTGAAAAAAAAGGAGTTTGTGCACGACAAGCATCACATTCACATTTTTTTTTCGCTTTATCGTAATTTTTTTTTTGTCAACCACAAGTCTTCTGTGCGTTTCTCTCTTTGCGTTTCCTTCCGAATTATTTTTTTTATATATCCATCTCTCCTTCTACTTCTTCTTCTTCTCATTATTTAAATTGCATCTCTCTCGAAGCGGCGCGGTGCCTTCTTTATATCATCCGAGGCCAAAAGAATTTTTACGCGTTTATCTTGCTTGACACGTAATTACGGCTGCTGCCTGCCTGCCGTCGTCGTCGTGGTCGTTCTGGGAAAAACGTGCGATTCAAGTTCGAAAATTTCAATACTCGACACCCTTGTACAAGCTTCTTTTTTTTATTATTATTTTTTTGATGAAACGTCCAACGAACTTTAAATTGCACGCGCACATTTCGAATAGGCTTCGTATAAATTTTTCACCGCAGCTTCGGGCGTATTATGCACTTTAATGTCTGGCCGTTAATTAATTTTAGATTTCTCATTGGGATTCTCGCGTATGCTTGCGCGTACGAGTCTTTCACATTCGCTTTCGCCGAAATGGCATTATAATCGAAAAAGTTACTACGTTCGATTAATATGATGAAAAATCGTCGGAAAACTCTCGGCGGGCGACATGAGAAATGCATTGCTCAGTTTGTGGGGTATGGATGCACGTCACACATTTATCACGTCTCTTCGCGGCTGCGAGTTCGAGAACTGGCAAGTTTTTTTCATTTTCACCGCATGAACTATCAAAATGTTGCAAAATCTTTGCATTCTCGAAAAAAAAAAGAATATTGAAATATAGATTTGCTTGAATTGCATTAAATACACGCTCGAGAGAGAGATAAGAATGCGTTTGGTTTACGAAATTGCAGTGCCGTGAATAATCAAACCGCAATTATCTCGAACGCAGTACCTACCAACTGCTGCTGCTGCTGGAAAACAACGAGTAATCAAAAAGTTTTCTATTTTGTTTTTCCTCTCTCTCTCTCTCTCTCTCTCTCTCTCTCTCTTTCTTTCTGTTTGAGTTTTAAAACCACGCTCGTTTTACAACTTACTCGAGCAAACACCAAAACCTCTCGTTCAATTAATTGCCCAAAAAAAAATACATCTCGTTAAACTAAAACTCCCTTCAAAACATCCAATTCGCGAATAACCATACATGAAAATAAATCCCCAAACTCGTTTTCACATACACCAACTCCCCAAAGACCTCGACAATATATATACATACATCCACCTGCCCTTTACACTCGAACAACAACAACAAGTTTGAAAAAAAAATCCAAAAAGTGCTCAAAACTCGTCGTTGTCGTCGTAGCTCAAATGCAAAGCAAAGGCGCACTCAATTGGTGTGGTGTAGTATATATAGTGGCGCTGCTCTCTCTCCGAATGCCCCCTGGCGCCAGGTTGCATTCCCAGGCTGCTGCTGCTGCTGCCGCACGTATAATTTACTCGCTTCTGCACCGACGCGCTTCTCTCTCTCAGTAGTTAGCCCTATATACTCTCTCTCTCGCTCTGGACAAAACCCGTCCGTCATTCCTTTTCTTTTTTTTTTGTCTTCTCTCGTTCCCATCCTTTCCTTTTTTTTTTTTTATTTCTCGAAGAAATTGATTCTCTCTCGTGCTCTCTTTGTTTGCTCGACGACGACGTGTAGAAATCAATAAAAGGTCAGGTAAAGGTATGGGTGAAGAAATAAAAGTTAAAAGCGAAAATGGAAATAGAGCATCCGATAGTGTGTGTAAAGGGGTGGTGGTGGTGGATTCTCCGAGACGATAACGAAGCGAACGCGCGAGAGAGTGTGGAGTTCAAGCCTCCGTTATGCAAAGGCTATATAGATGCCTTCAGGCGGAATTCGCGAATTCCAAAAGACTATTAATAGAGAGACGTTGTACGCGCTATGTACGATCGTTCGACCGAAAAAGAGAGTATGTGTATTAAAACGAACAAAAGGCGCATTCGTACGTTAATATACATAAAGGTATATATTTTTTTTGACTGTGTGGTTGGTTTTAGCAACAATTTTTCAGAAACTATTATCGCAGTCGCGTTTACATCGCGAGGATAATCAAATTTATATGGGAGAACGCAGACATCTACGTTTCTATATTTCAAAAAAAAAAAAAAAAAAAAAAGCTCTTAAAA
>JAWWMK010000040.1:5130626-5181035 GCA_035047105.1 Galeopsomyia nigrocyanea | reverse complement strand
TATATATATACGTGCATCGCTTTTTCGTTTATCGCGAACAACAAAGACGACCCTTTGCGCGATCTAAAGCATTTAGAGAGATGGGGGCTGAACAAAGTGCTCTTTGTCTACGAAATTCGGCTTTTTCCATCGTCGTTGTCGTCGTCGTCGTCGTCGTCGTCGTCGTTGTCGTGGTTTACCAATCAAATGCAATATATAAAACAACGAAGCGCATGCAACGTTTCGAAAAACAATTAGACTCTGCCGCTGCCGCTGCTGCTGCTGCTACAGCAGCGTTGTAAATTGCACGCCCGCTGTCGTGAATATTGGAAATCAAATTAAATTGCCGTAGTCGCGCGTTGGCCGATCGATATAATACATAAAACTCGCGGAAAAATAGCAGCTTTTATTGTCGATTCAACCCCGCGTTATTTCGTTATACATATATATTTTTCGTAAATTTAATTAGCCGAAAATTTTCCAGAGAATTACACTCCACGGAGTAAATACACACACGCGTGTGCCGCGATAATGATGATGATGATGATGACGACACTATGTAATTATTTAAACTCGCAAGTTCAAAAGTACCGCGTACACGCCAATCAATCATCAATTATCAACGCTCGAAGGAGCACACTAATTATTCTCCCTTCCTTCCTCGCCGACAACTTTTCTCTCTCTCTGAGACAGTGTTGAAATTCGACTTTCTCAAACGGCGATGTGCCGAGAGCTTCATAATTTCCATTTCCAGCGTCGCTCTTTTAATCTTCATCTTTCTTACAAACTCGGCGCTCGCGTTGGGTGATTTTACGCCAGAACGACTTTTGTCTCTAAACGTACGTGCGTATACCGACTAATTGCTTATACGGGTATGATGTATGGAATAAAAAAAAAAGATTTTTTTTTTCGATCCGTTATTGAATCTCAATTCGTGGCAATTCAATTTGACGGGGCGAAGCGATTCAAACAAAAGATACAATAAAAATAGGCGTATATATAACGCGATCGATTAACTCTTGCCCGACGGCAATCTATTTATGCCCGTTTAAAATGAGACACACACACACGCACACGAGAGAGGGACGAATAGCCTCCCGGAATTCAATTAAACCGCGTTCAATTGCGAATTAACGCCGCGCGTTTGAAATTCGCGCGCTGCCGACCAACTTTTCCAACTCATAAGCGAGGCGACGCGACGGCAAAAATAAATCGCTCCATTTACGGTTTATAATGCCGCTATGAGAGAGAGAGAGGCAGAGTCAACGTGCGGCTTTTCATCGATCTTTCCTGCCGGCGGAAATGTGTATAATACAGGAGAATCGTCGAAGCGTATATGAAAAAAAAGTATCTTTTCGAAGGATTGGGAGAAAAAAATTTCGTTCGTTATTGATCGATCGAATAATTAGTGTAGAGGATGCGCGTCTGCATATAGACTCGTTCGTGCCAATTAAAACGAAAAGCTAGCGATGCGTGTGTGTATATGTATTTTTTTTTTAATTGTCAGCGATTTATAAAGCTATAATTGATGCGGTGATGATTGCCTTGATTTTTCAGTTTTTTTTTATTGCGTTATATACCTTCATTACGCTGAGTGAAATTTCAATTTTACGATCGAATTGATGCAGCAATGTGAATCGATAATTAAGTTCGTTTTATAACCAACGTTATAATTTTAATTTTACACCTGGTAATTCCATTGCATTGTGTCGTTTGAAATTCAATAACATCTCGTTGAAAATTTACAAAATAGAGTTCTGCATTATTATAATCGAATTAATCGTCGTCGTGACCCATAAAACATTGTACCGATATAATACACATCGTTCCTATTCTTGCAAACGTTTCATCCTCTCCCAACGAGTTGAAAAAACTAACAATAAAGAGAGAATGAAAAAAGCTAATCCATCTCAATTTTCAAACAACTCTCCATCCAAATTGCTTATGCAAAGACATCTCCGTGCGCAAAAAAAAAAAAAAGCTCGGATAAAATACATTGCTGTCGTGGACGTTTGCATTATTAGTAGTATACTACCTCGAGAAAGAGCCAATTCATATCTATATATACGTGAGGGGGTTGGGTGCTAAATTGAAACACTTTTCTGGTGCAGGATCCGTGCAGCAGCAGCAGCAGCAGCGGCGCGTTTATTTCCGCTATTTGTCGCCAAGCGGACAAAAAACTTCCAGGGCTGCGCGGCGACGGCGACGGCGATCGAAGAAAACCGGGCTGCTGCAAGCTCTTCTCTTTTCTCTTTTCGCGAGACGAGGATAAAACGTTTCCTTCTACAGCTTAAAAACTCTACTTGCTCCTTTTCCAAGTATACGTCGTATACGCGAACAAATAACATATAAAGAGCTTCGGACAAGCTTCTTTTTTCTCTGTGTACTATTGGATTTTACATGACGACAACGCAGTTTGTCCATTTTAGATGGATATCGAAGTGCGTTAACGTACGTTTGTTTTTTGGATTATAGATGGATTGCATTTGAATTTTTATTGTCGAGTGACTTTTGCAACGTCGCGTGCCAATGCGTTGGTATATAGAGCTTTTCAAATCCTTAATCCAAATCTTGAAGGAAACGGGTTTGTCTCTGTCTCACTATTCTGATATACTCGGAGCTTTTCGACTTCAAGCAAAGTCAAAATTGAATAGATACCTTTTTCTAGAAAATTAGAATTTTTCGTTTCGCTGTCATTCAGTTCAACAATTAACGTCAAAAAGTCTCTCCGGGGGCTGGATTCAGTAATTGGCGTAAAAAAATATTAACGATAGCGTGAATCGTTATTTTCGGAGTAAAAATAACGAAAAAGAGATCAAACTGAAAATAACGCAACGCTGGCGATATATTCGTTATTTTTCATGGTAGGAGTGCTTTTCTTTATGAAAAACAATCGTAGTCGTTAAAATACAATTTTAACGAAATAACGCCAGCGTTAGACCGTTATAACGAATTCATTCCATTATTTTAACGATTGCGTTAATTGAAAAAATTTTCCCTAAATTTTCAAAATTTTAACGTATAACGCAAGTCCTTAAAATACTTGAATGAATTCGTTGTATGCGATCTAGCGCTAACGTTATTTCGTTAAAATCCAATTTATTGCCTAGACTTGTTTATTTTAACGAATAACGCAACCAATATTTTTCACAAGGAAAAGCACTTCTACCATGAAAAATAACGAATATCGTCAGCGTTGCGTTATTTTCAGTTTGATCTTTGTTCGTTATTTTACTCCAAAAATAGCGCTTTTTTTGTTAGATTTTTTTTGGAATCAACCAACCATTGATGAAAAAATAACGATTAACGGTCAAGTTATTATTTTTTACGCCAATTACTGAATCCAGCCCCGTTGAAAAATTTCTTCCCATCCAAAAAAAAAAAAAAAAGATTGGGAGGAAACTCGATGTAATTCGATCCATCGCTAAAGATATACATATAAATTTAGCGCGCGGGCGCGTTGATATAATAAATCGATCGAACGGCTGAAAAATTGAACGATCTCGCACGAAAGAAAGAGAGAGAGAGAGAGAAGATTTGGCTGTTGGCCAAATCGTATCCATCAGGACAAAGACCCCCGCCGCGCCGACGACAGAATAGCACCGCGCGAACAAGGCTGTTAATTCAAGCTTGTATGAGAGTGTGTGAAAATTGTCGTGTGCAACACGTATCAAACGAGCTGTAATCCGCCAATATACCGAAGGTTGCCGCTGCAGCCTTATGAAGACGTTGACTGTGCCGTTGACGTGCAGCAGTGGCAGTGGCTTTTACGAGCGACAAAACCATTCTCATCGATTGGATTCTGGAACTTTACGACTCGACGCTGTGTATAATATATACGTTCGCTGTTACTTTTAAAAGATTCCTCGTAGGGCTAGTAGGTAATAATCGATAATCTGCAGCTCGTCAAAAACAATTTTTTTTTTCCTCTCTCCCTCTACTTTTACGAGCAGCAGCAGCTGTCGATATCGATGTAATTGATTCTCCAAGTTTTTCGGTCGAAAATGAGTTTTGACGCGCTCCTACTCGCACTAATGGGGGAAAAACTAAGTTTTTGGTTCGTCGTCGGTGCTTCGGGCAGACGTTGAACCTGATAAGGCTTACCGCTGCTTTCTTATCTATATATATATATATATATATAATTCATCGCTGCGAGCGCGAACTTTAGCGCGCTCGCGGATTTTAATTAAGGAGCTTTTCGACCTGACCTCGACTGTCATCGCGCATATCTGCCAAGTATGTATGTATATATATACCGCGGATTTGGCTTTTTTCTGTTTGTCTTACGGGACGAGTTTTTGCTGTTGAAGTTTATATATAATATATTGAAAATCGCGCGAGTACATAAAACCGATATTAATGAGATTTTTGCTGCAAACTCGATGCTTATATATACTCGAGTGGTTTGCGCGCCTGCAGATATGTAGGTCAATTGGATTTCTTCTCGCTTCCCGATGAAAATGTAATAAAGTATAGCTGTTTTTTTTTAAATATAATTTTTTGCTTCGCGTTGGATAATTTAATCAATGAAATTAATGTTGCAACTTTTAATATACGATAGAAACTTAATGAAAGAAATTCGTTAAAAGAAATTATTTCAACTAACGTCATCATTACCTTTTTTTCTGTTTCAGGTGAGTCACATGAATCCTTCAACAACTCTGAACGTACACACACACATACTTCTCTGTATACGTAAGTCGATTCGAGCGTACAATTTTAATGGCCAGAAAAGTCTGCAGTACAAAGTCGAACGAGTACAGTGCTCTTACACTAATAACTCCGCGAGCTTTTACAAATTCAAATTTTCTCTGCAAAAAAAAAAATCATTGCTGCGCGTTCGTACAGATTGATTACTATTTATCTTTGTCAAATTCGCAAGCTCAAAGTTTTCAATGAAAATTGACTCGAAAGGTACACGCCCCCCCCCCCCCCCCTACCCGCGCAAACGTTCGCAAAGCAGTAGTTTTCATTCATAAATTCCATTAGCGTTGACCCATTCCCTCGTCTCTATTCACCCCCGTCGTCGCATTGTTAATCTTCCAAGAACTTATAATACCTTCGCGAAATCGCGTTTAATTCACGCCAAAAGTTTTCGAAAAGCTTATATAAACTTCGTTAAGCTCTCTGTAAACGCGCGCAAAACGAAACAAAACAAACGAAAAAAAAAAAAGCCAAGCGTTGTTGTTTAAAGCTTCGGTGCCAGGGCTATATCCTTCCCAGCGGGACGCAATTATCCAAGCCTATAAATCACGCGCAAAAACGCCGTCGAATAATCAGCGCAATAGCTCTCTCTCTCTCCGCGAGCCAACGCTGGTGGGAGACAATAACGTCCCCTACCACACACGACCAACCTCGATTATGCGCTTGCAACAACAGCAACGACAACGACACACTGCGTTTCGGCATTTTTTATGGCAGATTTCGGTGTGGAAAATAGCGTGTGTTTTTTTTGTTGTTGGTGTTGTTGCTTTTTTTTTTTATTGCGCATTGGAATGTGTTTTTGTACATGCCTATTTCCGCGATTTATATATGTGTGCGTGGTCATTGAAATTCGAAATCGATGGGATTTGCATTTATATGAAGTATTCAAGGGACTTCTGTTTTTTTTACGTTGTAACAATAAGTTTCGGTGGAAAATTTATAAACGTACGTTTCGTGAAATCGTCGGCTTTTGATCGTATAGTCATTCCAATATTGTAACCGAAAGCTTCTATATATAAACTTGGGTTAGGCGACCAATTCGACAGTATAGTATAGTAGCTGCTGTATGCACGTGTATTGCTGTATAGTGGCATGGACAAAGTAATTGAACATGCAGTGGTACATCGATACGTCAAACAAGCCGCAATAAATGTTATTGATCATCAAATCCAATTTCGCGATCGGCAAATTGAATGGGGAAAAAAGCGAGAGAAATGGATTTTCCTCTTTGTAGATACATACAGAGCTTTTTGGCGACATAAATGGAAAAAAAACTAATGGTTTGATGCATCGAATGAAAAAGCAGTGTCGAATAGCTTTCAGTCAGTACTGGCTTTTAAAACTTTATTAAATTTTTAAATGAAAAAGCTCAAAAATACTGGATATGTGAAGCTTTTTTTTGCGTGCTGTACATATATTTCAGTATTTATGAAAAATCCGAGAGTTTAATCAATGTTTGATATTTTAATTAAAATTGAAAAAAACTCTTTTGAAAGGCATTCTCTAAAAAAATCTCAATCAGTATACTCCAAAAAAAATGCCATGTAAAATATTATTTTCTCGAATAACATACTCACACACAATATCTAGTTATTTTTCCAACTTAACACCGGTATATAACGAGCAACGGATGAATAAGCCGCGAGTATGCAGGTCATCTCGTCCATATATAAATAGCAAACACACTGTATGTATATGTACGTATAAAACATAGAAAATAAATCCTATTAAGCGTATAATTACGTAATTTCCCTCGGAGAAATGATCTCATCCGCGCTACAGCGGCTAGTACGTATAACATCACATCTCTACAGCACCGGAAAAAAAAAGAAGAAACTTTTCAAATTTTCTTTAGTTTCATTGAGTTAAATTTGAATTTTATTAGTTTTCCAACTCTCTCTTTCACGACTTGAAAAAAAAAACTTCTTTTTATGTTCGGCGTGAAGAGAAAGAGAGAGGGAGTGAGATTCCACGGAATCTCTAACAAACCTAATACCGTCGTATCCGCAAAGCCGCCACCCGAACTGTATAAAAAGAACTTCATTTAAACATTTTGAAGCGCCAGGAAATAAAAGTTGCTGGGTCGTACAATCTCTCCCCTTTTTTTTTTGTCTTCTCTTAACATTCGCTAACGACTCATTGCTCAAAAAAAAAGGTTGACGTATACCTTAAGCCCATGTATAATAATTAGGCATGACAAAGCGCCAAGCATTCATTCGAAATACCACCGAAAACTATATTCTCTTTGCTACTCGTTGCTGCTGCTGAAATCCAATGCATAGTTAATTCAGCACAAGCGCCATTTTAATTAATCTACGACTCGCTGCTACCGCGGCAATAGGATCAAGCTGGTAATCCGATTCCTTTTTTTTTCTTTCATTCCTCTCTCTCTCTCGTGAAGATTATGCAATGCAATTCTGTTTCACGAGCTAACAAAGACATCCCTTGACCCTCCCTTCGTCGACGCGCTCGCTCGGATGAAAAAGTAATTTACAGGCCATTCGGATTGTAATGGCCTGGGCATTAGGTGGCTATCTATCCAAAGTGCGATATATCGATTGATCATTTGCCCGATGGAACTGTTATGTGTATATATATACATCGGCGTGCTTGCACTTGGGGAGGTTATACGATGATGCGAATATTGACGGCCGACTCTGTAATTTAATAAGCAATCAGCTTCATGACTCGCCGCTTATATGTATCATTCAGTAAATGCTTCTCATCGACGTATATAGTACACACACACGCCAATATATATTCATCCTCTCGCAGCGTTGGATTTTTATCTTTTTTTATTCGTTGCTTTATCAATTATTATTACGCCTGCAACGTTACGTTTTATGTATTATACGATCGGCATTTTACACACTATAAATGAAATATACGTCGTTTCGCGTATTAATTTCTGCTTTTTTGTTTTTCCTGCCCTTATCGACGTCCATACGCGACGAACGACGAGATTTATATATTTTATTATATGCGCCGGGAATAATATAAATATAAAACCGGTGTAATAACCACCTGACCTCGTTTACTTGTAAATAAACATTTTATGCGTTCGATAATAAATACGTGCTTCTCTCTCTCTCTCTCGCTTGGCTTTAATGAATAAATCATGAATCGGTTTAAACACCGAGTAATATAACTCTGAATGTAACTTCGCTGTACTTTTATATATGTACGCGTTCACGTGCAAAAGAGCAAGAGGAAAAATACATAACGAGCTTGTTACTCGATATTAGAGAAAAATAGCTCTAAGCAGGACAAACAATGCAGCGAAAAAGAAAAATAAAATAAAATAATTCCCTCCCTTTTAATTTTTTTCCGTCAAGCATCATCTGCACAGCGTAAAAAAATGGCATTCACCCTCTCTTGCCCGGAACTTGTTTCCTTTGTCGCGCGCGTACGCGCGTGTTACCGTCAAATTACACTGCCATTCATAATTTCATCAAGAAGCAGCGGGTGGGAGAGAAGTCGGAAGAAGCTTGAAAATCTCGAGAGAGAGAGAGAGAGAATCTGGGTCGATATTCCAGCAGCAGCAGCAACGCTGAAAGATTAAATTCCAACGTAGCGACTTTTCCCTCCTTGCTTGCTTGCTGCTCACGAGTAGAGAGAGAGAGAGAGGAGAATATTTCGAGCACGTCGCCGGAAAGTCATTCCCGCTTGTTTTCCATTGGCGCGGCGTTGGCTGCAAAGTATATAGTAGCACATGCTTCCTCTTCTTTGATTTGTTTTGTTGCTCTCTACGCGCGCCTTTTGCGGCGTATTTCGCAGCTCGCCGGATTTATCGGGCGACTCTCTCTCTCTCTTTTAGCCGTGGTGCTTGCTTCATATTTTTTCCCCGCAGCGTGCTGCTTTTGAAATGCACGGAATTTACTACTACGACGCCTTTTGTTTTATGTCTCGTAAATGATACACTTGAGGGGAGGAAAGAATGTAATTTACCGTCGTAGTGGCTATTAATAAATAAAAAAAATGACACGTCTCGCGCGCTAATTGATTGATTGAAAAGAGGAACAAAAAGAAGTTTAGCGGAAGGGCGTCGGTTAATAAAGCTGCCTCCTTCTTTTTTTCTTCTCTTCGCTAAGGCGAATTAAGTTGCAGCAGCAACAGCAGCAAAGCCTCCCTTCTGCTGCTGCTGCTGCTGATATTGAGTTTGCTTTTAATTTTCCGCTCTTGGCTTTTGCAACCTTCTCACTCTCTCTTAACTCTGTATATATATCAGCGTTTGCGCTTCGTTCGCTCGACTACACGTATCATATATGCTACATGTATGTATAATTGTAACACTTTGTTAAATTGAATCAAGTTGCTGTTATGTTATAGCTTCGCGCCGCGTACGATGTATATATATATATCTTAGAACTGTATATAACGTGCGATCGATATAAATTTTTACGTATACGTCATCGTCTCGTTGCAATGTCTTTTTTATTCATGAGGATGCGACGTCACGTCCGCGCGAACGATGCACCGTTTGATTACCAACTGAATAGTTGATCGCCATTTTTGCATTGATATGTTGACGTCAATCGAGTTTGCCATCCATTGCGCAATGTCGAAATCGGTGTGAATTGGAACTTCATGGAGAAAAAAATTTATAATACAGATTACGATAGTTTTCAAAGGACAGTAATCTTTATTGTCTTCAATAAAAGTTATCAACCCGATGGTGGAATACCGCAGGTACACCTCGTTTTCCTTCCGCTTGTCTTGCAAGCGGCTCCACCTCCTCTGGTCTAGCAATATCTGGCACATGCGTCCGAAGTACAAGCTTCACCTGCAAAAACGCATTAATATTGAATTAGTTGAAGGAAAGAAACTTTGGGAATGAAGGTTGAATGTTTTTAAAGCGAATGTTGGCTATGCAATCAACTGTGTTTCCTTGTATTCTCATTTTCTAACTAAATCGAATCATCAGCTATGCCTAATAATTAGTAATAATATTTGTTGCTATTAATAATGAGTATGTTTCTTTAAAAACTTTTTGCAAATTCCAAAAATTCAGCCTTGACAATTTTGAGGTTTGGTTTAGGTTTACTTTTTTAATACTTTATCAAAATGATCTATCGACTTGAATTTTCTCCCTCATTACCTATTTTTATCTATTTCAAGCAAAATGTTTGTACTAAGTAAAGATTTCTAAGTAATTTATACGAATCAGCCTGTATAACTTTTTTCACGTGACTATTTTTCAGCCGATCAGATTACGAACAAATTGACTTCACTTCACCAAGTTCACTTTTTTTAACAGTCCTCCGTTGGCGAGGAAATGAGCTGAGCTTTTTTGAAAGTGACAAAAAATTGTTTTCCGTTTATAAGTCTTACTGAATTTGTGAGTATCATTCGCATTTTCACGTGTGCATTATGCTTGAAAAACGAAGCATGAAGAAAATTGACTCGTCTGTATTCAGAATGATCGATTTATTTTTGTTACTCCGAGTGAAGTCAGTCTTTCGTTTATTTATTCGTATGTTGAAAAAGAAAAATTGAAACGTAAGTTATTTTATAGAATCGTTCAAGTTTAATAATACTTACTTCCGACGATCATCAGAACGACGACTAACAAGAAAAGAAGATAGAGCTTCATTTTGATATTTATCGTAAGTTTAGTTTGTAGCAAAAGAAATAAAATCGGGAACACAGAAAATCTTGCTATTTCTGAAGTTTCGGATCAGCAAATTTGTTATTATTGGAATAAAGTTACGTTGTTTTGCGTCTTAATCAAGCATCTCTAGATTTTTAAAGCAATGACAAACTATAAGCTGATTAAAACACGTCAAAATGAGAACAATAATGAAATTAAAATTATTAGCTCAAAATCTCCGACGTGGATTACGAAAAAAAATTCATGAAATTAATTCATCGAATATATAAATCTATTCTAAAATGATTATTTTGCGTTTATTACTTAACAACTGATTTTTCTCAGGGAATTTGAATCATCGCAATAGTTTGACCTTTTGAAAATTATCGTGGTTCGAAGAGGTGAAAAAATGGAAAAATGGCAAATTCTTATCTGCATTCGCTTATTGATAAAAATTCGAAAAGTCTGCAAAATTTTTGCCGTCATTCACATTTGATCTTCAACGTATGATGCTCTACAAAGTCATAAAGTACGCTGTAATCATATCGATAATTCGAGAGGTCTGAAAATATAATTTTTACCACGAATCACGTTGCAATTTTCAATATAAAAATTACTCCTCCACAAGCGTACATAAACAACTTTTCCGATCAAACTTTACCGAAATAGAAACCCAACAAACAAACATGTCAAGGCAGCTTTGTGACGCGTACAGTAGCAGCAGCAGTAGCAGCAGCAAAGACAAACGTGAAAAGCGTATTCTCCTATGCGTTCGCATCGCATACATACGGGATTCGAGAG
Source organism: Galeopsomyia nigrocyanea (assembly GCA_035047105.1). Lineage (NCBI taxonomy): Eukaryota > Metazoa > Arthropoda > Insecta > Hymenoptera > Eulophidae > Galeopsomyia > Galeopsomyia nigrocyanea. The sequence continues at coordinate 5,169,961 of JAWWMK010000040.1, read as the reverse complement.
AGTAAGTTTGCTCTTGCGGCGTCGTATATATGTATATTTAGCGGATCGAACCCCGTTTTAGCATATATATGTACGCGAAACGGAAGTAAGGGACCTAACACACACAAAAGAGAGCCCGGATACGGGTAACGTTATAAGAATAGGTGGGTGAGAGCGTTGTGCTAATGGCCGTGATTTTCGCGTAACCAAGCGAAAGGCCGAGAGAGAGAGAGCTTAAATTGATACGCTGGTCGTTTTTCGGGGGGATGAAAAGGATTATCCGTCGTAATGAGGATGCTTTAATGGAGTTTTAAGCGCTTTTCCCCCAACGTTTTCGTCCCTTTGTGTCATCATATTCATTGGAATTTTCCATCCACCCCGAGGGCTTTAGAGTATATATACATGCCAATCAATGATATCCGCGCATGAATGTTTAATTAATTTCCATTTTTTCCATTATTGTATTATTAAAATTCATTTATACTTCGAATCTTTGATGCGAGAGTGAATTATCGATTAATATATAACCACGCGAGTGAAAAATTGAATTTCACAAATTAAATATCCCGTTGAATAACCAAAGTATTTCCAACTGAATATTATATATTTTCCTCTCGTATATTTTAGAAATTTATGCCCCCTCACGGTAATCGAATATATCGAATTTTTCAACATATTCACGACCTACTATCGCGAGCATTGAAAAATTGATCAGACAAATATATTGGAAGGAGCATTACGCTACGCGCGCTGCACCCGCGCCTGTCTTCGAGATTGATATTATTTTTGTTTCTCGAAAACCGATATTCCAATCGATATACATCGGGAATTCAAACCAAAACCTCCTCGATAAAAATTCCAATGCACACACTGTGTGTTATAAGGTACGCGCTTTGGCGAGTTCACGCACGTAGTACATGTAAAAACCGAATAGTTCCTTTTTTTCACTCGAACACTATATAGTACGATAGAAAAAAAAAGGTAACGACACACCCTCTCGAAAAAAGAAATCCCCACTCTCTTGAAAAAAAAAAAATGAAGAAAACAGAAACGCGCGACGTTAGATTCGTGCCAAGGCAGGATCGCAGCTAGCGAGCGGCGGCGGCGGCGTGGCAGGGTCTGCTTGCTATCGATTAACGAGCCAGAAAGAAAAGGTAGGCGTGCGAGAGAGAGAGAGAGAGAGCACAAGGTGGAGACAGAGATAGGAAGATCGCGAGTGAGAGAGTGGGGGGAGGGTTAAAGTAGTGGCAGTAGTAGTAGTAGTAAGTAGCAGCACCGGCGAACCGCTGGGGTAATCGATCCTGCTATACTACCACCACCACCGTCGTCGAAAGGAAAGGAGTATATACTGCACCCTTTCGTTCTCTCACACTCTCTTTATTTAGTGAAATTTCTTTCTTTTTTTTTTCTTCTGACCCAACGAGTGTCGATTACGTGCTCTTTCTTTTTTCTTATTCTTTTGATCGTCGACGCTGATGAAGTTTCGGTTTTTACGAGTGTTTTTATGTTGCCGTTGCTTAGCGTTATGAACAAGAGAATGAATTTTTGAAAATGTACATGCACGCTGCAACGGCATTTTTCATTTTCTCTGTGTATATAAGTAGAGGAAAGAAAAGCTCTCATTAGCAAGCTTTTTATGATTTATACATCCATTACCGAGAGAAAATAAAGCTCGCTCGGTTTAAAAACAGCAAATATTTACTCCGCGTAAAAGCAAGATTATGTATAAATTGTCATCGCTGTGTGTGTAACAAAAAGAAAAAAAAATACCACGAATGAATGAATGATAAACTCGACTGCGTCAAACCAACTCTCAAACCAAACTCGCGCGCGAGTGAGTGAGTAAAAACTCGAAATTGTCGAGTTTAACAGTTTGCCATCGCGGCGTATGAAATGTTTCGACCGCACACATCGTTGATTTTAGTTTTTCGAAGCTCGAAAAGTTCTCGCGAAGACGAACGAAAACTAATTTATTTCTATCTTCTTTTTTTGTTTAACAATCGATGAGTCGGACGAAAATTTGTTTGTCTCGTGCGCGCGCGTTCGTAATACGCAAGTCGAAAGAGAGAGAGAGAATGGGAAATCGATACGAAGCGACCTCAAAAACCGCAGACCGAAAAACAAATACGCTGTATACGGGTGTATACGTATCTACGTCGCGCATCCCCACCGTGCGAGCGCGCGATTGAAACTCGACCGCTATACTAGCGATATTGCCTTCTCTTCGGCTTTATGAGAGATATATCTCCCAAATTATTTTTTTTATTATTCGTATACATCGTGTAATAGTTTACGATACAAAAGTGATCGGCGATCAGTGACAACGATTATAATGTATATATATCTCGTCGCGTAGAAAAAAAAAAGAAAATAGTTCAATCGATCAAATTCAAACGTGTATAGGTTTAGCTTGTTTTTTTTCTTAATTGCAGGCTCTCACGCTGCGTACAAACACACGTGCGAGCATTGTTGATTTAGAAATGTTGGTGATCGATCTTGCTCACCAAGGTTGCTGGCTCTCCGCTGCGCTGCTGCTGCTGTTATCCCAGCGGACGTGATCTCTGCATTGCGGGATTGGCGAGCGCGCCCGCGTTAATTGCGTTCTTCTGTTGCGATAATTAACGGAGCGCACCTACCTATACATACGTATATGTATCGAAACCGAAAAAAAAAATAAAAAAAATAAAAATAAAATTCATCATCCGTTCTAGTAATTGGCCGAGATTAACTCGTATGGGTCATCCCTAAATTGAAGTCTCGTTACACGAGCATACGGGCGTTGGCTAATTAGGCTTGAAAAACAAACAAGAGAGAGCCGAGTGACAATAGAGCACACACAGCGAAGTATATCGTCGAGGCAGCAGAAGAGCTCTCTTTTGTTATTTATGCATTGTTAGAATAACTCGCTCGTGTCCTGGATCCTTTGTGTTGCTGCTGCCTGGTGCTGTTGCATACTGACGTTTCGGGCCCCGCCAACGCCGCCACAGATTGTTCAAACTCTTGCTTCAAAATACGATTATAAGCGACACGCCGCGACCGAAAGATCTCTCTCGACGTGCGCGCGTGGAAGGTTAAACGCCGACGAAGCTTTTGTAAAGTTGCGCGATATGGTATTAGTGTGTAAGCTGCCTGTGATTGACGGGTGATTCGTTTGCGCGATGACGAGGCTTAAATGTTGTTGTATACTCCCCCTTTTTTTTTGTCGCGAGGATCGATTTTTCTCTTTTTTTTTTTGCATGATGGGAGTGCAGACTTTTAATATATTCTGTTTAAAATTCGTTGCTTTTTACTTCGTGTTTTTTTGTTTTTATTTTTTTTTTCATTCGCTCGAAAACCGCGAAAATAAATTGCTGGAATATTGCGGTTTTGCCATGTAAATAAACGCGCGATTTCTCTTTCATTTACCGCCGTTTATTAATCGAAATAAAAAATTATTTGCATTTCAATTCCATTTCCATTGCCCGGAAAATTCAATATCCATCGAAAAAAAAGTACTAACAGTATACATTTCGATTAATAGAATAATAATTACGAACTCTCGCGCTTTTAAAAGCCATATACACGTGCATCCCAGCCAAACAGTATTTTATTCAAAATAAATATAACACGATACGAAAACGTCCATCAAAAATTCGCGTAAAAGTAACTTTAATATCAACGCAGCAGCTGCGGCGAATTAAACATTTAAAATCCGACAGTTGAAGCGTATACACTTGCAACGGAAAAAAAACATAACATAACAAATTTACGTAACCACCACCACCAATACGTTTCTTTCATTTTTTTTTGTTCGCCTGTCACTTCGAATTGGCATGGATATACATACATACATACATCGGAGAAGAGAGAGGGGCGTTAAGTGGTCGCGACGAGACCAGTCGCGTTAAGTGCGTTTACACGTGTCGACGCGGGCGTGTGTGTGTGTGCTACCTGTGTACATGCATTTGACATTAGCGCGCGAGAGAGAGCTTTCCACCGCTGCTGCCTGCCTGCTGCTGCTGCGTGTATTATGTCAGTACGATTCTCGGTAATTTAGAGGACATTTTCGCGCCACGGTTAATTAACTATTTGACGGTGAGCTTGCGATTCAACGTGATATAATTTATCGGATCGTGTGATGTATGCGAGCTTTTACACTTACGCGATGATGATACACTTCGAGAGATTTATTTCTTTCTTTCTTTTTTTAATTTCGTAAAATGTCTCGCGCGTCAGTTGAAAAACGCGATGGTTAATTTGGCATCCGATTGTTGCACAGTTTGACGGGCGACGTTAATGCAATCGCCGATATATATGTATATACGCGCGGCGTTACAAACTTCTCTCTTCACTCGCTGTATACTCGCCAATTAAACATTTAAATAACGCGCCGTGCTGCTCGCGAAACTTTTGATCGATTGAAAATTCAATTTCAAAGCGCAGCCACTGGCACCCTCCGTCAACTTTTCTGTTTGTTTTGCCCTTCTCTCTCTCTAGATTCGACGAACGCTTACTGACACACTAGTTTACAGTTTATTTGTGCTTCGCAACAGTTTGCGCGTTCGAAAGAGGGAAGAGAGATAGAGTTAGAAAAAATTGTTGAATATTGATTTTTTTTTTTCGAAGAATGGAAAAGTTGGAGTACCTTGATGGGTGTGCGCTAGGTTTGATCGACGAGTATGTGAAAATAAGAATGAAAAGGTTGATTGAAAAGCGGAAATACTCGGAAAATATCTAACGAATGAAGTATCGAGAATTAATCCGCGCAAAAGGCACTCTAAAGATTAAAAAAATTCAGAGAGATTCAACGAATAGAATTATTATTTAGCTTTTTCCTTTTCAAATCGCGTATTTTTGCAACGCAAAAAAAAACGTGTATTTCTTTTATAACTGATAGAACTTCCATATAAACGTTCGCGTAAAATAGATTTTAATAGCGAGAATACACGAATGATTCCATAAAAATTCACGAATAAACTTTTCCGCTTGAAGCCTTCGTACGGCGTATACTTTGATTCAGTTAATTAATTTTATACTTCTGTATCCACGGAAAGATCGATAACATCGATGAATAACTTCAAAGCATTCATAGCGCAATAATTTCTTCATAAAGTAAAAGTTGCCTTGAAAATTCACATTTTAATTTAGATTAAAAAACAAATATATAAAAATAAACTTTATCACAACTCCCCCACCAACATAAATCATCAGCATACATCTACCCCTCTCACAATCAAGCCAATCTACCCAGCCAAAAATAAAAATGCCCCAAAAAAGAAAAACAAAATTATCGCAAGCACACAGGAATTCCCGTTATCAAGCTCAAGCTCGTGTATACATATATATAAACCGGGCGTTAATAAGCTTGCGTCTGAAGCAGGTGTATATAAGCTCGATATACCTCTACAGACACACACACATACGAGGCTTTAATCACGCTTGTCGCAGAGAGAGAGAGAGAGAGAGAGAGAGAGAGAGAGAGAGAGAGAGAGAGTTCCCGTTCGCGCGACGCGACGCGCCCGGGCAAAGCAAGCCTCTCTCTCTCTCTCTCTCTCTCTCACTCTCGAGCCTGGGCAAAAGTCGGCGCAGCCAGTGCGCGTTCCTTCGATCGCCTAATGACGACGCGCTAGTAGCTTTACCACCCTCCCCCCGCTTTTTTTTTTATAGTGCCTCCTTTCTTTTTTGAAGAGAGTGTTTATTAGTAATTTGCATTTACTCGCTGCACTGCAATGAGTGAGATAGAGAAAAAGGAAGGTTATTATCCGCGAGTGAGAAATTTATATCTCAATGAAATTTCATGCCTGCCGCCTCCAGCAAAGCTTTGGGGAAATTTATCCTTTTTTTTCTGTCTCTCTCAGGGGCGTAAAAAAACACAGCACAAAGGAAGAAAAAAAAACACTCGCCTCGTAAAAAATAATTAAATACTCGCGTCGACAGATGAAAATATACACGATTAAAGAGCCTTTGTTGAAATATATATATTAATAATGTTGTTGCTTTGAGCATAGCGTGGGTGGTTAATCGCGAGCAACGTCGACGAAAATTTTGCCGATAATACAAAGAGACGAAAATCTGGGTTAAACGCGCGCGCGAAACAAACGCGAGATAACGTACGTTATATAGATAAAAGAGAAGCCTTGACACTGACAAGCGTGTATTGTACGTATATTTTAAAACGGCAGGGTGCCAAGGTCCTTCTGTTTTTTTACGATAATGCGTCGCAACGATTCACGTGCGTAATGCGCGAAGGGGGAGAGAAATACATATCGGAATATATGGGGAGTTGTATTATTATTATTATTATTCCTCGTTACTTCGTTCTTTCTTTCTTTCTTTTTTTTGGTAGACGTAGATGGAGAGATTATCCAGGCTATGATGCCATACGGAAAGCGGTGCACATCTGCGATGTACTGTCGGGGAAATTAATGGACTTTGAGAGAGAAGAGAAGTAAGCTGGTTGCTATATATACTGTCGATGATGTTTTTGTGTTCAGGGAGCTCGTACTCTCGCGCTTGAATTTACTTGATGAGTTCACTACACGATTATATCTCGAAAGTAGAGTGCTCTATTGATTTTTTTTTTTCGTTGTTGTTTGATTCTCGACGGTTTGGTCGGCTTTTATATATTACTGCGGGTCGACTGTTTCTGATCGTGACAAAGAATTTGGTAATGAGGGTGAACATGATTTATGCGAGATTTGATTGATAGAACGAATGTTGACTTTGAACAATGAATCGATTTCTTTGTGTGAGCTCTAATAGGATGATGATTTATTTCAAATTGATATTTTTTTTTATTAAACAAACATTTTATTTAACGTTGAAATTCATTTTCGTTCGGATTTTCGCCTGCGGCTTATATTAAATTTTTCGAATGAAAAATCCGCATGATATACTGCGTTGGTAAACGTGATTTATGCTTTATAATTATTAACAAACAGCGTTTTCCCACTGAAAAATAATTAAAAGAACTCGTTAGCGAGTGTGTTAACTTTTACGGTTCAACCATGCAAGTATTTTTTTCACAAGAGTTGTTAAAGTAAATGAAAACGCAAACGAGATTTTTATTAAAATTCTCGTATTGCCTTGGAGCTAAAAAAAAAAAAACTTCCAAATTGAAACGTTTAAATTTCATTTTCAAACAAACGAAAGAATAGCATATATATTTTAATATGGTTCGCTCATTCGACTCGATGAATTTTACCGCTCACGTATCTACGGCTCGGTAGCAGCTACTCTAAAATTCAATGTAGATAGGGATCTGGAAAGCGTAGAACGAAAAATGTGTTAAATATTGGATAGCCGTAAAGTAGGCAAAGAAACAAAAGGGGAAAAAAAATCGTGCTTTCTTTGCTTAAAACCACGTATGCGCGCGCTCTTCGGAGAGAATAATGGATAAAATCCTTGGGCACGTACTGCCAGTACAAGAGAGAAAGAGAGAGAGAGAGCATACGAAGTATCTTAAGAGACTTTCAATGAGGCCTCCTCCCGATAACCCTGTTATGAAAGTCTGCTCTGAAGCGGCAATATAATACTTATAAAATATGCTGATCACCGCCACAGAGATTTTTTTTTTTCACGTATTTATCGAGTATGCACTTTTCCGCAACGTCGTATTTTCATTTTTTTTAAGCTTCCACGGAGAATATTCATTCGTGTATATATAGCTTGATAAAAAAAAATTGAAAAATATCAGTTGAAAATGCCATTAATACACGTAAGCTTAACACTGATAATTCAGTTCCGATGTCGGCGTTAAGTTCTCCTTCTTTTTTTTTTCACTCTCGCTCTTTCGGAGCCGAAGTAATAAAAGCTTTATTACAAGCTGCTCTCGCAGCTTCGGCGCTCGTTCGCAAGCTGACAAAAGCATTTCCTCTTTTTCTCTTTCTCTCTCTCTCTCTGCTATAGTCGCTCGAGGCGGAAACTTTGAGCATTGGTGATTTATGCGATACGATAGAGACTTGCCACGCATAATAGATTCTTTTATTATGCAAAAAAAAATGAACGAGTCGCCGCAGACCTTTCGCGCTTCGATATCGGGTCAATGTTAAACTTTTATGCGTGGTATAAGTAGCGATAATATTCGATTTTTTTAAATCTTTGTTGTGTTTGTTTACGTGGAAAACGAGTTTTGCTTAAAATTCAAATGCCACCGAGTGCATTAGTTGTCCGGCCAGTTTTTAACGTCTGCGGTTCGAGTTTCAGTGCATATAGAAAGAAGAAAAAAAGGTGAATGTATATATAAGTATCTTAATCATTATTATTTATGAGTGGAGTTTCATATCTCGCGCTGAGAGATATAACTCCCTAGATTTTTTTTTTCTTGCATATCGAAATCAACGAGCAAACTAAAAACACCATTAATAACGAGTGTCTTTCGACTATAACGCAACGTAATAAAAGAAGAAAAAAAAAAGCTTTAATATCGCTTAGACTTTTTTTCTTTATAGCAACAATCCCCTTTGCAATTAAACGCGCTAACGATTCGAAATGAACGTGCCGATACCTTAAAATTGTTAGCGAGTGTATAGCGTGACCTCTCTCTCGTATATAGGAGGAAAGGGGGTTCTTAACACCCTCGTTCCTTTTTTTTCCCCGAGTCGGTCGAAGAAAGAGAGGGAGTTTGAGAAACAATGCTCGCAATTAACGAGTGGCTTGTGTGAAGGATATAAAACCTGAAAGAAGAGAGAAGAAATTTCGACAATGGCTCGTGGAAGAAGGAAAACGAGAGCACGCGAGCGGATTTATTCGAGAAAAAAAAAGCTCGAGATCAGCTGATCTTTCTGTCGCCGACGACGAAGGTTTTTCGACTAATTGTGCAACGAGGCAAGAGAGAAGCGTGAGAAGTATAGAGGAGGAGTAGGTTTCATGCTTGAAAAGCTGCGCGGCAGATGTGCGGAAGAAGAAGCTTCTTCTACTACTACTACTCGACTGCGATGATATCACACTCTGATGCGTGCGTCTTGTTAGTCGCTTCTTCTTACTTCTCCTCTTTTTTTTCGTTTGAGAAATGCCTGGGAGAGATGCTTCTTCTTCTTCTTCTTTTTTTAGGGAGGTCACATGTTGAGTTTGGCCTCTCTCGCTCGGTCGAGTGATGAAACTGTTTTATCAAAATGTTCTCGTTATACGGCGCCGACTGGAATTGATGTTAAGTGTGTGACGAGAAGAGCGGCTGCGTGCCAGTCGCTTCTCTCTTTTTTTTTAATGAATCGTTGAAATGCGACGTGAATGCTTGTTCGTACGTTGCTACTTGCTGCGGGTGAATGATTATGTGTATATGTGTGTAACGCTTTCTTGCCGTGTTTAATTACAACCAAATGATATTATTTGGCGATGATATCGCGACGTTCCCTTAATTAAATTACTTGCGAATGGGATGGGTGCAAATTACTTCTTTCTCACATTCATTAACGAATAATTTTAATATGTTTTTTTTTTTGTAAAATAATTACATTAAATTCTAAAAAAAGATGATGATTCTATTTTGAACAGCGTAGAGAATCTTTTTTTAAAAAGTATTAGGACCACACAGACGCATTTTAAAGACATAAACTCCCCCTCCTGCCTTCATCCGACATCCCCTTGCACTGAAACATCTGCTGATCGCTGCCATTTTCTTAATTTCGTGGAGGGGTTCTCTCCGGAAACCCTCGGTCGGCAATGCGATTGTAACCTTTTCACAAGTGGATGTAGTAACGAGTCGGAGATTTTTCAATTAAGTTTTTTACTGTGAAATTGAATTCCGGAGCTTTTTTAATGGTAGAATGAAAATTTTTTTTGATGATGAAGTATGACAAAATTTTGCAAATGTCGATTGTAATTGGATCTGTCAAAAATCTATGAAAATAGTGACGTTAATAAAAAAAATACAAAAATCAGCGTGTTTACGATATAGGGATTGTAGGAAAATTGGTCGTTGAAACGCAAGATTGCAGCATTCGTGAATGAGCATAACAAGAAAAAACCATAGATCCGTATTATTATGACATATTGGGGCAAACGCGTAAGAAAGTGTTACGAAATTTAGTTTTTACAAAGACGTTAACAATTTGGGCCATCTATATGAGCATTGTAGAATACACGACTTATATATCATCTAGTTGTAGTCAGTTATTCGATGCTCGAAGATTTTTTATGCCGTCTTGCATGCGAAACGCATATAAAAATTAAATTTTGAAAAAATAATTTCACATTTATGCAATAAAGTGTTTTTAAACAAAATCAAATGATATAATTAAACCGAATTATCTGATACTCTCTGATTAAATTGAATTCAAAAAACAAAAATATTAATCACAAACCTCATTATTTGATTCCCTAATTAATATTACGCGATTGTTTTCCAATTGAATTTTTTTTTTAACTCTCCGAAATGTAAATTCATACTCTCTTCTCCATCCACCCGAATTAATTACATTATTTTTAAACTTCAGTATTATTTCAATACCCAACAGAATTATTATTCACAATTCCGCTTATATAATAATTGAATTAACGCAAGAGCGCGTATAATTTTCGCGGGTTATTCATCGCAATTGCATTCGCGTAAAATTCGCTAAATTACGGGGAGCCAGAGAAAGAGAGGACGAGTACGCGAACCGAATCATCGTCGTTTTCGCAAGCATATTTAGCTTTTATGCAAATATCATAGTCGCGCGGTGAGATTTACAAAACCAGAGTCGAAGGCTTTGTTATACATATCCCGCGAACGCGTTTAATCAAACGGAAATCCCTATAGCCTGCGGCTGAAATACGTTGTTTATTGAAAAGCCTTTTCGCACTACGGCTAAAGTGATAACAGTATAACAATTTAATAACCTTTTAAAAGCACTCTATCAAATTTCATGAATATTAATTCGTTTTTTTTTCTTTCATCGCGCCACTTCCATTTATTTCCACTATGCTGCTACGACTACTTTTTCAAATGAATATCAATTAGAAGAAAAAGAGGGAACAAGAGAGATATTTTCTTTAGAAACAATGTCGCAACGAGATAGTACCTGGTGCTCTCATCTTATATACGTATATATAGAAAGAACAACAAACGCAAAACGTAAAGTTTTCTCTCAGCTTTTTAGGTCGTCGTTGACATTATCACGGAAGTACGCTTGCTGCATGGAAATTTCAAGTTTTATTACGACCACGGATCCTCTCTGTCTCTCTCTCCCTTCCTCTTTCGGCTTGTAGTACAATAGAAAATCGGGCAAAAGGATATTATGACGGATATTGCCTTCGCGAAGATTTCAACTCTTCTCTGCGTTGCGCTTTTCTCTCTCGAGAGTCGCACGGGAAATTGAAACAAAGCCCCTTTACGGTGATATAATCGAATTGAGATTTTCAAAAGAGCCCTCTTATAAGTCGTCAACCCCCTAATGGACGACAATTTTTCATTTCTCCTTTGTTTTTTCGCGAAATTCGTCGTGATGTTAATTATCAATTCGTCCGCGAGTTTCGCATTTCGCATGATCGAAATGTACATCGGTATTATTGGATTATTTAATTAAATACTCGAAAGAGCAAAAAGCACTTTCGCGCGATCCCTTAATAGGATTGGATAATCAATGTTGGTTTATAAATTGATACGGATGAAGCTAATTTGCATGACAAGTAGCCCGAGTGTATATAATACGTAATAGTGATTAGATGAATCGACTGGTTACATAGCTAATTTGCTCGTAATTCATCAGGGAATTCCATTAAATTATTATTATCGTAATACCGAAGCTTAATAGAATCAAACTATTCCGATCTAGTTAACATTCTCTAAAGCTCGTTAAAAAGGCACGTATCTCTCCTTTCGATATCAAAAAGCGTTAACTCTCACACGAAAAAGAAGGGGGTCTCGTTCTCCTCAGGGAAAATTTCACACGAAAAAAAAAAAGTAGAGGACACTCCAAAAGTAAAGAGTTTAAAACACACACACGTCCTGTAGAAATACTTCGCGCGGCAGTGTGACAAAGACACGCTCGAGATAATTAACCACCAGGAGCGAGTTTTCCTCTCTCTCAATCTCTCGGTCGTATAACTCATCAGGGATAGAAGAATGAAGGGTTAAAAATCTTTTTCGGGCTAATTGTCCTCCCGCCACCACCACCACCGCACGAACAATTCGGGCAATGGTCCAAAAGCTCTCTCTCGAGTTCACTGCTGCCCACTTCATTTTACCTTAGTTACTACAACGTTTTTTTCTTCTTCTTCTTCTACCGTTTTAGAGTACCTGCAGCAGTGAGATGAAGTGGGAGCGTCCGGCGCGCGCGCGATTTCGAGTGGGTGCAAGAAACTTAGCCACACGGTGTCACGTTGTTGGAGTAGATGCCGACGGTCTCGTGCATTAACGAGGAACGGCTTGTAGAATTTCGATTTTCGAGTGTAGTATATAGTATTATAGTGCGAGGAATTGTACGGCTGTTTGTTTACTCTGCGGTTTATTGGCGAGAGAGAGAACACGCAGAGAGCCGGAAAAGAGCTTTCACGGTAATCGGATTATTGATCTTCATAGCACGACTGCGAGGTGTATTTTGTTACTGCTGAAAATCGAGCTTTTAAAATAAAAAATAAAATGAATAAATAAAAAAAAAACTGACGTTTCGGATGAACGCTCTTTCTTTTTGTGCAAATATTTTGGTATTTTTTACACACTGCCAGTCGAATGCACATTTCTTTTTTCCAGATGATGTAATCTGAACATGTTGAATTTCAATTCGCAGATCCGACGAACGACGGAAAAATAAATAAACGTTATTTTTCCCAATTGAAATTCGAACGCACGCGCTCGGAATAAAACAAAGCTTTTTTTTTTCATCGTGTAACAATGAGGGATGTATTTCTTTCCTTCTCCCTCGTCAGAACAAAGCATTTTCCTTGGGTTTTTTCGTGTCGAAGAAAGAATTAACGAACGAAAAATAAATCGACCACACACATACCAGTCACGTATTCCTTAAATCAGCGTAACGCAAGGTAGGAAATTTAACGGTAAAGGTAGGTTATAGGTATAGAAAAGTCGAGCAATTTGTCGCTCGGGTATGTAGTGTCATTTACGTTTGCGACTTTTTATCGCCCCGTGCGCGTGAGCGCTTGGCATTAAAGCTCCTCCGTCTAATTTGCGGCCGGAAGCCCCCGCACTACTACTACTATCCCGCGCTGTGTATACTCGGCGCCAAGGTATTATTAAAGTTTGTGCTCTCTTTTGATCTTCTTCGTCGACGTCGTCGTAGTCGTAGGAATGCTTTTGTTGTCTATTTGCATGAGAGTTGCCGGAAGAAAAGCTCCGTGGCTTTACAGCTCTTCTCTGTCTGTCTCTGTGTGTGTGTATATGGAGTTGTCATTGTTCTCTCTCTTGGAGAGCTTTTTTTTCCGCGTATTTACACGCCGAGAGAAAGCTATGTAATGAAGCTCATAGCGATGTTTTTATTCATTGTGACTTTCCACTCGAATAATTGTAAAAAAATTTTATTTATTTTTTTTTGCGTGAACAATTTGACGTGCAATTAGAGCAGAGAAATTTTTTTTTATTTTAACTTTGGAATTGAAGTGCGAGTCTTTTTTTTTTCTTTACTTTTCCGAGCTTTTCAACGGCAAACTTACTTAGTTATCCAAGATCGAGAGACTTTCTTTTCCTTCCCTACTTTGAATATGAAGGTAAAGAATAGTTACTGCTGACGCGTTAGGAAAAAAAAATGTAATTTCACGAATAGTCGATCCTCGTCGTTTTACAAGAACGATCCTTCCCGCATAAAAAAAGAGACGAAAGTTTTTTTTTATTTACCTTCGCATTATACACACATCGAAACAAAGTTGAAAGGAAAAATGCGAACATACCGAGAGCCATAATGCAGTGCACGTATTTACGCAATATCTCGAATTTTATAAAGTTTAACCTCGTGATGCCCATCTAACATCGTTATACCCTCTTCGGTTCTCTCGCACACACACACACACACACACACACACACACACACACACACACAACTTTATGCTCAGGCGTTCGGAAGAGAGGAGAATGCCATAAGAATAGCGATGCCGCTATAAATTCTTCCGAAATAGCTCGGAGCAGCGGCTGGGAGGTAAAAAAAAAAAGAAAATGCGACGATAACGCCCCAGGAATTTTTCCGATAAATCGTTATTTTGCACGGCCAAAAGCGCGCTAACCACTTGACGCTCTACTCGAGCGCTCCCATCAATTAGCTAAATAATCTAATTAAAAACGAAAAAAAAGGGCGAGAAGCTTGATTGCAATGCGGTTTGGGGGGAAAAGAAGATGACGAACACACACACATTATTATCGGTGAGGAAAAAATTGGGTCACGTAACAGAGCTTAATGATCTTTTTATTTTTACGTCAATTATTATCTTTTTTTTTCAAATCTCGCTCGGCCACCAAATTGAAATCAATTCCGTAAAGAACTTTTCATCATCATATCCATTTTTGTTCTATATTTCCAGTGGATTTTTAGCGGGCTGACAATCCAGCATTTCCTCGTTAACATACGATTGCTCTGAAAAAAAAAAAACAGAATGTTTTTTTCTACTCATACAAGTGTGTGTTCGTTATCTTTCCATTTGAAAAATTTCATGCATACTACATTTTTCCGTGGTCGCTGAAAGAGATTTTACATTGAAATAATTTATGCACGAAATCGCGTCGCTTTTATACATATACAAAAGAAAAAAGAAAATTTTTATGTTAGTTTTTACTTTTTACGTTTCATACACTTATATAACATCTGCAAGAGCGGAAACGTCGGGGAAAAAAAAAAAGTTCGCTGGATAGCTTCCAATCTCTTACTTAGTGTAAAATCTTACTTTAGAAATGGCAGTGGCGTCGGCGGCGGAGAGCTTTTCACGTGAATCTAGCGCGCAATTTTTCATTAGTTTTAACTTTGCTCTCCGCCACCGCGGCCGCCTCAATATCGTGTGATTTTTAGGAGATTCTCTCATACTCGGCTGCTGCTACTGCTGCTATTCCAACGTGTTATCTGTGAAAATATAGGTCGAAAAATATTCCTTCTCCCTCGACACGCATTACATTCATATATATATAGTTTCCCTCACACTCTTAAATCTTCAACGTCATATTTTCCAATGAAAAAAAAAAATTTCTTTCTCGATTAACCTCGAGTTTATCATTTAACATTTACAGATGTCGCAGCATCGGTGGACGTGCATTTCGAGAGCAAAGACGGTGGTTTCTTCCTCAAGCACAATCAGTTCTACACATCGAGTCGACGCACGGATCTGTTATCACCCGACCCATCGACCACTTCATCTTCGACTTCATCGTCGTCGGTGGCATCGTCGACGGTATTGTCGATCGACAAATTCACCGTTTTCCAAACGAGCGAGCCTGTCTCCGTACGCGCCAGTTATGGCCCGTTCAGCACCAAACAGACTGTGCCCGCGAGGTATATCGTACCCGATCCGTTGGATGCACTCCCAGCGCCGAATTTAGATAGCAAGAGGAACAATGGCACTGGACCAGCGTTGATCGACGTGCAAGAACTCGGTGCTAGGCATTTGGATATGTCGGCGCACGTGGTAAGTTTGCTCGATGTTCGTTGGGGGGAGAGGATTCTTGGCTTCTTTTTGAAAGCTCAAACTTAATAGCTCGAATAACATTCAACGGAATTTCGAGCCTAAGTTGAAGTTATTCGAAGATCGCGAGATTCACCTTAGTATAGTTCTACGCCGGAGTAGCTTTCGAATAGTACAGAGTGTACGGAGGCAGCAGAAGCTTCGACGCGCGGAATGGAATGTAAGAGGATCCAAATTGAACTTGACTTTAACGAGCATTCAGCAGAAGTAGGATTTCCGTCTTTGAGACTGCTGTAATGCCTTGAATATCATAGCGTTTCTCGTGTTTGTTTCTTTCTTATTATTCTTCGTCTGCTGCGAATAATAATGATGATAATAATAACGAAATGCGAGAAATAAAATACGACTTATTCGATTTCTTTTCTTTTTTTTTTTTCATTTCGAGGGCATTTTATAGGTTTCGTCGTTCGATATAGCTTCGATAAAAAAAAAACAAACAGAAGCGTATAAAAGACTAAAAGAAACAAACGCGTCGAATAAAACGAAGGAGAAGAAAAAAATCGTTACTATTTTTTTTATTACGAAAAGCAAACTTGTATATAAATGCCCGAAGCAAAACTGTACGACACACTCGCACACATACGCGAGGCTGACATAAAACAATTTTTACTACTGAACGCGCGTATTGCGCATCAAGCTTTGCCGAGCGAGCGAAGTTACGTTGATTTCAAAAAGTTATGCCCGTACGGGTACTGCCAGAGCACAAATTGCGCTGACTACCTTTCCTATATACCCCCCGACGAAGCTTTAAGTGCATCGTGTTTATGCTCTTATACTCATAGCGCGTGCAGCGGCAGATGACTATAACAAACGTAAACTTCATAAAGCGAGAGCCACCTCGTTCTGCATGTATACAGCCTAAACGTAGAGAATTTTTTTTTGTTTTTTGCTGGAACGTTTCAAACAGTAGTTGTTTGGGAACGTTGATGAGCTTATTAATTTGAATTTTAAATCGAGCGGGATCAAAGACAATTTCAAAATCTAATATTTTTTTTATTGCTTCATCGTTTGTATACACATCGTAGTAACGTTTGGAAATATTTTTAGCACGAAACTTTGCGAGCGATATAAAAGTATGACGCGAACGGGATTGTTTATTGATGAAAAAGCTGATTTCAAGCACTACCTCGTCGACGGAGTGTATATACCGGATAAATGGATTTTTTTTAAACGTTTTTCCCTCCCGTTGAAAAATTCCTGGAAAAATTCGAGCTTTGAAAAAATATACAGCTCGAGTTTAAAAGCCATTTTACAAGGTTAAAGTTCGGAATTGCAAAAAGAAAAAAAATTGGCTCACTCTTCAAAAGCAATTTTTCGTGAAATTCAAAACGAACGAAAGCTTATTTTCACTCCATCATACAAAAAAAAATTAATTAGCGAAAGTCTACGCTCGACAAATCAAAGGAATAATATAAATATTAAACAGCTTTAATATTCCGCGCTTTCGGAATAGTGAGAGAGCAAAATGAGAAGAGGCTTGCAATCTGCAGAGAGAAGCCCAGTCATTTAATACAAGGTGCACCAAACTGTACGGCGGCAGCTTGGGTGTGCGGCAAGAGCAGCAGCCTCGTTCGAGTGGCAATTTCATTCTGAGTAATTTCGAGAGACAATCTGGCAACATAAATTCTAAGTGCCCCTCTCTAAACATTACCAAGTTATATTTCACTGTAAACTCGGCTTGATTTGACTTTTATAAGGGCAATGAGCGAAGCTTGTGCGCGCGCGCGTCTGTGTGTAGGTGTAGGTGTGCTTGCAAGTGTTTATTACTCCCAAAAATTAAGCTCTCTCTCTCTCCCTCCCTCTTATACTGAAACTTCTTGCCGCCACCGCCGCCGCAGAATTAAAGGCTTTTTGTTCTAACTATATACGAGATTAGCAGGCTATTAAACTTTCGTTGAGCAAACAATGATTTTGTTATCTTTAATGTATAACCAAAAAGAGAATTTTCACCATTGAATCGTGTTATTATCACGAGCGACATTCAACCGTGAAAGTCCATTTTATTTTATCTCAACGAATATAATATCCAACCAAAAATAAATGCACCCCGTCGAAATTAAATTTCATTTACAAAGCAACATCGAATTTAATTTTCGCGGCGCCCGAATTAACAATTCGCTTTGTGACAACGAAAGCTCTCTCTCACAAAAGAGGAAAAAAAACACACAACAATAAAACCCATCGCGCTCGAAATTTAATTAACAATTCTCCCTCTCTTTCTCACGAATACCATAATAATAATAATAATAATATATTTGTCGTCATCGGCGCAGGTAAGCACAAGCATAGCCCGCGACTCACCGGTATTACGAGTGCTATTCCACGCTGGGAGCGAGGCGACGGGACGTCGTCAACTGCTACTCGGCCGTCATCAGAGGGTTTGCGTTCTGCTTCACGCGACGCCGAACCTGCCGAGTCGCGCCGGAGATCCGGCGATTGATAGCCTCGTTAAAGGACCGCTGACTGCTGCCTGCAGCCCCGATGGCCAAGACGGAGTGTGCCTCGCTCAGATCACCATACCAGCGAGCTGGTGGCCTCCTTTGCCGCCACCCGACACCGCTGGACGTAAACCCGTCAAGGTACGTGTATATTATTTTCATGTTTTATGATAATCTGATTATATATCTTACAAAGTATTGCAATATCGACACGGGACAACAGCTTGAAGTTTGAAAAAGAGAACGTTGATTCTTTAAGATGCTTAAGTGTCGAGATTAAGATCCTTCGGAGCGAAGTCGAGAGGTTATTATATAAAGAATGGTTGCGTATAAAGTTTACAATACTTCGTTAAGAAGTTTCGCTGGTATTTCTAAAGAAGCTTCGAAAGTGAAAAAAAAAATCTCTAATAAGATAATAACTTTCTTTATTCTCAACTGACGATCAGTTTTGCAAAGTTAGCGAACTATTATTGTTTCAATCGCGTCGCAACGTATTATATATGTATATGTATGTATAAGCGTATCACCTACATATTCATAGCAACGGACACAAATTTTATTGGAAACTTGGTAGCTAATTTCGCTCGTCGTCTACTACTACTACTACTACTATATATAGGTGAACTAATGTCACCCGTCGCAAGCCGCAAAGTTCACGAGAGGCCAAGTTTTAAGTAAATTTTACCGAACTGGCAAGGCAAGTTTAGCAAGAGAGACTGTGGAAACTCATGAGAGAATTCACGGAAACGAAAGCTATTATATCACAGTTTTAATAGGTCGCTAAAGAAAAGAAAGAAGAAAAAAAAACACAGATGAAAAAAAAATCGATTTCTCACACCACCACCGAATAAATGTGTGGTACGAGGTCGAAAAAAAGCAGCTCGACTATCCGGGTGTGTGATGCGCTGGGGAACTGTTTCCATAGTCCTTGAAACATTAATCGCCGTTCAAAGCGATCCCGCGCACTACTAACACACACATATACACTGCGAAAAGGATGACGTTTTTTAAAAATTCAACAGCGCCCGGGGAACACGACACACCGGCTTCTCTCTCACCAGGGGACTTAGCCAAGTGCATTTAACTCTATTGCTCTCCATGATGTATTCCTGACTCGTGGTTAATGTCTTGACCCACACGTCCTCCTCGCTTTTGCATTAATTATATACCGAGCTATTTTGCTCGACCTGGTAACGGATGGATTTTATTGGGTTATTCAAATGTACGTTTATTTGTTCGTGGTAATTGTTGAATATTCAAACGAAGCTTCTCGTAAATTGTGTTTTGTAAGATGTAACAATTTGACGTGCACGTTATAAAGTACAGAAATAAGCCGATCGAAGCTCATTGTGTAAATGTATACGCGAGATGGAAATTAATTTCTCTATGTCACAAATCCCAGTTGACGTAACGGCAAAGCTTTCCTCTCTCCCTCTAATTTGATTCGACTGTGTATCAAGTTGGAAATAGAAACCGTAGATTGCAATTCCGTCGTCGACTAATTCGTATATAATAATTCTAAAACGGGCAGAAGCCCGTTACATCGAAGGAATAATTTACTTCGGAATGGTTCACTCGCAACCGAATATTGTCAAATTATAACATTCTAGTTTCTAAATGAACATCGCAAATAAAATTGAAATATTATTTTTCAGACTCTACCGCGAATGGTTCAACTGTCCTATTCCGTGTTGGAGCCACGAACATCGGACGAGAGCGGTCATCCATTGGACACGGGCTCGGCGTCGTTTTGCCAGCCAAAGGTGCAAATTCAACCGGCGACGCCTTTGGGTCAGGTGACACTGGCGCCCAATCGGGCCACCTACAAGGAGCTTAAAACCGATGAATATCTAACTCTATTGGTGCCTCATGGTCCCTTATATCCGCGCTCGAGATTGCACGTACCCGTGTTCCTGCAATCGCACTCGTCCAAGCAGGCCACTCAAGCTAGGCCACCCATTGCTGCTGTGATTTTGAGGTGAGAGATTGGAACAAATTGCGAAAATGTTTTGTATGGTGAAATGAAAAATTCCGCGAGATTAGTTTGAAAAATTGAATTCTTAATGTAAAGATAACGTGATATTCCAGATATGAAAAAAAATTTTTTCATTTGTTACACGTTTTCTGTTATATACTTATATCTGTGTTATACTTATATCTCTCTGTCCTCGTTGCGAAGAAATAAAAAGAAAAGAATGGAAATATCTAGGACGAGAAATTGTTTAAATTTTTCGTTCTCTCTCTCTCAAGCTACTATCTTTTGTCAAAGTAAGCGTACAAACTTTTGCAACCCCGCGCGCAACTTTTATACTATAAGTACGGAGACAGCATGAATTTCATCATGCTAAATGTTAAACTTAGCCCCTCCCCCCGCGCGAATCCGCGTATACTTTTATAGTTCTCGCGCCAAAGTAAAAGTCACAGGAACGGTGATAAAAATGGAGGAAAGGAGGGAGGGGGGGGGGGGGGGGAGAAGCCCGAAGTTAGTCACTTCATTTCTGCATTCATGCCTCTCCGCCTGAAAATTTATAGTGTCATGAATTTTTAAAGAATACGCTACGGTATAGCGTACGACTGAAGTATGTATCTTCAAGTGTATTTACTGGTGTGTATTTTACAGTTATACAATTGTTCTATACTGAACATAGATGTGTTGCAAATATACTTATAGCGGGTGTTTTGTAAAAACTGACGAAATACCTTATTTTTTTACGGATTCTGTAGATTCGAATTTCGGAAGAAAGAAAAAATTAAATAATAACACGTTCAATTTGTCATAGTTTTCGTACTTCCAATACCTCAAAAGAGTAAAAATCTTATTCGTGCTAAACACGACTGAATAATTTAACACTTCCGAATTAGAAAACAACAGATCGACAAAGCGTAAAAAACAAGCCAAATTAGTCTCATTAACGAGGTCCAAAATTGAGGTTGTCGCGAAACGAGGCTTCCTTGTGTATACTCGCGAGAGTGTACTGCCGTAAGTGCCGTACTGCATTCTCTCGTGCACAATTACACGGAGCTCTCTCTCTCTCTCTCCGTTCCCCTGCGCGCACTAAAATTTGACTCACAGATTCTTTTTTTTCTCTCTCTTGTCTTTCGCTTGCTTGCTGCTATCACAACAGACGGTGTCCGAAATTTGAACTCGGAAATTTTAGCACTGACAGCAGCAGCATCTGCCTTCATTCATAAATGAATTTTCAGTTATAATATGCAAATTGTCATAATACGCGCGCGCGGCTCGTAGTAAATTCATTCGAGTGACTGTAAAATTTCAAATGAGGAGGCTATATATACTCGCTGATATAGTGAGCGTTTAAGCCTTTTAATTTCGACTTCTTTTTTTTCTTTCTTCGTCGTAATTACTTCAATTGAAGGAGCGCACGGTGCACTCAATTATTACCTTCTTTTTATTTTTCGTCAATGTCGAATTTGCGTTAATTAAAGCAAACGATATATGAAAAATATTTTCCAACTCGTTTTTCCGCATCCCGGCGTGAGAGAGAGAGAGAGAGAAAGTTATTTAACACAACACAAATTTAAAAAAATATTAATTTGCATTTCAAGAAAAAAGCTTTTCGCCCTCCCCGACGAATTAAACGGGGCGCAAAATTGTAATTAAACCAACTGCGTAATCAACATAAGTTCAAGCGTCGACAAAAAAAAGAGAGTAAAAGCAAAAAGCAAGTAATTACCGGCAGCATTGTTTGGCCGTTAATTGAGTATAGAAAGGCAGCAGCGTCGAAGCGCGCGCAAGTTTCTCAAACTTGAATAGTCATATTTAATTCTGGGTGATTCCGGTGATTGCAGAGCACGAGTGAAGGCTGGAGTGAAGATTTTGGATGCCTCGTCGAGTAGCGCGGATTGGATCGTCGAGTCCGATATCAACACAAAGAACACTGCCGCCACCTTCACCGCGCGACGGAAGGAGAACGTCTCTCGGCTTCCAAATGCGTAAGTTTTCGAGACGAGGTAAAATTCAATTAAGGGAGAATTTCTACTACGTGCCTTGCTTTTCTTTTCTCTAATTACGAGATAATACGCTCTTAATTAAAGATGAGCTCTTTCCTTTTTTTTTACATACGTAAAATTAAAAAGGAAGCTTAATTAAAAAATTTTTTTTCGTCGTTTGCATAAAATTACGATGCCTCGAGATAGTTATGATGGTGAATAAATTCTATTCAAAGCTCGTATTCCCAATCATCAATTTTCCTCCACAAAACAAGTAATAATAAAGTAATACGAGCGTTACGCGAGAAAAATGATGTAAATACGATATTTATATGCAAATTTTTCAACGTAATATCAAGCTTGCACAAAAATGTCTCTGAAAGAAGGATTATTCCTAAAGGAGTTTGCGCAAAAATCTTGGTTGATATGACATTCAGGCTAATCCGCCAGCACGTATACTGCACTGCACCTTTTTCAGCGCAAACTAAAACACGAGATTGCAGCTGTACGTCAAAAGAAAAAAAGCTTCTTTTTTTTCATACTAAACTAGAGACTTTATCTCCTCTCTAAAGATAAACCTCGTCAAAAAAAAGGATAACTAAAAATTAAAATATATAATTCAAAAAATCCTTCATATTTGAAAGTTCCGCCGAGGAGATAATGACGATGCTACTGGAGGCGAGCGACGAGAGCAGCGACAGTAAGGAGCACGGCGGCGGTGGTCGAATAGTGTGGAGCGTGCGTTACGCCCTGGAGGGCGAGGAAGACAACGTTTCTCTATCGGGACCCTTTCAAGCCACTCAGCCACAGCACCATCACCATCATAATGGCAATGGCGAGCGTAAGAAGCTTCAGGCGCATCTCGAGATACAGAAGGATGATATTCAAGCGGTTTTGCCCATTTCCAAGGTGAAACGCCTGATACGACAATACGATAGGATGTTAACAGTAGTGTAGCGTGAAATGGCTTTTTTTTACTTACGTACTTGTTTCGCGACGTGTTTATGACCTGTTTGCACCCCGAGAATAGTACTTGGATAAGACCGGTTGTGGAAATATATATTTTGAAAATTATAATAATCATATTTCATTGTAAAACGGTCATAACAATTACGTATAGAATAATAGCTTGAATATTCATTCGTCGTAATTATGCAAATCAAATCCTCAATTGTTTATACGTAGAATATTACGTCGACGAATTCAACTGGAAATAATCCGCGTACCATTCGTAATTATTACAATCTCGACGAATTATCTACATATAGCGCGAAGCTCTCGCAGCGTAGAACAATCTAATTACGCATTTAACGCTTCTCTCTCTCAGTGTCTAAAATTCCCTATTGAATTGTGATTTTACAGAATTGGGAGGTGATGAATACCGCAGTGCTCACCGGCAAGCAAATATCTCAAGCGATGAAAGTGTTTATCGTGAGCCAAGCTGGCACAGTAGCTGATGTCACGCTCCAGTCTTCTTGTCATTCCGAGGACGAGAGCGTACTTAAGGTAATAATGGTAATTAGTATTAAAGCGGCAGCGGCGGCATGCGCGCTCTTGATTCGTGAGTCAGGATTTCGCCGGAGCCTCGTTTATAATTCGAGAAGCGAATTAACGCCGTTTTATTAATGTCGAATTACCTCTTGGCGGAATGTTAATTGTTACTTCCTCTCTGGAATTCGCTAATGAATCGGTGAACCAATTGTCATAACTAATTGTTTAATTATTTCGCTCGTATATTATATATGCTTGAATCGAAATTTTTCTTTCTCAGGTATCGTCCTCGTGCAGCAGCGTGTACGTAGACGGTTCGGAAATCCGGGGCTCGAGTAACGCCTCAGTGCTGGTGAAATACGGTACGTACACTGGACTGGCACGTTTCACCGTGTGGATGCCGGAGTTCCCGCTGGAAGTCTCGGTCACGGACAGTCGACTGAATCAGATCAAGGGCTGGAAAGTGCCAGAAGACGGTGGCGTCTCGAAGAACAAGCGCAGCTCGGCGGACAAGCATCAATCGTTGTCGTCCGGCGGTACGAAGAAAAAAAAGAGGGATACTGGTGGTGGTGAGGACGAGGACGAGGCGATTGATAAGGAGGACGAGATTGATTACGACGAGGACGACGAGGATGAAGACGAAGAGGACGCCGAAGATTTGAGCGCTGGCAAGATGAGGTACAAGAGCGGCGACAAGTATTACGAGATCAATACTCTCGACAAAAACGCACCGGTTGTCTGTCGATTGAGGTTCCAGCAGAGTCCTGTCGAGGTGTGTGTTTTGATTATACGTTCGAGAAAGAATTTCGTCAAAAAAAATGTTTTATTGGACATTACACTTTCTTTCCTTTTCGTTTTTTTTCCAAAGGTGCACGCTCGTTTCCTCGCTGTGGATCACGATTCCGGACGAGTTTCCTACTTCGTGAACCGACGCACGTGGCTAAGAATCACCGACCTGGTTGGCGGACATTTGCGCGTATCCGATCCACGCATCGCCACACTGGTGCAAAATCGCATCGTGCAAGGCCGCGGTATTGGTAAAACCGAGGTGCAGGTGTTGTCGCCGATAACCGCCCGAGTGATCGGCGCCAAGGAGATCAGAGTTGGCAACGATCGTGTTTCAATCTCGCAATTGTCCGTCAAAGTTGTCTCGGGTCTGCAGCTCACCATTAGCCCGGATACGGCTATCGAGAACGGATACGTCGCCGAGACGTCCGTTACGAGAAAGTTGACTGCGCAATATCAGGAGGGATTGCTCGATATTGATATCGAATTTTCGGATGGCACGAGAACGCCACTTCGCGATATTGCGGTAAGCGGATATTCTCTGCGGCTATATCTTTTGTATTTTACTATCAGTATCAATTGCTCTTTTTTTTTTTCATTTTTTGTCGTGAGAGAGATATTTTTGAAAAACTTCGGTGATACTTTATAAATATGAAATGCGAAACGTTATTAGTGAAAAAAAAGAAAGTACATAATAATCCATTACGTTGACGAACGCACCGCAACTGTCCACAGGTGAGCGATTACCAATTAGCAGTGGAAAGCTTGGACTCCGACGTAGTAGCCTTCGCTCCAATGGTCGCGTCGAAGCATCCACGTGTGATCGCGGTTGGCGAGGGCCACGGCGACCTAATGCGCGTGAGTCTGCAGCTGACGGACACGTGTCGACTTCAATCGCGCCGCTCGAAGGCTCCTGCTGGCAGACCAGCCGCCACCCAAGCAGCTCCTTTGGCCACCGCAATGGCCAATGTCGAGGTGGATTTTTCATCGAGCGACCTACCCAATAGGCCGGAATTCGTGCAGAACGACGGTGGCGTTGGACTTGGAAATCATCACAGGGACAGAAAGACTGGCAGGGAAATGGATGCTGGTCTTCAGGATATTCTCATTGGTAAACTTTTTTTCGTACTGCTGGCTGGCTGACTGTGTCGTCGTCGTCGTCGTCGTCGTTGTAGACTAAATCGATATTACGAGTCTGTTCGTTGGTGACGAGGGTTGGTGGGAGAACTTTGTCCGACTACAGAGGGGAGTCTACTACTTAATATGCACACTCGCAAACTTTATACAACACTCGAGGCTTCATAATATAAGCTTTCATTCTGCGAGGGCGAGACCGAATGTGTTTTACATCTAAAAGTTTTTGAATTTCTTTCAAATTTAAGGTTAAGTTATTCGAAACGTTTTGATTTTACGAGTTTTTCATCGAAAGCCATTAATTTTCCATCAAAATCTTATTCTTCTTTCATTTATTCAAATTCAAAACCTACACATCGCGCAGATAATTTTCGCGTTGAAAAGTGTTTCCACCATGCGATGGAAAAGCGCAGGGTGAATTTAATGAAACCCGCGGGGCTCGCTCTAAGCAGCTTAACTTAAAGAACTTTATAATTAAATCGTATTAATCTAAAAGCGGCTTATACACCCTTTTGGATTAGGCAAATTAGTTGAAATTTGCTTTCGGCATTTTCGGCAATTCATCGTTATATATGTGTATATCTCGCCAACGCTGCAGAATAAACTCGTGCACGAGTGCTGCTGCTGCTGCTGTTGCTGTTGCTGCTCTGGCAAAACTAAACATTCTCGCAATACAAGCAAAATGCATGGAATAACATCGCCAAATACACGCATACACACAAATTCACGTGGAAACTCAAATGCAAAAATACCCATCACGTACACTTACAGCAACCAACAACTATAATGAATGTCGTCCTCGCTGTTGCGTCTTGTGATGTGGCCGTCGAAGAGCACGAAAAGAAAAAAAAAATAATAATGTGAACAAAAAGGCGAAACTCATTAATAATCGTTAAAAACGGGTTGTAAGCTTCGAAACTTTCAGGAGGCATGGGAGGTGTGGGCATCCGTCAGAACTTCGGACCACGAATGACGCCACTGGAGATCGGGATGTACGTGTTGCTGGCGGCCTTCTGTTTCGCCATCGTCGTGTTCGTGGTGTCTTGCGTGGTGTACGCCAGCAAGTTCAAGCCTCAGCCGGATATGAATGGTCTTCCAGGATTGCCGATTGTCGGAGTAGCGGCGAGAGCCGCAGCCAGTCAGTTCACTCATAATCGCAACAGGCAACCAAGGGAATCGACCACCAATGCACACGATTGGGTTTGGCTTGGTAGAGCTACCCTCGAGCGCGCAGCTTGTGCTCCACAACAGGTGAGTTTACCATTCTGCGTATATATACGATATGTCGGCGATTGGTATTATTCGAGCGTTGCGTTGTTTTGACAACGGTGTACTACAATGCTGATTAATTTATGTAATCAAATTGGAACATGCGAGTATGGCGAATTGATTATATACACACGTATGTAATGCAGCTCTGGCGATATCGGCAAATTAAATCGGAGAAACTAAACCCGTTGAATATGCAATTCGCCGTGTTGCTCTTGGACTATTTTGATAACGTTAATTGAACCATTTGTTATATATACGATAGCTGCGAGGCGCGAAGTTTGACAAGTTTTGGGAGGGGGCGAATCAACGCGGAAAAACCGATTATACAAACTGGTCGGGCGCGAAGAATAATACAATGAGTAATTATAGTGCTCTTCTCAAATCCCA
Organism: Galeopsomyia nigrocyanea; assembly: GCA_035047105.1. Taxonomy (NCBI): domain Eukaryota; kingdom Metazoa; phylum Arthropoda; class Insecta; order Hymenoptera; family Eulophidae; genus Galeopsomyia; species Galeopsomyia nigrocyanea. Next base: position 5,142,953 of record JAWWMK010000040.1, on the reverse strand, counting down.
AATGCGAAATCGGTTATTTTGCCGCAGCGAGTTTCCAAACTCCGCGAGAGAGAGAGAGAGAGAGAGAGAGCATTGAATTATTAGAATTTGCAAAAGTTTTTAATAAGCTACGCCCAGATTCCCCTGAGGGCTCTTAATAACAACTTCACTAACAAGGGAAATTGGTCAAAGCGTTTCCAATTACTTGTTTCGAAAATTTCTCACTCCTTTTACCTACCAAAATAGCTGTTTGATGGTGGATTATGTAATCATTTGGAATTATCCTCTTGGATAATATAACATTAAACTGGTAAAATAATTACTTTCGGTTTCCGTTTAACTTTCACGCGTCAAATATTGAATTTTAAAAGTTCGTGCGGCTAAAATTAAGCATTGCGTATGTATAGACTTTCGTTCGATGAATAGTTTAATATTTAATGGAGCTAGCGAGTTTTTTTTTTTTTTTTCGAGAAAAGTTAGTTTTGTAACACGTCCTTCACTATGTCAAAAATTTTACAATGTAACAAAAAAAAAAACACACAAGGTCCGAGTAACGAGCAATCCACTGGCAAACGAGCCGGAAGACGAGACGATGGACCTGGCAACGAGTTTCGACAATCCAAATCACGTGGAGCTGCCGTCGGCAAACTTGCGCGCGAACAGCGCGTCCTCGAACGAGCGCTCTGGACCCATCGACTCGACCACCTATTGCAAGCGCGACAGGACGCCAAAAAGCTTCGCCAACAACAAGCACCATCCCAACAACAAACAGCTTGCACCAGCGACGTCGCAACGAAACGAGTTAGTATAAAATTTCTGTTCTTTTTTTTTTTTTTTTAGTTTTCCGCGCGTGACTTTTTAGCCGAATTATCCGTTAATATTTCAAAGTTTCGACATTGTGCATACGTCGCGAATGAAAAGTACGAACGAACGAGCGAACGCAAATTTTACGAGCGAATTAAAAAAGTTTTTTAATTACCCGAGTGGTTTTTCGAGGATAAACTTCTGCTCGACGCTCCTGATTGTAATATTCAATTTCTCGCTGAAAAAAGAAAAGAAAAAAAGCATAATTAAATAAATTCTCGCAAACTCCGCATCAGCAACGACAACGCACCACCGCCACTGCCGCCGCACAAGTCATCGCCGCCGGCGAGCAACAACGTCAACGACAACGGCAACGAGGATTACAAACCGCCCGTACCGCCGCACCGCAACACCGGCGCGATGGTGAGAAATCCCGAGACACCCAAGCGTCGTCATCATCATCAACGTGCAAACAGCAGCGGCGAGCACGCGAGTCGTCGACACGGCGAATCGGGCAAATCTCATCATCATCATCGAAAGTCGAGTCGCTCGAAGGCGGGCAGCGCTAACAACGCATCCTCGTCCGCGGGCTCGGCTGCGCCGCTTCACGACTTTTCCAAAGTCGTCGACAATGATAACGATGATTTCCTAGTGGTAAGTAGTCAGATATCTTTCGATCGAATGTTCTTTTTTTTCGTACTTTCATAAAAAAAATTGACAGAGAACTGTGTGAGTGGCGTCGAAAGTGAGTTGGTCGACGAAATCGTCGTTAAATTTGGAGAAACATCAAGCTACTGTATTATTTGCAGTGGGCCATGAGGTCGGCATACGGCTGGACAAGTACCAAAACATGGGACGAGGAGTTAGATAGACGATATTTGCGCAGGAAAGAGTTAAATCGTAACCGAAATTTAGAGAGGGAATGACAAATTGTAAACGACTCGCCGTACGAGATAGAACAAGTACAAAAAAAAGATAAATTTATACGTGCAGTTTGTAAGAATGAGAATTCATCGTCGGAATGATCATCATTCACTGCATTAGTCTTTCTCAGTCGATCGCTATATAAAAAAAAAATCATCGCTGATGTTCATAATAATACCTATAATCGATGTAGCGCATGCATCATTCAGTCGTTTATCAAAATGAAAAATAATTTGGTGCGAGGGCCCGATATAACATACATAAACGCATTTTAGTTTTCATATAGGTGCGATCAGATACGCAACTCTATATAGAATTTTTTTAATCATCATATCGTCAAACATTAGAAAGAATATAAAAAAATCACGAAAACATGCTTTCGATGTACGTGAAAATAAAATATTGTCAATTCACGGTTATGCTAAACGTACCTTTCGATCTTTCAGCAGGTGCGCAACAAGGATCCAGAAACACGTCACAAGCGAGGGAGGTCGCGAGAGATCAAGCGAGCCACAGTAGTTGGTAACCCAATGTTCTCGTCATCGTCGTCGAACTCGTCTCACGACGATCAAGCATCCGAGGAGCAGCAGCAGCAACAGCAGCAGCAGCAATCGACGTCAACAACGTCGGGCGCAGCACTCGACGATCTTAATCTCGGCATGGATTACAATCAGATAATGCAGTATTTCGAGAACTTGAAAGAGTCGAACGCCTAGGACAGGGGGGATGGCAGCCCCGAAAGCAGCCGCCGCCGCCGCCACCACAGCCGCAAACGCAGCAGTCTACGCTTATTCTTCAGCTCGACGCAGCCCCAGCAGCCGGATACGGAAGCCGTGTAGATTCGTTTGTTCTTGAGCACCTTTGATTTTCGATCGAGCTTTCTTTTTTTTTCTTGGAGCGACTGATTGTCTCTGGAATCGTTTCTTGTTTTTTTTTCTTGCTCTTTCCTTCGAAGGACTTCGGTTTTTTTTTTTGCTTTCTTCGTTCACGAATCAATTAGCAAAATGCTCGAGTTTCGCAGGCAGACAACATTTTTTGTAAATAGTTTTTCGACCATTGGCGTCTTATGTCTGAATTGCAAGTTGCTTGTTGGCAGTGATGCACTTTTGACACGGAGAGAAAGAGAGAGTGTGTTTTTGTGCTGTGTGCTTTAGGGAACAGAGTGTGAGACGGAATTAGTGTATAAAACATTTAGGAGATATACTCGCGGTCCCGCGTTTTTTTCGGGTACTCTTCCGGTTATACACACGCTGTAATTCTGACCAAAAACTCATTGACGAAACTCTGACAAAAAAATGCACGTTTCGACGTGACAAAAAAAAACAATTGATTCGAGTGCGAGCACAACCGAAGGCGTTCCTTGAGAATAAATTTCTTGATGCGAGAGTGAGCAATAAAAAATAAAAAAAAAAGAAGTTTGAAACGAGTCGCGGTAAACCGAACGGCAGCCGAGTGGCTAATTCGACTGTCGCGTGTTATTATTATTCTAGTCAGCTTTGATAGCGCCATGCATAAAGAAGAAGAAGAAGATGAAAAAAAAAAAAATCTTACACGATAAAGAGGAATTAATGAATAAACGTAGTATTTGCATCGAGAAGATTACACATGACACACGTAAAACACACGCGCGCATTTAATTGTATGCTCACGCTCTCAACACAAAATAAGTATATATATAAATATAAATATATTTACATGTAAAATGTTAGCTGAGACAGACTGAGTGGGTATTGCTTTTTTACGGAGAAGTATTTCTTTCTCAAGCGCATGTCTATAATACTATAATGCTATACTATAAACTAAGATTCGAGATCTTTTGTAAAGAACAAAAAAAAAACGAACAAAATTGAACTCTGAGTCAGTTCAAATTAGCACAAATGACGTAAACAACTTCTATTATTTTTACCGTTGTTTATTATTTTTTTATTGTTGTATTGTTGTACAATATTTTGTCAAACTTCTATGCTGCATCAGTTTGATATCACTAAGTTTACTCACTACGTTTTTTATACACTTTATTCGATAGACTTATTTATTTATTTGTTCTTGTATATTTTTATCTTGATAGCGAGGTTGCTAGCTACTGCTTCTATCGAGAGCGCGATCGGTATGATCGTATTAACAAATAAAAAACTATAATGTGTATATAATTTGAATTTCAATGCAACCGAGCATAATTAAGGCTATATTGCTGAAAAAAAAAGACAAGAAGGAAACCTGTAGTGTGCTAATGTTAAACACGACTCAGTGCGTATGAATCAAGTCTACGATTTATAATGGAGGGCGAGACATAAAGAAGCGTAAACTTTTACACATTGACGTTGCTATAGGAATAACTCGAACGCAAATGACGTGGATTGCTTGTGTACTTTAACTTATAGTTCAAATTTGGATCGGCGTTGATATTGGTAGAATTCGATTATTTAATTTAGCAAAAAAAAACTTTTCTGACTCTATAGTAAATACACAGTCATATCTTAATCTACGGGTCTCTACTGCTATAATTATTTATTTATTTTATTCGAAAAGCAATACTTTAGTTCCGAAGCTCTTTCTATAGCTCTTACATATTTTATTTAAATGATGACATACATGGCAGTATTGAAAGAAAATGTAGCGTAGAAAGATTGTTTTCTTGTTCAATTACATCACGCAGTAACAAATACAATATAAACAGGTGGCTGGCGCACTAGACAGCATCTAACCACAGAAATGCAATATGTTTTCAACCGCAATGAGATTCACGGATCGGAATTGCAAAACCAGTTACAAAAAGTCGAGTATACAAATTTTATTTCGTAGTTTATTTAATAATCAGCCATTTCATTTACACTTTAATCAAAAGTGCCATATTCTGTGTCTTATGATGTTGATTGGAAGATTTTGCTTGAAAGACATTCAAAGTCAGCAAACATTTTATGAAGAAACATTATACTCGATTTACATAAGGTTGAGCAATGCTGCGCATTGCTCGATCGGAACTGCACTGCCGTTCAATCTGTTGAAAAAAAAAATAAATAAATAAAAGCTTTCGAGGTAATGCGGCTTTTTGAAAGAAACATAATTTTTTACGATAAGTGAAAGTTTTCTTTATAATAAAATAGCCTAAATTTTCATTTACAAGGGTGGCTATACCTTCGAAATTGCATAAAACACTCTCGTTCGATGATAGTGTATTATTCATATATATTATGTAATCTGCCGTGCGATGTGATGTAAACTCTTGCTTTACAAGACTGTGTATATAAGTACTTTACATGCATTTTCATGTACTTCATAAGCAAGATTACGAGAGGATACACCGAAATTGATATATTTATCCTTATCTCAGCAACCTGTTCACTAAAACAATAAACTTAATTTTTAATTAGCCAACTCTAATAAATTGTACTTGAAAGAAAAATTCTTTTGTAACTGGGATCATTTGCGTTCAGACAAATGCAATATTAGTTGATTACTTTCAAAATATGTCTTCCGCACTATTGACGATATAGAACTGTTCACATCACTTATTTTCCTCTCACAGTTATTTGTTTTCACCTCTAAGCATTTCTATGATATATGATATATCCACAACGTATTGCGACTATTGTATACCTGATTTCATGGTTATTTAATAATGTCAATCATATAGTTTAAAAAAAAATATAATAATTTTGCCAAGGTATTGATACTTGTAAACGCGTTTTTGCATCATGAATTAAACTCATTACGTTGAAAGTATAAAATGCACATTTAAATCAATAAAATCAAATTTTTTTCGTAAAATTCAACGAAGCCAATAAAGCGGAACACGTAAGGATAAAAGCACCAGAGATGATAACAATTATTGTAAAGCCGGCGTATCATAATCTATCAATAAACCGGTCGACGGGAAAACGAAAAAAAAAACAATTAGATAGATCAAAGTATTATTATAAATATATATTTACCCGCTATCCTGCCCAGAGTTGATTATTTTTGCGCAATGATAATATAGGAGTGAGATGTATAAGATAGTCGTAAATATACGCATAAGTATACAGCGGAAAAATGTCTAAAAAGTCTAAGGTGTAAGAACTCGTGACGGCGATAATTCAATCCCCCCGAATTGTGTATCGAATTCCCGCTCTACATAAAAGCTAGTTTTGCATATCGTTAGCAATGCCACGTGTAAGTTGTAAATGTCTCAATAGTTTTTCTACGTAATGTTTTTTCACGCACTGACTTTAGTATTCTCTGTACAAATATTCAAGTCTTCTACATGTTTGATCAAATACTCGCAAGTACCTCTTTAACATTGAAATTATTATCCGATAAGCTGTTTGTAACAGTTGAACTTTATGCTTGAAAAAAAAAAAAACGAAATGCTGCAATTCTTGGTTTAAGCGATTTACTCAATCATAACAATAAATTAACTGAGTGATTCTACGGAAATAATGTTTGAAAGTAAATTTTAAGAAAACCGCATATAGGAGATGAAAAATTTTCAGCAATAATATTTGAATTGAAAACTGTAGCATGAAAGCGTGTATTTACTTACACAACTTTATTTATACAAACGACCAATTTTATTGTGCAGTAGCTTATTCGTATGTGGTCAGACTTTGCGAACAAGAGTACGTTGTAACGAGTGCCATTTTCATCTCTCACCTGATCAGAATTGAAAGAATGAAACAGATCCTTCTTTTTTTTTGCTCCGAGAATTTGTGAATTTTACGTTAACACTGTTACAATTGATAATCGTTTAATTTTATAACCCGTAGATTTTTATACTTGTTATTCTGTCCATAGTATTTCCTAAATGTTCCTTTACGAACCCATAAGCATTGGATTTAGTGCCGTTCTGATAATTTTGCAAATGTTCCACCCGACCTTCGCACGATTTTCCATTAATTTCTATATGGCTAATAGTTAACAATAAGCTCGAAACTTGCTTGAAGTAATAGCAGCACGAAGTCCGAAGGCGTTCGGCTTTCTGCCTATATAGAACACATCGCTTACAAATTTCACAAGAGACAAATAAAAAAAAAATGCGTTTCTATAGTTGAAAAAAAAAATATTATATAAATTATATATTATATATTATACACGAGACTCTAGTCCCGCAGCAAAAGCAGCATCAGCAGCAGCAGCAAGTAAAGTATCACGTGCGGCGCGACAATTTTGCCGTCCGCCTATCCGCGCGATTTCATATACATATTAAATGATAAATGATACAAATGAAGGAAGAACAGAGAGCGAGATGGAAATAAAAGCGAATAAGATAATTAAATGGTAGATCGCAGTGTCGTTGTAGTGCGCCTCTTTATGTTTCTGCTAATCGTAGAAATTCGTACGGCAGCTCGTTATGTATATTTATGAAATGAGAAAATGCGAATCCTCCTTTCGCCTAGTTGTACGTACCGCGACCTTCTGTAATTAGTTTCTTGCGTTAGCGTATATTGATTATTATTATTAGATAAGTAATTGTATATTTTCGAGAATTGATTGAGTATTGTTTTATTTTTATTTTTCGTCAAGTGGAGATTAAAAAATAAAAAGAAGTACAGATTATGTATGTTACTCAATGAGTAATGATTTATTCTTAAGGGTTTACCGTACAGTGAAATCTGATGGGAAAAAAAATTATTTTTATTCATTTAATGACTTACGTCATGTTATCGTTACCTGCATTGCAAACAAATTTTGAATAAAAGTTACATTGGATGGAATATATTTTTGTATAAAGTATGAAATATGAAGTGTAAATATAATTATTTTAAATATATATCATTTTATTGGAAGATTTATTGAGTAAAGAATACAAATGAGAATTTCATTCTACGGTATAATCCCTTCAAAACAATTGTATTTTAGCGCTTGTGTGGAGAGAAAATATTTTCCACTGAAAAATTAGATGAAAAAAAAGGAACAAATATAAAGAATGAAACTGCGCAGAGTGGCAGTGAGCGTTGACAGCCTTGAATTATATCCTGACAAAGTAAAAAAGACATATCGTTACATGAATTTACGTAGCAAAGACAAATGTAATTTTTCTTTTACCGATAAACAAATCTGCTCGCAAAAAAAAATATGTGTTTTGAAAGCTCTCAATTGCATAATATCGAGCCGGCAAAGTAATTATCGATAGATAACTTTAAAGCAAATCGATAAGTTGAAAACACATATTAATTTTCTTTGTAACTTTGCGAGAAATTCTCAAAATAAATTTGATAATTGCTTCGTTGGCTTGAAATTATCAGATAAGAAGAGAAAAAAGTTAAAGCAGTTTAAAGGTCGCGTACGAATTTCCCCGTGTTCTTGTATCGACGCTCGATCCTTTAATATTATGAAAAAAAGAGAATAATGTTAAGAAGCTTAATAAGCAGCATATCGAGATGTGGAACTCGAGCGAGATGATAATAATTAAAAAAAAACAAGAGAAGACTAATTTAATCATTCCTCCGACGCGATTCGTCGCGCGCATACCTAATACAAGTAAGCGAGAACAGAATAAATAATGAAAAAAAAAAAAATCAATAAGTCTAAACAGCAGCAATTATCGATATGCTATTACAATGCTCTGGAAATATTAATTTGTCGAAGACAGCGACGACGATGCCTGCGCTTCTCTCACTACCTCTCTATCCTCCTTTTTCCTTTTCTCATTTTTTGAGTTTTTCGTTGTCGTTGAATAGTACAATTTTTAGTCTTCACATGAGTCATTGATCATCATCGTTGTCATTGTGCTACCACTTTAGTAAATAATGTATCGCGCGCATTAACCATTTATCCATCGTCTGTCGACTTCGTCGTCGTCGCTGTCGGTGTCGCTCGAATCGTCACTAAATATTAAGATACGACTATTGCCTACTCAATGTACAATATGTAGTATTTACCTGTTGTTACCACCGAACCGTCGTCAAAGATATATAAAATATTGTCATTGTATCATATAAAGTCTTGTTTTCATTCACAACCTTTCCCCAGTGCCACATTTTTAAATGTAAATAATTGCTTATATCTCACATTTTTATTTCTAATAGGAATTTGATATCAAACTGATTAAGTTTGATAATTTAAAATTGACCTTTTGGTTGATGACATCAACAGAAATTTTATTACAGATGATATTATTTATGTCGTTCAAATCAAATACATCCATCCGTGAGATAATTAAATTAAATATAATAATTTCATAAATTCTTCAACTAATTCTTATTGAAGTATGTACAGTGTTAAAAAAATAATGTAAAAATTCGTGAATGAAGCGTTGTTCCGAGTAAAATAGAAATTAAATTAAAGGAAATAATTTATGAAATGACATTTTAGAGTTTGTTATCATTTTTTTTATTAACGTAATGTTTTAAAAAACAAGTATAAATCTATCTATCTATGTTTTCCATACCAATATTTGTCGATGGGACTTATCCAATTGTGACAACCACCAAGGTTGTTCTGGATAATGTATTTAAAGGTATATGGATTTTCATTATTTTCGGCGAGATATCTTTCATCTCCATGCATTTGCTCCAGTGATTCTTGAGTAACGGCTATTGCTTTGAATGGTAGCATACTAGCGATTGATTCTATTGCTTTTTTTACCTAGAAAATATAGGAAAAAAGTTGTATGATAAATAGAATTTTCATATTTCTAAGAGAGATAAAAAATTATAAGTCACCTGATCATATTCTACAGGGCCTCCAACTTCCAATATCACTCTTCTAGCTTTTATCGGAGTTACATAATGATCAATTGCACCTTTTCCACCACCCATTCGTTGTCCAGCTCCCTGTTAAAGAAAATAAATTAAGTATGCTCTCCTTGATACATTTAAAAAATAAACTATTTTCATTAATTACGAATAAAAATTTTATATTATCTTTAAAAGAAATGTAAGTGAAAGTATTTGAAAGTAATTTACTATCAACTAATTTTCAAAATCATAATTTTAATTATTCATCTGATGAATCATGTTTGAAATCATGCAAAAACTTACCTTCTTTGTCACAGGTTGCCATGGAGGATCTACTCTGTACAGTGAAAAAGCTTCATTAGGCAAATATTTGTTTACGGTCCAACGCATCATTTCAAAATGATTCCATTTCAGTCTCCCACCAATCAATGCCTAGACAGCATTCATTGAATTATAATACTAATTAGAAAGAAACATTTGCAGAATACTTAATACATACTATTATTCCATACTGCTTATGCATGAGTTTATTCAAAACCATTTCTTCTCCTCTCATAAGTCTCAGTTTCTTCTGCATTTTGAATGGCTTCATTGTAGGAGGATACGTTGGGACTTTTGGGTAAACTGGAAGCTTTTTTCCTCGTGTATCAGGAGGTATTTCCAAATCTATGCAACAATTGCAAATAAATTATTTTCTATCACACTTACTGTATACTCATATTGAAATAACAAATAATAATAAAAATACAAAACATTGCAAACTTTGAGAACACATAGTAAGTAAGTCTATCGATATTTCTATTGACTCTTACCATAAACTGGTGGTGGAGGAAAATACCTAAGTCCAGCCGTTTGTACAGCAATTCCAAGAGAATTGGTGCATGTTGGAGTGCCTAATAATATTAAAAAGTATGAATAAAAATAAAGAACTGAATCACTTTTGACATGAGAGTACTGAGTTGACATGCAATTACTCACCTGTCTGACGAAGACAAGACAATATTGAGCGAGAAAACATGTTGGTGAGTTTCCAATTAGATGCTGTAAGCTATTAGGCCACTATCTATCAATAACTTTCATGTGATTAATAATTTTTTATTCTTAAACAACGGAATTTGTTCTGTGTTTCATCACTTTCGGCGTTGATCCTCTGAACGAGGGTTACTGAAGGTTACGTTGTCAGCACATAATGCGCATGTCTGTTGCAGATGATAATACTTCAATTTCCGCGCAAGATACAAATTGTCAGTAATATAAACGAAAATGTATGAAAATAAAATGAAAATATTCATACATCTATTTCGCTTTCAAAACATTTTTGAGCGAGTACCTAATTACGAAAAAAATGAACTAGCAAATATGATAAATATTAGCTTTACAAATATAATCTTTGTCATAACTTTTGAATGGATTGCGTGTGCCCATGGTTATGATCCTCAGTGACCCATGGTAGCCTATGGTGATGACCCATGTCGACCCATGATGACCCATGGAAATGACCCATGGTGATGATCCATGGTGACCCATGTAAATAACCCATGGTGCCCCATGGTGATGATGATCCATGGTGATCCATGGAAATGACCCATGGTGACCCATGGAAATGACCTATGGTGATTATCCATGGTGACCCATGGAAATGACCCATGGAAATGACCCATGGAAATGCCCCATGGTGATGATCCATGGTGACCCATGGAAAAGACCCATGGAAATGACCCATGGTGCCCCATGGTGATGATCCATGTCGACCCATGGTGGCCCATGGTGATGACACATGGTGCCCCATGGAAATGACCCATAGTGGCCCATGGTGACCCATGGTGACGATTCAGGGTGTCCCATGGAGATGACCCATGGTGACCCATGATGATGATAACGTGTGTGTGTGTGTGTGTGTGTGTGTGTGTGTGTGTGTGTGTTGATGTGTGTGTGTGTGTGTATGTTGATGTGTATGTAAAGGAGCGTGCGTAAATCCATGCGTGCGTGCATAGCGTCATTTATTTTGTAAACAAAATTTTGTAAACAAAAAATCGTTGTGACGTAACGCGTTACATTACCTCACTAAACGATCTTTTAAAAAGGAATAATAGAAAAAACGGTCCAAATAAACAACAAAGTGCTCAGAAAAATAATAATAATAAAAACATCCGACTGTCTTTTTTCAATTATAATGCTTTGTTGCGCGATGTGCGGAATTCCGCGTTCGATGCTGAAGTTGCCGCAGTCCGTTCAACGCGGCGTATTTGTTATTTTGATATTGCAACTGTTTTTATAGATTTTTCACCAGTCGCTATTCTGACAGCACACAAGCAACACATAATAAAAAACTTATTCACGTTAACCGTTACACAGTCGTCAGTGTACACTTATTCTCTTCATTTTCTTTTCGGATATGCAATATTTACATTTTTCCAAACATGATAAAAAAGTGGGATCTGAATAAAAAATAAAGTTCTCTGAAAAATAATAATAATAATAAAAACATACGACCGATGCTTTATTCCGTGTCCTCTTCGGTGGGACGCGACTATTAATTTCGAATAAAAAACATTTACATTTTTCCAAACATAATAAAAAAGTGGGATCTGAATAAATAATAAAGTTCTCAGAAAAATAATCATAATAAAAACATGTAACCGATTCTTTGATTCGCGCATTCTTCGTTGGGACGCGACAACTAATTTCTAATAAGAAGCATTTACATTTATCCAAACATAATACAAAAAAATGTGTCCAAATAAACAGTAAAGTGCTCGAAAAAAAATAATAGTGATGAATAGCAGATATGCAATATTTAGAAGAGAACTTTATTTTATAATCAAATCCCACTTTTTGATTATTTTCGGAAAAAATGTAAATATTTCATATCGAAAAGAAAAGTCGTGACCCACCCAAGAGCGCGCGCAACAAAGCATTATATAGAAAAAGACGATCCGATGTTTTTATTATTATTATTTTT
>JAWWMK010000040.1:5074188-5130526 GCA_035047105.1 Galeopsomyia nigrocyanea | reverse complement strand
CGGTCTTAGAAGCCGAGAAATCAATATTTGAAGAAATTCTGTTTTTCGCCTATTTTCTGTGAGAAAAGCCCATTTGACTATAATGGGAAAATGCCGAAAAAGTAGTCCCTGCAGACTTTTCCAATGTTCACGAGCATTTTCCGACACTGTATACCTTCAAAAAGAAGAGGAAAAAGGTCCGGAAGCTTTAGCATAAAAAAAAATTTTTGCCATTCTAGACCCCAGAAAAGTGTGTTTTTTTAAGGATTTCGTCATATACATATATATAAATCGACGTCCGATAAACACATTAAATGTTAAACGAAGCTTGCTTGCCGCGGCTAATAAATCGAACGGCAAGGCCTGGCAAATAAAAGCGATGAGCTGCACCAGCAACAGCGGCAGCAGCAGCGGCACACAAAGTGTAACGGCAAAAGAGAGGCTTTGCTTCAATCGCGCGTGTCTGTCTGTGTGTGTATATGCCATATACACCGCAAAAACCACGACTTCTGTATTCTATTTCTGGGCTGCTCGCGTACATGGGCGCGCGAGCGAGGAAAAATATAATGCAGCCGTGAGTTTGATCGCGTCAACAAAAGCCAACCGAAGGGCAATGTGACTTTTAAAGGAATTTTTCTTTATTTTGGAATTCGGCTGCTATTACGCATTTGTGGGTCATCGGGCCTTTTACCGTGTTTTAATTGCCGCCTTCGTCATTGAAACACAGCTATATTCGGACTAATCATTTCCGAGTACGTGATTTTTATCGGGGTATACTCGAGAATTAAAATCTCATCAGAATTTTTCCGCTGATTAAAATATTTTTTTTTCTAGGGTACAACACGCAGTAAATCGGGAGCAAAAGAGAGGATTTTATAATATTGTTGCTTTTATTATACAGCGCGCTTTTACTTTCAAATACATCGCGTCCCATTCTCACATATAGGCGTGGTATAATGAGCCGTGACGTATACGATACATAAAGCATTGATTCGCCTCTTTTTTTTTTCTTTTGCATAAATACAACCGTGAACAGTTTGCCGCTGCTTCCTCGATGAGGAAACTTTGCTCATCATCGTAATACAATGCTTCAATTATTTTTTTTTCTCTCTATCGTAGGTTGCAATTTTTTTTTTTGCCGTTTAAATTGTAAAGTATAAAGTCCCACGCGCATTGTCTTTTATAATATCGTTTCTGTAACGGTATAGAATGACAATATTTATCGCCTTGGCACTCGTGTATTTACTCGAGATAAAAAAAAAATGCCGCTTGATTAGCAACGGTTGCAATATGATAATATGTGCGCGCACGCGCGCGTTTCGTAATTATTGCAGGTAATTTTTGCAAAATTGAAAATTGTGCTGAAGGTAATTGATAAAATTATCGTGTATCGTATACTGCGTAGTTTTTTTTCTTTGTAATTAAATGAATATGTGTAAATTTGTTAAATTCATTGAGGAATTTCTTATCGCACGTGGCGTTCAACTGTTTGAACGTAAACGATTGAAAATTCTTTAGAAATTTGTTTAACAAGTAACTTGATAAAAATTAACCATTATACAAAAAAAAATTATGCAAAACGAAATCTCAGCCTCGTATCAAAACCGAATATCGTAGCAGCCGGTGAAAAACAGAATATATATATACAGTCGACAAAGTGCGCGATGAAAGGCAGTTGCGAGCACATGTTGGAGCTGGCATATTATAGTTTTTCCCACGAGGGTCCGAGACTAAGAAAAATCTGTCTCGGTCTTGCAGAGCGACAATGGGCTACTGGCAGCAGTAGCAGCAGCAGCAGCAGCAGCAGTAGCAAGGTACTATATGGTATATATACTTGGCATGTGGGCCGCACATGTGATGTATACGTGTGTGCGAGGAGTCCGTTGCATCCTTAGATGAAAAGAAGCTACAAAAAAAGCATCGCTCGACCTCCCCTTTTCTTCCGTTGCCCTCCCCTTACAACATATATAGTCTTTCAACCCTGAGCTGCTGCTGCTGCTGCTGCACGACGACGACCCCAAAACCGGAGACTTACCTACGAACGTACAAGTGTGCTGCTGCTGCTTTGCTGTTTCTTTGTACTGCACGCTTCGTTGGATGCTTCTTTTTCTTCTCAACCGCTTGTGTGCTCCGATTTTTTTTTTCTGTCTCTTTCTGCTCTGGCGAGCCAAGTCTTTGTTGATGATAAATTTACGATTTTTCAATGAACTATCGTTTTATGATTTATGAATAAGTTCTAAATTTGACAGGAATGTAATAAGAGTTTTGATTGGAATTATGTCGAATTTGTATCAAGTACAACAATTTACGCTAGCAAGCAAATATTTTTTTTTGTTCAATTAAAATAGTTATTTATAATAGATTGAGAATAATTTTTTATAACAAGTAATCTCCGTAATGCGTTAATATTTGTGATTAAAGTGTGCATGTGAAGAATCTATTAATGAGAGGTTCAATGCAATGAAAGGAATTTCTAAATATTTTTCACACACTTTTATTCAACCAATACTGAAAAAAATAATACACAAATTCACAAACGAAAAATCAATAACTATCCAGTAATTCGATAAACAACGTCGAGATTAGCAAAAAAAAGAAGAGAATTCTTCTTCGAAAAATAAAAGCTGAATCTCTTGTCGCTTGGCAGACAGGAGGGTGTCGACTCTCTCTCTAGTAGTATAGTAGTCGAGCGAAAGCGCAGAGTCGACGAGTAAGAAGAAGAAGCACGCCATGTGCGTCGAAGTAGAACCCAAGTAGATATATATATGTGGGCCGATGCACTCAAATTGCAAACTGCACACACGCTGCCGGTTTCCGGGATTCGCCTGGAATTCCAAGAGGACGCGACCAGTTTTCTCTCTCCCTCTCTTGCGTGCATAACAGTACACCAGACAGAGCTTCTCTTTCTGTACTCTGTTGGTCTGTGGTGTCTGGCGGAATTTTCGGATCTCGTGTCTTCTTCCGTCTTTTATATAGGGTGATGAAGGGAGTGCAAATACAATGTATAACGTTGTATTTTTTTTTAGCAAAATTGTCACATTTTGAATTTTTTTTTATAGTAATTACAGGCTTTCGAAAGCGAATTGACTTAACACACCGATTCGTTACCTTAACATTAATAACAATAATTTCAAAATAAAAATTATACCTGTATTAACGCTAACTTACTATAATTTCTCAATATCTCGAAAAATACACGTCAAATCTACCGACACTAATTACACATTTATTAGAAAGAAAAAAAAACTAACAGATCATATTATAAATCGTATACGCGAGTGAGCATACTAATGATAATAAAAAAAAAATGAACGAGGTAAACGACTAGAAAATCGTAATAAATCAGTACATTTCACGCAACATAAAGCATATAAAAGCTATATGGTGCGTCGGCGAGCGGTGTGCATGAAAATAATTGAAAACAGAGCTTTTGTTAGGAGCTAATAAAACGTAAACTCGGCGCGCGAGCAAAATTGTGTATCCTAATGACCGAGCGATTTACGTTTAACGAGTTGCGTTGCGGCGCCAGCAAAAAAAAAAAAAAAACAGCTAAGTAATGAGGAGAGAAATAATAAACGGCGTGCAATTTAAAAGTACAACGCTCGCGGTAAAAAAAAAATTCAAGAGAGAGAGAGAGAGATCATCGGCGAACAATTGGCCTTTTTATTAAAACGTTCCGTGTGCAGTTTCACCAAATACAACGGGCACGCGAGCCAATTAACCGGTAGCTCGAGTTTGAAACTTCGCGGCAGAGTATGCAGAGAAAGCCAGCCGCCGCACGATGATGCACAGAACTCGATAATTTTCAGCCTCTTCTTCTTTTTTTTTTTGGAGGTTAACAACTTGTTTTTCGATTGCTCGTTTTTTGAATGAGTTTTACGCAAAAATATTTTGTCATTTATCTTCAATGAAAGGTTATATTGTGTATCTCTCGCCGCGAGATGAAAAAAAAAAACGCGTAGAATGCTAATTAACGATGTCGGTTATATATAGCACGTCGCACGAGAAGAGAACAGAGTCGTGATTACACACTCATACATACACATACTCGCATACGAAGTGTCATTTTAATGACAGTTCCGAGCCTTAATTTCTATGATATTATGTGGGACGTACCTATTCATTTGTAAAGGTTTCTGCAACGCTCATTTCCGATACAAGTGTCAAGACTTGATTATGCGGATGCAAGATACATTCGTGTTGCATATCGTGTTTCTTTTTTTTTCTCTTTCTTTTTTTTTCATTTAACCGAGCAGCACGCGCGCTATTTCTTTATGTTAACTAATGTACACAACGATTATTTCACGCAATATGATGTACTTTCGGATTTAACGTTACGTTAAATTACAATTTATTTTTAGTGTACGCACATGTGTATTCACAAAAAGCAGATTTAGAAATATAATTAAAAAATTTTTCAAATATTGCGTCGACACATGTCACAAAACATTCACGAGTATTTCATATTCTACAATGTTCGAAAGAAAAAAAAAACCTGCAATTTATTGCAAATATGTTAATTCCAGAACGAAGCGCAGAATCTCACAATATTCTCAATATTATATGAATTCTATTAAAAAAGGCTTATTACACTGTAGCACGCGAGAAGATCGTGATTCATTCGTCGTTGTTTTTTTTTTATTCGCGATAAATTATTGCCAACTACACACACACACACGAACAACGCGTGAAAAAAAAACGAACAGTTCCGACAAATATATATAACATTACAAGAAATAAAATTTGCAATTAAACATTGTAAAAGAAAAGTGTTTTAATTGCTTACACTTAACACACTACACAACGTATAACTCTCTCGCGCGCGTGTTATATACGAAACGCACTCTCGGAGTTAAATCGAGTATAGTCTCGTGGCTAGTGTACTACAGCGAAAAGTCAACGCACGCAAAAAGAAACGACGAACAAAACCCTCTCTCTCTCTCTCTCTCTCGTGCGCACGGAGGCAGCTAATCCTTTCTCTCGTTTGAGTACCTGCTCTTTTTAAGTCGCGTCAGTTGGCGCGACGCGTCAACTGTTTAGAATTCTATCTGCGCCAGCAAAGCAGCAGCAGCAGCCCTGACTTTATATTTAGAAGAAGAAGAAGAAGAAGGCATGTGTACATACGTGTATATATTTGCCACTCATAAATCAGAAGGAAAAATCTCGTATAACCCTCCCGTGTGTAAATGTACCTGTAAAAGCGAAGTTGTCTGACGAGACGCTTACCGATACTACTTGCTGTTTTGAAGGGTTGTTGTTGTTGCTCATTATATCGTCGATGAAAGTTCTCCGTTTACGAGTTACGCTCGCCGATTTAATATCTATATAATACCTCTTTTTTACGAGGGCTGCGTCTATGTGTGTGTATACTTCTTTTCTTTTCTTTCGGCGCATATAAGCAGGCAGACAGATACACAACGCTTTTATGACTTCCGCACGCGAGAATCGTAAATTAAAAAGTGAAATTATAACATTAAGCGCCAACCGGAGTAGTTTTTTTTCCTCCTTTTTTCGAGTTATTTTTATCTTCAGCAGATCGGTATATAGATACATAAATTCCACGGCGAAAATAAAGATCTTAATGAATAAAATTAATTCCAAGTCTTACATATTTTCTATCGAAAAACTTTCCCCGGCCGCACACGCGAGAGAGAGAGAGTCAGATCATTATCAGAATCGACAGGTCGTTCAATCAAAAAATTATCTAAACGAATATATCAATGTGTATGTGTGTGTGTGTACCGAAGAGTAGCCAAACGAAACGTTAATTATCTTTCGAGAGAGTGCGTATAGCTTATCATTCATTATCAGACGGCAGCGGCGTTGTCGCATATGTTGACTCTGTTTTTTTTTTTTTCATTATCGATAACGAAGCCAGTTTCAATGTTTAATTTACAAGAACAATCTGTGTTAATGTGGCTTTATGTAACCTTCTTAGATTTCGGCATCTTTGCGATACACAAGTATACATGTAATGAAGACGGACACATTCTTATCAAAACCGCGCACACGAGTGAAACTTTTTTTTTCTCTTTCTCGATCGTTTCGAAACGCGTTGGAATAAATTACAATTTTATAATTTCTTGATTACAGATTATTTGCCTTTTATACTCGTGAATGTATTGACAATGCGATAACACTTGACAGACGTGTACAGTAGTTCGAAAAACACCAGAGATAAACGCTATCAAAAAAAAAAGTATAAAATAATAATGAAAAAGAAAAGAAAACTCGCGAACATTGCGACACAACGAGAGTCGCGCGCGCACACTCTCTTCCTTGCGAAAGATATATCAGGCAGCAGCAGCAACAGCCAGGCGGTGTAAATATTCATCCCACGTTGAACTCGGAACTCTGACGACATCTTTACCTGACAGTATTAGAAAATTCAAATGTAATCTAATGCTGCCCGGTAAGATGTGAACAGACACTCCTCACGATGAAACCAAACGAAAAAAAAAAAGATTCTTCCTCCTCCTTGTGCCTTGATTTTTTTTTTTTCACTATCTGTCCTCTTGAATCGAAATCTTGATAAAAACATATTTCGCCGTCGCCGTCGAAAGATAAAAAATACAAAGTCTCGTTTGTTGCTAACGAGTCGTTCGCTCTCCCAAAGCTGAAAAAAGAAAGATTAGGCAGCGAAGCAGCACAGCGAGAACGAGATTCCAATATATAATACAGTGTCGCGCGCACAATGTATATAAACGTACTTTTTTTTTGTTCTCTTCGTTCTTCCTTGTCGCTAATTACCAGAAGCGCACACGCGCTATCTTAATCGTCGCTGCGGGTTTATCATTGAGAACGCGAGGAAGCGCGGAGGGAGGGTAAAGAAAAAGAAGAAAAGAAAAAAAAAAGCGAGTTGCGCCCGGACACTTGGCGCGTGAATTGCACGGTTGATTGTGCATTCAAAAATAGCCATGCACATATAACGCACACACGTACACAAAAGGGGGGTATATCCTGGCGAATAGAAAGGAGGGAGGGGGGGAATCGTTGAAAAGCTCGAGGAGGCAGGTGCACGCTGCTGCAGAAAGAGAGAGAGAGAACCATTCATCCGCCTTGAAGCTTCTCTCTTTTTTTTTCTCCCTCCCCACTATAAGGTATAACCGGCAAAGCCGCTTTATGCCCCTAACCTCTTTCGCGGGCTTCTCTCTCTCTCTCTCTCTGTCTTTCTCTCTTCGTGCGGTGTGCGCTACCGGTCGTCGAACAATATTCACTTTCTCGATAAGCAGTCATGTGCGCGAACATTTGGAGACAGATAAGATTACGCATTGCGACAGACGAACGGTTGATAAAAAAAAAGAATTTCTTTTTTTTTTCATATACTTTCGATCGTAATTTTTCCACTCACGCGCGCGCGAGCACGTTGCGTAATTCGGGAACGATAACTAAACGAATTTTTTTTTCTCTTTCTCACTCGCACGTGTCTATGCAAATGCTTAATATACATAATGAGCAAATAAGATGGCCGCTAAGCTTGAGAGGTAAAAGAGACGACTCGTACAAAAAAAAATGCAAAAAAAAGTAGCAGTTGGAGCTGCTGCTGCTGCTGTTGCACACCAAAACAATCGGCGCCGACGTCTCCAAATATGGCGCGACCTTACGGGGAACTGGGAGAGAGAGAGAGAGAGAGATAGAGAGAGAGAGAGAGAGATAGAGAGAGAGAGAGCAGACTCTAATTAGTCCGTCGAGATTCAAGGTTCTATCACGTGGAGGCGACCAAGTTGCACCATCATCGCTATATAACTAATACATTGTTTCGCGACTGTTCTCTCTCGATATAAAAAAAAGTCATTAATAACAATTTTTTTTATAAAACGATTTCAAGAGTATCTAATCGACCGGTGCTTTATCTCTCCTACAATTTTTTTTAATTGCACGCGCTCGGTATCACTTAATTATTCATATTCACTGGTTAGCCTCCCGGTAAGTTGCGATAAGACGAGTGGAAAGAGAGAGAGAAAGAAAGAGAGAAACGACTGCGAGGAAGCCCAAAAAACGCTCAAAATGGCCGCGACACTGTGGAGCCTCTTCACTTTGGCGAGGGAAGTGAAAAAAAAAAATTTGTCCGTGTGTGTGTGGGCGACCACGAGAAGTTGCGCGCTGCTGGTAGGAATTCAAAAATAGCTGGCGGCCCCCCAATATCGTTGTGTTGAAGCGAAAAAAAAATATCAAATAATCTCGAGATAGAAACTACAAATATATTGGACGAGAGATTTCAACGGCGGCAAAACCGGCCTTCTAATTTTCCTGTAATTTATCCGCAAGAATACAAAAAAAAAAAAAAAAATTGCTCGCGCGATGGAAAATTTTTACGAGATATTGATGCGACAAATAAATTCAAGACTTTAACGCGCGCGCCTTCCAACTCTTCGCGGACATAAATTATCTCGTTCGCGAATAAAAAAATGAGAGAAAGAGAAAACGATAAACCCATTTACGTAACACGCACACACGCACACGCACATTCGCGAGAGAAACATCCTCCCCGAAAAGAAAAAAAAAATCCCACCGAAGAAAAAAAAAAGAAAAAAATTCATACCTGAGAACACGAAGACTAAGAGAAGAAGGTTGATTGCGAGAAGCGTGTGCTGCGGCACTGACCGGCAAGGCAGCTGCACGAGGGACGTCGTTGAGCTGACTCTCTCTTTTTTTTTTTGGTATATAGGAGGGGCCGATTAATTGGGCTATACGTATCTCGAGAGATATATATATATATATATATATATGTATGTATGCGGGGGGAACTGACCGCGTGGCAAAGGAAGACACTGAAGCACACTCGCGATTAAAAAGCGGTGCGCACCACGAAAGAAGCACGTTTGCACGAGCCGGAGGCTGCCGAGCAACTGGAAAGATCGACGGGCGAGCGAGCAACTCGGGACTCGCCGGCTCTCTCTCTCTCTCTCTCTCTTCTCTTTTTCCCCTACCCGCTGCCGCCGCCGTCGTTGCCGCCGCCGCTGACGAAGACGACCAAGTGCGTATTGCCGCCGCAGTATGCGTCGACCGACCTTCCCTATAAAACAAGAGTGGGGGCATGAAAAAAAAAACGAGAGGAGGGATGCCGATTTAGCAGCGGGGCCAGATAAAGATGATAATGAAATTGAGAGAGAGAGAGACCTGGGACCAGCTTATTAGCTGACGATATAGACACGAAACAAATATATAGGGGGACGACTCGTGTGTGAGAATTTTTCGGCGACTTAGTAACAATTTGGAGCATTCTTTTGTAGTATTGTCATACACATTTTGTTTCTCGTGTGTTTGAGGTACAAACGAGACCTTGAAATATCACAACATCGATTCCAAAACATATATCCCGACATTCCGCGATATATAGGACGAACGTCATACGTATATACGATTTCGACAGAACTAATTAGGAAATATCTTGGAAAGCAGCACACACAGCGTTGCTCGAATATTCATTATATGGATTTTTAATATTCAAGTTTCCATTTCTAGCCTCGCCAAACTTGGACTTTGTTCGACGCGATTATTGTTTAAACGAAAATAAAGACACTTTAGCAAGGATTAAATTAAGATTCCTGAGAAAATCTCAAAGATCAACAAACATGGTTATCGTTTCTTTTCATAGACTAAGAAAGAGCGCACTAACTTGAAAGACAAATCTTTAGAAATGCATACATGCACACTCACACACGCGCGAGAGGTAAAACCAGTTTTTCACTTCGCAAGACTTCAAATCCCGCGCGAAACCCAACAAGGAGCCGAAGGCCGCAAGCATTCTTCCCCTCCCTTTTTTTTGTCATCGTAGAGGCAGTAGGGAAATTTCACTTCGCCGCCACACCTGAGTGACATAACTAGTACACGACAATGGGGAAAAGGGCGGTGTTCTTTTTTTTTTTGGCTATAAACTAATATACCTGTATGTGTGATATGTGTGAAACAACCCCTTTTTAGGCTCGCGTGCAGGGCTTTAATTATTTTCGGGCGTTGATTAAGCAATTTACCGGTGAAACTCAATTGAACCCGACAAACAAGTTTACTTTACCACGGCATTTTTCGACAGACAAAAAAAAACGCTTTTAGGAAAAAAAAGCAAATATAAAAGTTTTGTCTTCTCGACAGTGCACCTCTCCCCCATCATTGCGTAACGATGACGCGCGAGAAATTGAGCTGCGCGCGCGTGCGATGGATTGTAATGCAGTCATCGTGATTGGGCCGATTAACCATGTCGCGGCTCGTTAGCGCGTTTCGGTAGTGACTTGGTTGTTATATGGTGTGTATTATATAGCTGAGCGATGATCGATTAAGAAATCACTTTTGCTACTAGTTTATAATTTCTTAATATATACGCGGAATCTAATACTTCCTCGATCGCACGCGCCCCATATTCTATACTCGTGTTGAAGAATCAAATCGTTCGTTTTTTTTTCTTTCTTTTTTTTAAAGAGTAGCACATACCTTCAACCGAATTACGCTAGGAAAAGAGAACGTGCAGCGCGTTGAAATATTAAAGTAGCGTGGCGAATCACTGTGTTTCATGCTCTATCGATGTTATAGTATATATACATGTATAGCGAATGAATAATCGCGGCCGGCGAAAAGGAATCGATATCAAGGAAACCCGACGGACACCAAAGAGACGGAATCGATCGCACCTTGTCGTATTGTACATAAAGCCGTATACACGGTGTCAATTTTTTTTTTCTCCTCCTCATACCCGCATCACGAGAGCCCTTCGGCGTTGTTGCCTCTGGAAATTTGATGCGTGACCCCACGACGACTATTTCGCGTGATGAGTCGCGCTTGGTTATTGATGTTTTCGAGACTCTTTTTTTTTCAACATAGATGGTTATTAACAAAGTAAAAATATACGAAAACGTACGTGAATAAACTTTACGATAAGGTGAATGTCCCTATTACTGGCAGGTTAAGGAATCAATGTACCAATTACCGGTATTTTAAGCCGCATACAATTTAGGAAGCTCCAATAAGAAATAAAAATGATATCAAATTGTTCAATGTGTACTGCAGCACAATTTAAGAAAGTTACACAATTGATTGAAAGAAAATAAAGCACCCTTCTTTGCGTTTGTATTATAGCCGGTAATTGATCTTAAGAAAAAATCCAACGTACCACTATCCGGCCACTTTTATAATCTGGCCTAATAAACTTACCTGATATTTTCACGTAAAGAAACAAGTTTTAATGCATCCAATAGGTTTAATAGATTAATAATAAACTAATGATTTTGCTTAAATTACCGAAGTTTATTTAACTCAAGTTAAAATGAAGGTGGCCGGGCATTGGGGGCTGGCCGGTAATAGGAGCAACACCCTATTAAAAATTAAAAAAAAAAAATTTTTAGTAATAGAGTATGTCAGGCCTCATCTTTTATGTAATCGCGCGAACGCACTCGAATAATACCGCCGCCACACATTAATAATCTTATCGAGTGCCCGAAGGAAGGAGCGAGCGACGACCCCGGCGACCCTCTTCGGCCATTTTCCTGTTCTTCATTTCATTTTTTTTTGCTCTTTCTGTGAGCTAATTCGCGCCAAGTATATCTGTCGCAAATATTACGCTGATAAAGTTGCGAAACACGTTACGGAGTTGCTCTGGTTTCCATCGACTTTTCGGATAAGAAAATGCATGTAATAGCAAATTTAACATTGATGGAAGAAATGTTAAATATAAAAAAGATGTTATCGTAGTATACACATACGAAAATTTTTTTTTTATTTTGAATAATTCATGTGCAAGCAGTTTATATCACGATACTTATATATTTCGGAATTTCAAGAAGAATTTTATAAATTCAAGGTTAATATCTCCGGAGACCTTGAGTTAACGGAGCGCATGCTTTAATCGTGCCTCGAATGAAAATATATTTGTAAGTGTCAAATTAATGAGAAGGAAATTATTCAGCTTCAACAAGTCATTCGATCATAACTATATTTATTTTCGATGTGCAATAATGTATGGAACGAATGACGACGCTATGAAATGGATACTATTAATAAACCTTTCGAGTTTATTTATTTAATTCACAATTCAGTTGAATATAGAAAAAAAAGTAGTAAAACTGTGTAGATGAAAAATGTAAATTCAAAAAATAAATAAACCAAGTGATATCTACGAAAACTCAGTTGACAGAAAATTTGTTTTCCGATGAGTTTTATTATTTAAAAATTTTAATATTCTTACAAAACAAGCAATGTCAACGTTAAACGTGCACTCCATTCATTAAAAAATATTAATGAGCCAACGTGTTTTTCGAAAGGCAAATTTAATCTCCAAAAAACAGCCCAAAGAATAGGCATCTCGAAGAATTTTCCAAAATAGCTCGTTAATATTCATTCGCGCCGAAGTTTACAAGAAAGTCAGCTTTAAACAGCTCTAATTATACGACCAAGTAACGCAACCTTTTTTGTTTTATTCGAGTGTGCAGGCACTGCATGCGAACAAAAGGAAAGAAAATATATGCGAAAGGAAAATTTACGACGACTTTTCGGCCGCGCACAAAAGAGGTCTGTCTGCCTCGCAAGAGATACATTTTGAACATCTGATACCGAGACCAAAGGAATGTCCTGTGGGAAAGTTAACTCTGTCGGGGGGCCATAAGCACACGCGCGCGCACACACACACACAAGTCAGCGGGAGACGACGATGTTGATGGAAATTCATTCGAATGCGCGTGCATTACGACAACCGGCAAAAGGATATTTAAACAACTATACTTTTTGTCGAGGCCGCGCTCTCTGGCGACTGTATAACGCGTGTCGCTCTCGTTTGAATGCATAATTTTTATTGTTCGCTCGCGACCGCGTGAATATTCTAACAGGGAATTTGGTGAATCGTCACTTTTATATTTCACCAGATAAGCTAGCGAAAGTTTGATTGTGTATTTTTTTTTTTGGCCTTACGTGAACTCTTGTGTGTGCGTGTCGCGATGAAAACGAGCCTTGAATTATTCAAAAACGCGAGTATGATGAAACACGATAAATCGATGAATTCTAATGTGTAACTTTTGCTATCGTTGTATTGATGATGATTGCAAATTATTAAAAAACAAAATTGACCAATCGTTTCGCGGTACAATTTGCACAACATCAACAAACAAACAAAATAACAAAACAATTTCCCAATGACGCGTAAAACTTACAGTCATCCAAGCGCTTTGCAAAAAAAAAAACAACAAACAGCGAGCGCGAATACAATACAAAAGCTCTCGAAATACTCAGCACGCACTATAATACACGAAAGGCGCAAAGTGCAACACACGTTTAAATAGAGTCAACGTACGAAAGATCGCGCGAGAATTTTGTTTTCCGCCACGCGCGCGTCCGACATACCACGTCACGCGACGTCCACGACGACGACGACGATTTCGAGGCTTGTACGTCGTCGCGACGAGACAGAACCGTTGTGTTTTAAAACAAAAGGTATTAAACGAGAGATGGCTTTGAACGACTCCGTCTTGTCTGCTGGTTTTGAACGCAGTTGACTATCCTTTTCAATCGAAATTTACCGGAATGTTTATTTTTAAAAAATGCATTATTCCCTTACACGATGGCTTTTGTAAGCGTACACAATCATTTCTCCCTCGGAACAAAATACTTCATCTTCAGGGATACATATTGGAAAATTTACAAGCGACTCGACGAATTTGCACGTTCAACGAAGAACTGCGGGGCCCCGCCAAAGAGAGAGAGAGATATAGAATTGCGCAATGGTAATTTGTAAAAGGGACAGCGGCAGTCTTTGGGCTTAAAACGCGGTACATTGTCTCGTCAAGACTTTCTCCAACCTTGAAGAGTTTCAGACACAGGGGTGCCCCGCGTGTTACGTAAATAAGGCTTCCCTTTCTGCCCAATATGCATTCGCCAGCGTAACGTACTTTTTTTTCGGGCTAACTTTCTCTAGCCTTGAAGTCAGCTGCAACAGATGCGCGATTTTTACTATACTTCACTATGCTTCTACGAAGAGATTAGGAAGAGAGATGGAGAGAGATAATGACGGGTGACTTTGAGAAATAATTCACGAAATTCCAGAAAATATACAGTTACAAAGACCAAAACGGCAAATGAGAGGGAGAGAGAGAAGAAAAAAACATTCATAACTAGGTCACGCGAGCATCCGGAAAAAAAGAAGAGAAAAATAAATAAAGTAGGGAAGAAGAGATGCCAGTATGGTTACGTCAGAATTGCACTTTTATGGCCTTTTAGAGTGGTCCCCGGCGGCGGCCGAATTCTCGGACGACGAGTGGGCTCACGAAAGAAACTTAGGGACTTTATGGCGGACCCATTCAACGAAACACGTGGTCAAGAACAACTATAAGAGGAGAAGAAGAATGGCTCGAGGATGTGCGAATATACTTTGAAGGAGAAACATATATATATTTTTTTTTTCTTGGGAGGGTGTGACCGACTGTGTGATTTATTTGCAGGACTTTCTAACAATGTGCTTCGAGTGTGCGTATGCTCGAAATGTGTTTTTAATTTATCAAGCTTACTTTGTAAAACGTTGAATGATGGGTCGCGTGGGTTGATTTGTTAGAAAAAAAAAATTTGTGAAATTAGACTTATCTTATATGAGTAAAGAATTTCTTCGAAAGCTATAATGCGCATAGCCACGTCATATAAAAAATGCGTGACTCGAATACATATATATATATATTTTTTTACAAGTGGGATACAAATAACAGTTGAGATTACAAGAGAGAGAGAGAGAGTGACAGCACGCGCTGCTCCGAAATAATTTTTACACCTAAAAATAACGCTTTGCAAGCCAAAATAAAAAAAAGAGAGAGAAGAAATCGGTTACACGCGCGCAAAAACACGAGAGCGCGTGCGCGGAAAATCGGGCGAAGGGCAAACGCCGATAACCCCTCGGCGAGAGAAGAAGCGATAACACGCAGCAGCAGCAGCTTTTATTTATCTCTGCTACTCGGAGACAGACATGGATTCGCGCGTGAAACAATCGAAGTTTATTATAATTCAAATCAGTTGCATCATGCATGTATATAAAGCGACGTCGATTCTTTTTTTTTGTTGTATTATTCGCGAAAAGCGAACCTTTTGTTCTGTCGTCGCGCGCTTTGCGTCCATTTTGCGCGCGTTCATTTTTAAAAATAAAAATATGATTTTTTCAGCTTTAGCTCGCTTGTTTATCCGATTTACGTAATGGACTTATTTACGAAGTCGCGCGTTTTCGCGCTCGATGCCTTCTATATAATATGAAAAACCGCCGCTCGCTTTGACGCAATGTCTATCTTAATATTTTTCCCGCACGAGATATCTTCGCCGGGAAATAACAAACATTCAGATAAAAGAAAAAAAAAATGAGAGGAGGAGAAAAAATAAAAAAGACAAAAAAACCTGCTCTATGGCTATCGAGGAAATGATTTTGCGTTGAGACGAGGAGAGAACACATATATGTATAGGTCGACGTTGGCAACACGTGTGCTTATATACGAAAGAGATGGCTGCCTCTCTTTCTCGGGGTCGCCGCATCCGCTTACGTCACACACCGACGGACGACGACGACAACCCGGTGACCCTGCCGAACTCGCGTCGGGGCGAATTTGCATCGCGATTTACAAGTGTAACGGCTGCACGAGTGTACATGTATAACTCTTGCAATCGAGACGAGAGCGCGGGTATTTCTATTCTAATGCGCTCGTTCGTGTCGAGACTTTGCGAGGAAAAAAAATCGTAAAGGTGAATTATTAATCATCGATATATTTATGTACGAAAGTGAGCCGTCACAAAGATATATTACTATATGTCGTTGGAAAAAACATGTACGCACACGCGGGATCACGTGCTCAGATGCAACACAACTTGGCAACTGTGAAATCAGCACGATAACGTTTCTTTTTTCAAAATGAAATACAAAAAAAAATATTAAGAGAAATTCACTATGTTATCTTTCCTGCTTTCGGCATAATACATTTCGTTGTTCGAAAATATTTATATGTAAATCAGTTGGAAAAAAAATTTACTAACTATACACTTTCCGAAATTTCTCGGAACCTACGTAATCGGTTCGATAGACAAAACAATCGTCTTTTTTTGCAACAACTTTAAAAAACGTTCAATCGAGACGAGAGACGAATACTCGAAATAACTAAACTCGCAACAAAGTGAAAACTATATAGCGAAAATGGAAAAAGACGCAACTTATGCAAATATATAAAGGCGCCAAGGAAAAAACGTGGTTACGCGCGGGGCCGCGAAAGCGAGGTTATGCAAGTCGCGCGAAACTTTCGATGCACGCGAATCGACAATAAAGAAAAAAAAACAACGAGAGATTTTCACTAACCTTAATAGCTTCGTCGGAAATTGCGTGGAAAAGTCCGTGAAATTCCAGGGGATCCATTGGGCGAAGAAAAATTGCGCTGACTTCTCTCGCGTGTCGACCGCATGCGTTCGGCCGCTATGTGAGGAGAAGAGGAGCACATGTCGGTGGCGCGCCGCCCGTTTGCCGGCGGTCTCTTCCGCTTTTGCGCAACGACCTTTGCGCAGCTCCCCGCGCGCCCCTGTGTTTTTCACAATGAAGCGCGCCAAATCTTTGGGTTTTTTAGCTGTTACTTATTTTGCCAAAGATCGGTGCTTTTTATGATTTCTGAGTTTTTTCAAAGAGTTTTCTCGTTAATGAAGCTACGATTCTGGATTGAATTTTGAAGTACGTTGGAATACCCGGAAAAGGAAGTGTCGAAAGTGAAGAGAGAGAAAGATACTCGAATCGACAACGTCTGTCCGGCTGTTACTACTCACGGAAAGTAACCATCGCGACATCTAGTTGTTAACGTGCTAAACTTTTATCGACAATTAGTTTATTGATACATGATTTTGTTGGTAAGACGAATGTTAACGTTTGGTGATAATGCAGATGACATTCGAAATTGGTAAGTAAACATTGAAGTTTAATAAAAAATTCGCTAATTATCTTTTTTTAATTACACGATCAAACAAACATTGAACAATGATAAGTGCTGTCGATGTAATTAATATAATAATAGTATTTATTTATAAAATATATATTGAACGATTATTTGGTCTCTTTTTTGTGTCGTCAAGACGATTAACAATAATTACTCCAATGCTAATCATGTTTAGTCTATATAAAAGAAGACACTTAGCAAGATCTACACGGCTATTAAAAATCCAATTCAATCTTCTCTATCCTTGTAACTTTGTTGTGTAAGTAAATATGAATAACGGTCCTTAACTCATTATGTGTATTTATTTTACAGTTGCCTCTAAGAGAAAATCGCTCCCGTTTTACAACACTAAAGCTATATACTTCATTGTTACGTCAACTGTTCTTCTCTATTGCTCCGATATTGCAAACTTTATCGAGTAAAAACCAATAATCTTGAAAACAAAGTCGCCGGTCATTACTCCGACAATAATATTGCGTTTTGTAAAAATTCCGATTTGCGCAGCGCGCGATCATATTATGCAAGTAATGTGAATATCACCATAGAATTACGCCTATCTCTCGAGCTAATTACGTTTCGTTGCGACAAAGAAGATGATACGCTCATTTCTATTTACACGCATCCACGTATGGAGATTGTGTTTTCTTTGAAGAAACAAGCAGCGAGAAACAGCCTAACGAAGGTTCAACAAAGTAACAGCATTTTCCACGCTATAGTTTGGGTGACAGAAGAATAAAACAAAATTGGAATATCAATTTCTGCAGTGATACGAATTGATAACTTGCAATGATGAGTAAGAGTACGTGTTAGGTCTGGAAAAACGAAATCAAGGAAGGCTCTCCAAAAACGTCGCTCCAACTTTTCTATTACCCATTTCGTGAAACAGCAGCAGGCGCGATAAGTGGATTCCGAAAGCCCATGCTGAGAGACCTCTCCGCAGGCTTTTCAACTACGTATATAGCATATACAACCTACACGCGTGGGTAAAGATACATAGACAATGTATTATATACGCATATGCCGAGCGTTATAAAAGCGTTGTCCACTGCACGCTTTGAGCTGCTGCTGCTGCTGCGCGGGAGCTCTTTCTAAATTTGCAAGTAACCCGTGACGATCAAAACTCGAAAGCATCTTAGACGAAAACTTATTTCCGTCTATATCATGCCGTACGAAAAGAGCTTTCGGCTCTTGCTTTTGTTTGGGAATTTATATATTCATGCCTTTGCTTACATTCAAATTTAGCAAAGAATCAGTTTTTTTCACTTCACGCAGCTTTACTATGAAGTATATAAACAAAAAGGAGAATATACATATTCTTTTTAAGAATGAAAAATCGCTTGAATAACACTCGTGTTACATTGCATCATTGCACAATACATATTCTAAAAACGTTTGACAACGATTTTACGACGAGAGCGTAAATTAAATTTTTACAGAAAAAAAAGCACGTACATTTTAAGTACTTAAGACATTTTCAATGTTTCGTAAGTCGCTTTCAAGCTTGAAAACTAAAATAGAGAATAACATTCATCAAGGATTTTTTTGTCACTCGCTCTCGTTGGTCGATTTCTCACACACACACACACACACACACACACACACACACACACACGCTAAACCCGTGAAAAATAGTCAGCGTGCTCTATACACGTTTGTTCGACACTAGACAACTGCTTGAGGTGGCTGAAAAGTGCAACTATCCGTGAAGCACCCAGCGCGCATATATGTATATGTATATACATACATAGTGTACACCTGTATTCACACTGTTCCATTTCAAGAATGGGATAATTTTAGTTTCTATGCAATAGCGCTGTTGCAATTTACACACCCGAATTAGCGCGAATTTGTATCCTTAACGTAATCGCGAGAACAAAGAGTGTTGCTTATATAGTTTTATATTTTCACTAAACGCAGCTTGTCGAATATGAAAATAAAAGAAAAAATTTGAACAATATCGTTCGATTTTTCCATATATACAAATAATTTTCATCGAATGTCATTATCGCAATCATTGGTTACGAATTTCCCCGGCCAGACAGCGCTGAATGCAGGACCTGCCGAGTTCAGAGTTGTCTCTCTCTCTCTCTCTCTCTCTCTCTCTCTCTCTCTCTCTCTCTCTCTCTCTCTCTCTCTCTCTCTCTCGTGCATATACAGGCATAGACCCGCGCAGAGCACACGGACAATCCGCGGAAACGCGTGCGAGAGAGAGAGAGAGAGAGAGAGAGAGAGGGACGGGGCGCTCGCTCGCGTATCGCCATGTCGCGTGTATATCGTGTGTCGCTCGGCGGCGCAGCAGCACAAGTCTAGAAGCGAGCGACGGCTTCGCTTGGGAAAAGGGAGCAGCTCCCTGGAAGAGCGCGAAAGCCAGGCCGCGCCTAGGACGATCTGGTGGCTGGATCAAGGACCCGGAAGGTTGCTGGGAAGCTCAGGGAACGTCGAAGCTGGCATTTTTGGTGAGTAAAGCCCGTCAAAGTGGCACTTTTCCCACAAAATACGGACCGCCAGGCCATAGCTACGGGGAGCTGGCTGAGCTGCCTGCCCGTAAACTTTCGTCTGCGCATGCGCCGTGCCGCGAGTTTCAAATAAAGTTTTTTTCTTTTGCTCTACTGTTCGCTTTAGATTCGTAATAGTACTTGTCGGAGCACGCCTTGTAATTTAGACGATGACGCGAACTTTTATCTGTTTCCTATTGATTAATTTTACGATCTTTAGAGACGCTGTTCTAGTACTTACTGACTTTTCCTGTAAAATAATTATTTACAAAATTTTGAAGATCAATATTTTATTTAATATTGATATCTTGTATGACAAATCAATATTTGACTTGATTCATTTGTATTTTTATTTGCTTCAATATGTTTAATATTGTTTTTCTACGTCACTTGTATTAATATTTATGTTTGATAGAAAATTTTAAGAAAGAATCATTAAATTCTAACTTTTTGTGCATTAAAAATTGAACATTGTATGTACAAAGTATATACTTTTATTGGTAATAATAAAGTATAACTACTGTTGAAAAATCTTATTTTTGATGTACTTCAAGACTTGAAAAAAAAATTGACTTATGTATACTACATATATTTTTAATTGACATATAGAATAAATGGATTTATTAATTACTTGATATATTTTTCAACTTTCAGATCATAATGTCTTCAGCAACAGTAGACCACCCTTTGAAAATGGGTAACAACAACAAAAAAGAAAATGAAAATACAAAGGCTCGCAGAATTTCAAATGCAACGCAAAAAAAACATAAAGAAGACAATCGGCATCCTAAGTTTAATCGGAAGCGTGTCCAAAGTTTTACTGGAAATGGTAAATTCTGCCCACCATATAAACGTAGAAAAAAGGACAGTATCATTCCTCCTACAAAATTTTTACTTGGTGGAAATATCTGTGATCCATTGAACCTAAACAGTATGCAAGATGAGGAAATTAATAGGGCGATGAATGCTGTTACTCCAAAATCAAGTCCTCTACCGACTCCAAAACACAGGAAAGAAGTTATTGAAGTAATTATCCCACCAAACCCAAGCGATCCTCTAAATCTCAATAATCTGAATGATACTGATTATGAAAAAAGGCTTATGTCTCCATTGAAGAGGAATGGGAAAAAGAGGAATAGAGTTAGAAATAGGAAGAGGTCATCTGTTTCTTCAGCAATTGATCCAAATAAATCAGAAGAAATAAAAACAGATGTATCAATTTCAGATGAAGTAACTCAAGTTCAAGTAACAGAGAAAGTTGAAAAAAAGATGGAGGTAGAACAGCCACAGAAAGATCCAACACCGCCAAAATCTCCTCAAGAACCTCAGAGGCCAAAAGAAGAACCACCCATAAAAGAACCAAAATTGAAGTTGAAAATAAAAATTTTGGATGATGCAAAAGATAAAAGAATGAGAAAATTGGACATTAAAGATAAGATTGTTAGCCCTGTCATACCTCAACCAGGTGCTTGGAAGTCAAGACCACAGTTTAGACCGAATCATCATCATCCGAATCATCATCATCATCATCATCACGATAAAAAGAAAAAACAACAAAAGCAGCCAAATTTCAAAGATAAGAATGCCAGATTTCAGTATGGGAATTACAATCAATACTATGGATACAGAAATCATCAGGAAAGAGACACAAGGCTCACAGTGTTTACTCAGAGAAAGGAACTTTTTTATCAAAAAGACGTGTTGGACGTTGGTTGTAATATAGGTCACATTACGCTTTCAGTTGCAAGGGACTTTGGTGCACGGACTGTTACAGGAATTGATATTGACAAAAAATTAATTGGCATTGCAAGGAAAAATATTAAGCATTATGTTAATTGTGCTCAATCTCCAGCACAAGCTGATGATGGAGATCGCGAAAGAAATGATGCTAATATCTTTCCAATGTCAATGCTCACTAATTATGGACCTGTAGATATACCTGGTTTTGAAAATCCCAACAAGCACAAAGGTTTCCCTTATAATGTTACATTTGTTCAGGTAATCATTTGATTTTGAATTTATAAATAATTTTTAATCAAATAACCAGTTTTTAAAATGAGGGAAATTTTTTTCTCCGTTATAATTTTTATTACCATGCACTAACATTATTTTAATTTTACAGGGAAATTACGTGGTGGATGATGACCTTTTATCTGCAAACCAGAAGCACCACTTTGACACAATTCTTTGTTTATCTGTGACAAAGTGGATTCATCTAAACTTTGGTGATGCTGGACTGAAAAGATGTTTTAAGAGGATGTATGCACAACTCAAACCTGGTGGAGTTTTAATTCTTGAACCTCAAAATTGGAGCAGTTACACAAAAAAGAAAACATTGACTGTAAGTAATACTTATTATCTAATTAAAAAAACTCATTGTAAAATGTTAATATTGTAAATAGCTTTATGTCAGAATACTTAATTAATCGAGATTCAAATATCTAGAAAAAAATTAATAAATATAGATTTTTATATTGGACAAAAATTAATAAATTGATCGATGTTTCAGGAAAAAATTTACAAAAATTTCCACACCATCGAGCTGAAGCCGCACATGTTTACGCAGTACTTGCTGTCGCCAGAAGTTGGTTTTCAGACATGTGAGGTAGTATCGGTGCCGCCTCATCCATCGAAAGGTTTCCAGAGACCAATCTACCTTTACACAAAAGCCCAACAGACGACGAGTCCAGCTGAAGCGTCGCCACCACCTTCGACGTCAATGGAAGTTACCGTAGCGGAAGACAGTCACAATGCAAGTGTGGACGCGACATGCGCATCGGAGGAGCGAAGGCCAAGTGTGGAACAGCAGCAAGAGCGTGGGCGGAGGCCGAGTTACGAACAGCAAGAGATGAAGAGGCATCAAATGGAACGAGATTTGTTTCCATCGGACGCACGGTTAGATAATATTTTATTTTAAATCTGCGCTAATACAAAGGTTCATTGGCATTCGTATTATTATATTCGTTGTCAGTTGATAAGACTCTGATTTAAGATAAATATTGATTGTGATTATCTTCACTACTGATTGTCAGCTAAATGGATGTAGCTTTATTTTTGATGCAAGTTTAAAAATAATTTTCAGATTACGAAGCGAGTGCTCTTGCTAACAGATATTTTTTATGATTATTACGATTAAACTGATAAAAAAAATTAATGAACTAAAATTGATGACCAATCGTGAATCTAAATTATTAATTTTAAAAATATAAGTATACCTGGAAAATAATATTCAAATAAAAATTAAAATGAGCTAATTTTTATTCAAACTTTCAGGCTTGTAGGCAACTTTTCGGACAGGAGTCAGCGAAGTAACGAATCATTTTCCAACTACGATCAATTGGAAAACGTATACGCGCCGAGTGTAACGCCGTGTTACGATACTCCAAGTCACAATTCCGCAACCAGTCCTTTCTCCGAGCCCGAAAAGATGTGCTACGTGGATATCAATATTGATAATTATCAATCTTCGAAGATCGACTCGGAAGATAGAAGATCGTCCGAGGAAACTCAAGAGCAAGAAGACAATGAGGCTACCGCACCGCTGAAACCACAGGAAGATAAAACATGAGCGAATTGAAGATGACGACGGCCGAAGCTTACGATACCACCAAGCCTCGTTTTCACAAAAGTAATAATAATTACAATCAGTCTTTCAAGGAGCCGTGTGTGAATGAGCATTTCTTTTCACTTCGAAAAGAAAGATTAATTATTTAAATTTGTAATTTGTAAAAAAAAACAATAAGTATAAATAGTAAAGTTAAGAGACTTTAGCGAATAATAAACTAAGCAACCTTGAGAGAGACTTTTTAGAATCCCTCGCGACACGTTACTGCGTTTTTTTTTTCGAAAGCAACGGAGTCTCGGAAATGGCTTTGCTTTTCGAAGCGCACTTTTTTCATGTTCAATAAAAAGAAAAAGTTATTAGCAAGTAATAACTAGTTAACAGTGTAAATGATAATAAAAAGGAAAACATGCGATTTGTTCATAATGTAACATTGGTGGACTGGTTATTTCATCACTCAACACATCACTCTTATCTTTTTATCATTTCGTATCCATTGCTTTATTTTTGCAAGAATTAAAACATTCCTTGTGGACAATATTCTGTTCTGCCAACTACTATTCTCTATTCTTTATTATAATTTTTCTTTTATAATTCATGAAGTTTAGTGCATCGTTTGAGTTTGTAATGTGTGTGAAAAGTTTATGCGTCTCTGCGACGGTGGAGTTCTGTTTTTTTTTCATATTTCGTTTTCAATGAGCTACCTGCGTTGACCTGCAACAGCTTGTACTTCTACATCTGAAGATGGGTGCGTCGGTGGAAAGAACAGGATTGAGCGATTACTCGTATATTCGCGATACTCGTAGCCAAATAAAAAAGAAAGTGATATAATCCTTTACATCTGAATAAAATTCTCAATTTGAGTTTAAATGTATCCAAGTAAAAATGAATTATACACATCTCATCAGCATAGCTAATCAGTATTGTGTAGAAAACTAATCGATAATAAAATTAACACAATAATAAATTAAGTCGATGATAAAGTGTAAAAATTAATTTTTCTCTGGTAAAATTGCTGATATACTTGTGTTTGTTCAAACTCATTCCTGTTCTTTATCTCTCCAAAAAATGAGCGATGAAGAGCGCGGACGAAATTGTACTGCTTTAGTCTGTACGACTAACAAAAGTAATTATGCTAATTTTCAAGGCTAGTATCAATATGCTTACATCACTAATAAAACGAGGCGCCAGCGCCTCGCATTCAAATACATAATTGATTTTTTTTTTGTTTTCAACTTTATAGCAAAGTCACCCTAATGTCTTTCGCAATAATTTCATTTCTTTGATTGTTCAAAATATTGAATTTCCTTTTTTCTCTCGATATTTCGAGAGTATCTATTAAAATTTTCGTAAATGATTATACTCTTGACTCATAATTTGTAAGAGTATTACGCTATGATTTCACAAGTACAAAGTATTACTATTTATGACATCACAAATACGTCAATTTTTTGTTTGTGAAATCATTTACATTGAACGTACAATCATGATATGTTGAATATCCTTATACAAGAATACATAGCAATATAAGACGATTTGAAAGGAGTTTTTATCTAAGACTAATTCAATTACATTTCTTTCTAGTGTGATAATGATATTACAATAAAAGGTTAGCAATGACGAGAAAAAACTCTTTATCTTGCAACGCTTCTCAGACAAAATATCCTATACTGCAAGAAGTTCTTATCCACAATCAAAACTTGCGTTTACAAAAAACCAAACTGTTAATTTTTTTGTACATTGAGTTGTGTAATCAATTTATTGATATTATTTATTGCGTTGTCATTTTGATTATTTTATGATTTTTTTCAGAAATTTGCGTTTAATATATTTGTATACATAGATTTCAAGAATAAAATCACTTTATCAAACAAATCTTAAGTTTTCTACATCTTATTTTTTCTTTCATATAGAATAAGCTACAATAAAGTTGGAAAATTTCAATGATATTGGACATTTTTTCATGTTTTAAAAAGTTAGGATTACTCTACGATTCTTTACCCATTCACATATATAATTACGACACGACGTAACTATATACATTTTAAAAAAATCTCATCGTTTACACTCCTCGACAATCAATAAACGCTATATTATTTATAAAATATAGCAAAAACTTTATCCTACTTTACTATATATATAATATATTATATCGCTATGAACTCGTTCATAAAGTTCCTTGCCACACTATTTATACGACATATTGCTTCACAGTGAGTTACAGTGATGAGCTTTCAAGAAAAGTCTCGACTACAGATAAAATTGCATTGTTCGTTGTATATGAGAGAATGAAATCGTACAACATGTCGAACACAAAGTTTTTCTTTTTTACCACCAAAAAAATTTTGGCATATTCGAGACATTAGGGTGAGCTTGCGCCTGCATTGAAAATATTCGAACTCGACGACGAGTTCCGAAACTTCGAACGACGCGAGCGAATAAGCGATACGAGCAAAATCAAAAGATAAAGAGAGGGAGAAATACTTTCCTGTGCGTATACATATAGGAATACACAGAATATATATATACGTATATATGTACGACATGTGGTATATATATTTAAGTATCGTTACGGTATAACGTCGTTCGAAGTTTCCGTATACAATATATAACGTAAAATCATCGCTGGCAGACGAACCATATGGCAGGTAAGTTGTGAGGGGCCTTCCGAGGAGGAGCTCGATTAAAAAGAGAGACGCAGTAAACGTTTTTTTTTTCTTTCTGTTGCGCTACATTCCTTCATGCAATTACTCTCTAAAACGTTTTTTTTTGTTGGTCGCTTCGTGCTGGATCTAAGATATATGTATTTTTTTTTCAAGTTGCGTCTTAAAAACTCTACGATTTGATATAAGATTATATCCTTTAAAAATATCGTGTTTTTTTATTTTTATTTTATTACATTCAAAAAATACTCAATTCGCCGCTTCGGGCAAATTCAGCGATTCAATTTCGTACATTTGTATATTTATGACTTCTGCGCTTCTTCGTACTATTCGTGTTTCTATATGTGTTCATTATCTCTTTTCGGCGTTGCAAGTATCTATCTTCTTTGATTTACTCTACGCCTTTGTCAAAAAAATTATAAATAAAATTTTTTTTATAACAATCTAATAATTGCACAATCAATCAATTGAAATCAACAATAGTTATTATATACAAAATGAATTATAGGATAGAAAACAACCGAGTGTTTAACGTTAAATCGATTGTTATAACAAACAACGAAGTTAAATATATTACTTTGCCGTACTAACTCATTACTCCTATATAACTGTATGAAATAAAAGAAAGAAAAAGAAAACAACAACTCTCTCACTAAAAAAAAACAACAAAAACTAAAAAAATATCTCCAAGAATCTTCAAAGATTCCCACAAAATCCACAAACAAATCTCTTTCCAGCCTGTCAAACAACAAACCACAGTCCCTCATCGTTTATAGCCCACATTGAAAAAATCGAACGAACCATTCGTGGGCAATATCAACACAAAAAAAAAAAAACGTTTACTGCGCGCTAATGATGACTGGCGACGCGGCTGGCGGACTGTGGTAGTCTTCCGGCTATTCGTCGACGAGCTCCCAGAGCATGAGTGCAGCGTCGGTGCCGCCGACGGTCACGACGTTCTGATCGTTGTACAGAAAACGCGAGCACGCGACCAGCGAACTGTAGACCTTCTCCTCGACGTACTCGGCTTTGGCCGAGGTGCACGGATAGCGAAACAGACGCAGGTAACCCTCGGCGTCGCCGCTCACCAGCATGTCGTGCGCCGCCGAACGCGACGACGTCGTCACCACCGTCGTCAGCGGGTAGTAACGATTGTTCCACATTCCTACGAAAGATTTTTTTGGTATTTGTTTGATTTTCTTTTTTAATGGGGGGAGGGGTTGGATGAGGGATTAAGTGGAGCTTACCGGATACGAGATATCCAACCGTACAGTTGTGTGTGTACCACTTGACGTCTTTCATTATCAGAGGACTCTTTTCTGAAGACAAGGCCTTCACATCCCCTGTTTTATCAAAAAATTTGTATGTTTATTTATCTCGGTTAATTGAATTTCAATGATTACAAACAGTTTCAACTCACAGAACACAAGATCGTAATCTTGAGTGACAGTCTGCAAGAAACGACTGTCGGAGCTCCAGTCGAGCTGTACGAGTGGCTGAGTGCCTCGGATTTTGTTGCTCTTTTTATACGAGAATCCATCCCTGGATACTCTGAACAGATAAATGCTGCCGTTTTGCGAACCCATAGCGAGCATTTCTCCAGCTAGAAAAGAAAAAAAAAACATTTGGAATCGCGACGATGATGAATTTAAAATTCATTATATACCATTTTTGTTGTTGTTGAACTTACTGGCATTGTAACCGATACAAGAGAGCGGCGAGCCGCAAACTCGAAGCGTTGCCACGGCCGCACCAGTATCC
Source organism: Galeopsomyia nigrocyanea (assembly GCA_035047105.1). Lineage (NCBI taxonomy): Eukaryota > Metazoa > Arthropoda > Insecta > Hymenoptera > Eulophidae > Galeopsomyia > Galeopsomyia nigrocyanea. The sequence goes on along the minus strand of JAWWMK010000040.1, from coordinate 5,103,150 downwards.
GCTGCGAGAACCAGAAGGTGACCTTCCGACGAACCTGCAGCCAGTGCTACACCGAATGGATGAAACGCAATGCAGATGCATTCGAATCCAACCTATAACAACAACGAAAAATAAGTCAAATTTTCAACAAAACAATCTTAACAAATCCTCGCGTACCTGTGTAGTCCACAAAAGTTTGTGCCGCCTCCAAAGAGCGATATTTTTGTCATGACCAGCAGTAGCAAAAACCTCGTCGTCGGGATGAACGGCAAGACCCCACAGTTGTCTACCGTGACCGAACACCACTTGGTTGAAACGTCTTTGCAGCGAACCCTCAAGTATGATATTACGAGTTGTGCCCACGTAAATGTTGCCGTCGTTACGGCCTGGACGCTGCGGATAAATACTTCGTACACCACCGGCTGATTCTGGAAGCTAAAAAAAAAATTGAATTTGTTTTAGAGTTTCTATCAAATCGAAATTGATTGTCGTTTTATACAAAAATAAACCTTTGTGTCGGTGATGCGTTTGTAATTCTGAAGGGAATCCCATGCGGCGATTTTACGATCCTTCTCGCCACCGGACAACAAAGTCCCCTCGGACAGCATGACCAGAGAACTAATGCCTTTGTTGTGTGCCTCGAATTCCATTCTTATGAAGTAAGCTCCATCCGCGTCTACGGAATAGACGGTGATGAAACCGTCGCTGTCGGCCGTGACAACGTCGCCGTCTTGCTCGAATTGAATGCTCGTCACGTGCGTTCTTGACGGCTGTGGGATTGAGAGTTTTTTTTATTGAAGATACAGATAAAGTTTTTTTTTGGTATACTTACGGGTTTGATGATGTCGGTTCTCTCGAAAAATCCATCTTTCCTACGATTCCAGAATGTCAGGTGACCTTTGCCGTGTGTGATGAGAAGATTGTCGTCCAGTGGATGGAAAGCGGCACCTGTCAAGTCCTCTTGCAGTGTCTACGAGGTAATAGTCATAATTATAAGGGAACTCGGGTTAAGTTTGGTTTATTTAACTTACAGCAACTTTGCCAAGCAAGTGTCCCCATTGCCACTGCCAAACCGACAGAATAGCCTCTCTACCAGCGTCAACTACCAAAACGTAACTTCCACCGTTCTGTCAAACGAAATTTTTACATGTAAATACTGAACGATGAATTATTAAAATTAGTAGCATATTTAGTTACCAATTGTGAAAAAGCCAAAGCGGAAACTCCCATCTGAAACTCCGTCATTCCGAAAACGTAGAGCGTAAGAAGTGTCTCCGTCGACCAGATTCTCACGTGCGGTTGAGCTTTCCTGTGTCTTCCCGCTCGCTGACCTGACGCGACTAATTCCCTACTCGGATGAACCTGCAACCACGATAAATCACATTTGTACAATCGCATTTTACAATTCGAGAACTTACACGTTCTCAACTCACCTCCATACAAGTAATATCTTCTGTGTGTCCAATATAATGCCTCTGCGAGTTCTCCTCGCGATCGTAAAGCACAGCAACGGCCGCCACGTAATAAAGTAACTCTCCGCTCGGTAAAACCCAAAGATTGCGTCGTGTATCGGTGCCGCGGTAGCCGTAAACCCACTCGAGTTGTAATTTCTTGTCGGGCGGTGAATTATCCACTGGCGCCAAGTGAGACGGCGGATAAAACGAGCGTCGAAGACCGCGAATCGTCACTCGTGCTGGCTCTTCTCGCAATACTTCCACTACGCTGTAATCTGCGAATAAATGTTGAACGAACGTTCGTGATTTCATAGGTGACACGTTTTTTTTTTACTAAGCGAGTTAGTTGCGTGTTGGTTGCACTGATTTTTTTTTGCTTCTCTCGCGCGAACGAACAAAGCAACTCTCGAGCGTTTAATCGTTAAAAACCTGTCTCGTTATGAGAAATAACGTATGTAACGTTTTGATAGTAATAAAGTGGCTTTTCGTTGACTAAATGTGATTGATGTTCTGTGACATTTGGGGGTAATTAAAACGTTTTCGATTGATATATATTACATACTTATCTAAATTGTTGTATACTGTAGTATACATATACGAAAGTGTTTTATAAATGAAAGTGTTTTATATATAAAACACTTTAATATTAAATAGACCCACGATACGTTTCACGCAATATTAAATTAAAATATTTTAATTCTCTCTCTAGCGAAGTATCGATCCAAGTAAAATTAAAAAAAAATAAAATAAAATAAAATTTTTTTCCTCTTCAGAATGTCTGACTTACCATTGACTCGAACCACTTCGGACTCGGGCGCGTAAAGCGAACGCGGCCTGCTTTTGCTGCGAGCTCTTCGCTGTCTTCCACTGACGTCCTCGACGACAGCCGGTGGTCCCCTGCTGCGTGACCTCCTCGCCGGTGAACCAACCACCGATGCCACACCACCGCCGCCACTTCCCGTGCTCAGGTAAAACGTGTCCACGTCGGCGAACTCGTTGCGCAATTGGGAGAAGCTTCGTACCTAGACGATTGACAAAGAGATTTATGTTACTGTTGTAAGTTTTATATTTAAAACCCGTCTTAAACTGTTTGGATATTATTTTTTATGATAATCAGTCTTATGAATTTTTTGTCAGTCTATATATCGAGCAACATCGTGAAAAATAACTTTCGAAACAGTCGAGCGTTTTTATACAACGAAAGTGTGACAAGCAACTATCAATCAGAATTGTTACGTAGGCATTCAGCATATAGTTAAATTTATACACGTTGCTGACGCAAAGTTGAAAAACATCGAAGTATAGCGTACAATGATGTTAGTGACGCAGTGCACGTATATAAAACGAAAGCTACCGCGAAGCCCAAACAAAAGTGGGCGCATCATGACGAAATTGGTGAAGGGCATAATAAAGCCACACGCGCGTGGGTGGCTCCCTACTACTACTCATACTACACCAGAGAGTAAGAGAAAATTGCAGAGTTTTGAATTTGAAATTCATATGCGGTCGTGACCTGAAAAAAAAGAAGCATTACTCGCGCGATGTTGAGGATCTCCGACCTTTTTCTCACTCTCTCTATCATATACTTGTATAACGGGGCCGAGGATGCATATAAGTACACACGTGTGGATGTCGATCGAAGTTTTTTTTTTTCGGGTGGGAAAGGAAAAATTACCGCGTCATTTTTACGTCAGAAATGTCTGTATACGATTAAAGAGTCGCGTGATATATCAAGCGAAGGCTAGGTTGGTTGAGTTTCAGAAAAAGGGATGCACTAAGCTACTTCACGTGTGGCTGCTTTTAACGATTTTTTTTCTGTCGGTAGCGTGCTTAACGACTTTTCAATTTCTTCGGCAATTTGGACGTTGTTATATTTCTTTTTTTTTTTTATTATTGAGCATTTGGAATCGACGTGATAAGGAATATAATACTCTCGAATCTTTCATGAAAATGCAACATTGCGATCGAACTTTATGATTATTTCGAATATAAGACGATTTTTATCGAGCAACGAAAGATCGGTGAACATTCAATTTTTTTTTCGTGAACAATCCAATCGGCGTAAAAGTCATTTGCGACCTCATTACGTTTCGTGCGTGTCTTTCTCGCGTTTTCACATCGGCGGACATACATATTTATGGGGTGGGCGCGGGCATTTTCATGAGGTATTTCATGAATAAACCGACGAAACTTCACTTTGACTTTTGCTCCAGTGCGATGTTTTTTTTATCAGTGATGTGGGTTTTTTTTCGGGTCGAATGTTCAGGTTGCTCGCGCGATGATAAAGATCGAACGGGAAATGCCCGGTGCTTTGATTTTATGTACGCATCGATCGACAGACAGCTGATCTTAATTATACGAGGAATGAATGTATAGATTTTTCGGAAAGATTTTTCGAACTCGTTACAGCACGTGAAAGTGCAGTTTAAATTTGAAAAAAAAAACAAAAAATTTCGAGACATATCGAAAGCTACGAAATATTTATTTTTATTAATACAATTTTTTTTCTGCCATTAAGTCGCAGTACCTCAGTAGCACCCGAATCCTTCGACACACGAGTAAGAAAGAAAAAAAAAGGCAACGAGCCGAGCGTGCCTCGCTCTTATTATTTTATAAAGCCGTAATTCAAAAAAAATACGCGATAAATTCATCGAGGGACCTCCGCCGCTAATTGCAACCACCAACGAGGTTAATCGCTCCGCGACTTTTTTTTTATTCTCGTGCGCGCGAATATATTTTTTCATTTATTTTTCACCAAGTGAATTTATATTTATTACAAGAATTTACAAGTTGTAGTAATCGAGATTTTGAATTTAGCGTGCTTACATGACGAATGAATTTTAACGGCGCGCAGCGTTACGTAACTCGCGCATGATGTATTACCCCGAAGGAAAGCTATAACGTATCTGCCTCACGTGAAAACTTGGTATTTCGAAATTGCTAGATCGCTATCGCGAAATTTCTTCAAGAAGGGGGGGAGTTGTAATTGAAATTTTGGATTGGCATGGAAATTCGAATGGAAATTTTTTTTTCGGAACGATGAATAAATTTTTATTATTTTTTTTTCTCATAGGTATATCACGTTGATGTGTAATAATTTTATTGAACGAGGTCGGTGTGTGGGGAAAAAAAAGAAAGTGGTGTTTGCAGAGCCAATAAGCCACATAGTGTTTCGTGCACCGCAGTATGCAAAACAATAGCCCTGACTTCTTTATTGCGTATAGCTAAAAAGTCTTGTAAGAAACGTTGTTTTTTTCCTCTCTTTCTTCCAACCTATCCCATTTCGACGCGATTGTAGGTACAAGACTTGCAAACCGGAATTTGCATCAAATAAAGACATAGTATGCACGTGTTTTCTTGTCTTCGAGTGCACCATCAAACTTTCTCGCTCCCAATTGATGTACGAAACTTTTTTTTTTTGTTCTTACCTCTTGTCCCGACACTGTGAACATTCTTTTGGCTCCGTTCATTTTCAGCACTTGGCCCAAATCTTCGAGAACCTCCTCAAAGGGTTGCGACGTACGTAAGTTCAGCAATACTCGGCACTATACTCGAAAAAAAAATTCCAGTTACATCGGCAATGAATCACAGTACAATATATCACAGCTCAACCTCAATTAGTTTTTGCTGACAAATACGGATAGCTCGTATATATCGCTCGAGACGATGTTATCGTTAACGTTGACATTGCGATAACATCGCGTTCGAAGGCCAATTAACTCTATCAAAACATTCATTTCGCGCGGAGTTAATTCCAATTCAAGGTGAAAAAAAGAAAGAAAAAAACAGGCGCAGTACACCCAAGTGTATGTAAATGGAGTTTGAAACCGAATTTTTCCGAACAAATTGATTTTTTTTTTTTTCAACAAACCTGCACGGTGTGATCGAGATTGTTGACGATGCGTATGACGCGTCCGGACGACGGTTTACCAGCGGCGCCAGCAGGAGGTACCTCGTCGCTGATCGAAGCTTTTCTGCTGAGACTGGCGACGGCCGGTGTGCTGCGACTTTGCCAACCGCCGAGGCCACCACCGCCGACTGGCCCACCACCGGCGGCTATGCTACCCGAACGACCGCCACCACCGCCGCCACCTCCGCCGCCCACTGGACCCGAAGAGGCGTACCACTGATTGCTCTTCTTGCCGTAGCTCGCCGGCTGGAATTAAGGAATGTAGAAAGGTTTGGCTATAGAATTGCTAATCAAAGAGAAATGTTTCGATAGATTTTAAATCTCAATGTGTAAACACGTATTCAGTTTATTATGTCATATTTTGAAATTTTTTGTACTTTTCAAAGGAAATTATTATGTAAATATTGACTCAGAAAGATTATCCATAACGCCATGTTACGGCAAGTACATGCCTCACAATAAACTCAGTATTGCATCGATGTCTGACTATAATTGACTTATACTACTTGGCGTAAAAATTATTGTAAAATTATTCGATTCGATTACCGTCGAAGTTATAATCACGATATTTAAATTCAATAATAAATCTGTAAATTGCAACAATAAGAAAATTTTCCAAACCCACAAAACACCACCAAAATTAAAGTCAATCAAGCTCCCCAAAATTAGCGATCGAGAACTGTGTGACTATGTCACTCGAGGGAGGATTTTCGAGGTCGAGTGCGTCGGAGTTTAGCAGCAAATAGTCGAACACGTCGACGGCTAGTTTCGAAGGGAGTTAAGGTAGAGAGAGAGAGAGAGAGAGAGGCTCAAAAGTAAAGGGTGATTTGGATGCAGACTCTAGCCTAGATTACAGACACACACATACACACACATTCACGGGGTTCTCGTTCCACTTCTCCGTCTTTCTCTTTCGCTAGCCTAGTTCGGCCTTTCAAGACTTATGTCCTACACGGAAGTGGAATTGGAATTCCTCGAGACGCTGCTTTTTCTTTTTCTTGTCTCTGACGTGTTGACGCTATTATAGAGCCAAGTCTCCGTTTTGCCGTGTTAATACACGAATACGTAACGAGAATACAATGGTGTGAATAATGAAGTCGTTCAACACAAATCGCTTTCCGTGTAACTTTACATGTCCGTGCTGTGATGTGAAAGAATATGATCGATCAACATAATAAGTATACACGACCTTCGTCGCGTCAAGCGGATTGAGCATGATAATCGTAAAATCTACCTGCATCATGTCGGCCGGCAAAGAGATGACCTCGAACGAGTCACTCATCAACACGACAAAGGCCGAGTGTTGGCCTGTACTCGCGTCCTGTTCGTCGTAACTACGTATCTCGTCGTCGTCTTCCTCCTCCTCCTCCTCCTCGTCTTCTTCGTCTTCCTCCTCGTCGTATTCCTCTTCTTGCTGCAACTGTTGCGAGTCGAACGAGGCGCGTGGCAATGATAATGAACTTTTACGTCGATTGCTGAGTATCGCAGGAGCTGCTGCTGTTGCTGCAATTGCACCGCGCCGATGTAAACGCGAGGCGGTGGTACTCGCGACGCTTACGACGGACGAACGCCGTCGGCGATCCAAGTCGAAGGTTGACGAGGCCTCAAGGCCCGAGTCCGAGCGGCAGGACGAACTCGCCGGCGACTCAATGGTTGACCAGACCCCTGACCAAGCTTGCTGATAAGCTTTGTCACTGCGGCTGATCAATTAGCAGCACTATCGGTTGCAGCTTTTCTTCGTGTTGCCGATAGGATTTTGCGTTTTGGATTCTTAATGGTCCTTTTTTTTTTCTTTTACATCGAATCGGTTGACCCTTTGGGAATCAGAGATTTCGAGGTTTTGGTTTATTTCGTTCTATCTTTGTTTGTTTGAAAGGTTACTCGATTTTCTCTTATTGATTTATTCACGTACACGTCTAATGATTAATTGATTTTTTTTTTTTCGTTCTTGAAGAGATGAAAATAAAATCAACGTTGCGGATATTTTAATGAGCATGTTTTTACGTATACCCAACATTTACGAATTGAATAGAAATTTCATTGAGTTTCTTTTTTTTTTTATGGCGACTTGAACGCTCGCTCGAGAATGTTTCATCGGAATACTTTTGTCGTATGATAATATTAAGATAACAATTTTCTTTTCGTAAAATAAAAATTCTAGAACAAAACTAAGTCAGCCTAATTTTTTTTATCATTATCAAACAATTATAAAAAATCTTTTCGACGAATTGATTTAAGCAAAAAATGATTTAAACGTCCGCGTAAAAATCGCAGCCATTCCAACATTCTTCACAAATCGCATCAGAAAAAAAATGTACCTTTCAAGTCGCATCCCCGCACTATTACATAATCCCAAAGCAAAGTAAAACTAAATTAAAAAAAAATCGAGCAACCTTCGAAACTCATCGTCACCCAACGCCAATAATAATTTTTTGTTACTCATACCTTCTGAAATTGCAGAAGCACCCACGCTCAACCGATCTTCCTTTAAGGACTACGCGGCTAACAACAACAACAGCAACATTCTCGTATACATATATATAAAGTCGAGAGTGTGTGGCGCGTGCCACGTGAAAAGTAATCTCAGCGACTAATCCATCCAGCCACAAGTGAAGCAAAGCAAGCACCAGCTCATTCACGGCTGGTATCACGATCGCAACTAATCTCGGCAATCAGTGCTGCACATCTATCTTCCGACTGCTCCTTTCCACGGCTCATTCTCCACTTGCCGATCTTCATTTAAGTTCTCTTTTTTTTTTTTCAAAAGCACACTTTGTATACTCTTCGCGATAAAAAAAAAAGAATTATTCGGCACGGCCAGCCGTGTCACCGAATCGTCGTCGTGTGCGTGTACAAAAAAACGAATCTTCGAAGAGCTAAAAAAGTGAGCGCGCGCGTTGGTCGGTGGTCCTCGATCGACTAGTGCGGCGTACTTTCGCACTCTGTGTGTCTCTCTCTCGGCAGGCAGGTAGGCAGGCCGCAGAGAGTTGAGAAAGGGGGTCGAGCGCCCGGAAAAAGGGGGCCACTATACACGAGGAGAGAGAGAGAGAGCTTTCGTTCGTCCCCACCACCTAAACTACTGTCGCTCTCTCTCTCTCTTTCACTCTCTTGGTATATGACGTTTGCTATCCCACTCCTTCGCTCTTCACTGTTATATGTACTGACAGACGTGATCTTCAAGGCCAGACAACTGTCCTTTTTTCTTCTTCTTCTTCATTTGTTGCATTAATGTATGATGCTTTTTTTTGAAGATCGTGACGATAGACATTCTTCTTCGTTTGCATTTTTATAACTTGTTGGTTTTTCCTCCATGATATCACGTTTGTACTGTTTTTTTAATTTAGGGAGAAGGTGATTTTTCATTCATTCGCGTTTTCTAGTTCATGAAAATGATATGGAGCGCGTCTAATAACGCGTGTGTTATACCGCGAGTCGAAATAATAACGCCCCCTTCGGGCGTACATACAATTAGCCTAGAAAATAAAATATTCCCGTAGTATGATATTCGAGAATGAGAAAGAACTAAGATCGGCATACACACGAACGCGTATGTATATCTGACTTAAATCGAACTCGTACTACTTGCCGACCGATTTCTCCGATACAGAGTACAATAAGTACGCGCGTGGTAAACAAACAAAAATCTGATACACGTATTTCAAGAAAGAAAGAAAAAAAAAGAGAGCACACATGAGTTGGCTCAAGGGGGTAATGAAGTTTGCACTGTTGTCGTGTATTGTAAACTGGCAGCTGCGCGCATTGGACATGTAGTATAAGAGTACGTATGTGTGTGTTTGTGTGGTTTATAGAGCGCACGGCCCGATTATGCATGCTAATGGACTGCTCGCTTGTGCGCTGGACACGAGAGCTGGCGTGGCAACGTCACTACACTGCAGATCGCCTGGAATACGTTCGATTTTCACGTTCTAGAACGATTCCACTGCCAGATATATATGTATTTGTCTGTGTATATTATGTCTTTGCTATCTTATACTATCTCGCTTTTTTTTTGCGAGTGAGAGATAGTTCGTCGTGGGTACGTTTGAGGAGGTGTATCGTTCTACTTTAAAAAAAAAATTATAGTAATTTATTGTTATCGAGATATCAAATTTTATTCAGTGTTGTACTAAAAAAGAAAAGGGTACTGCAAAATCATATTTCATACTGATTTAAATCGTGAACGATAAATTTGAATGAACTTTTCGTACCGCAAACTACTTTATTTATGGGAGATTGTATTACATACAACAAACCATAAAATATATAATTTGAAGTTGCATGTTCATTTCGACATTCGACACAGTTTCTAAACGAACGCCATCGTAAGTTATCTCAAAACATTCGTAACGGATTCCAAAGCGCGCGCAAAAAAAAAAGCCATTCCCTCGAAGAAAGAATTGCCAGGTGTGCAAAATGCAGATTGGCACACGTGTGAGTGTACGGCACAAAAGATCCACGCGATTCGATACTCAAGAGAGAAAGAAAGAGAGTGGCCCGCGCCAAAAACTGGGATCGGCTACTATACTCGCCGCCATTTCGTTCAATTAACCTAATGGGATTTGTGCTAATGCAAAAATCGAGGTCTATGCAAGTCGTTTGAGTGCCCCTCTTTTTCTCATTACGGATATGGCTCGCGTGATTTATAGGCGAGGATTTTTTTTGGGCTCGTTTCGGTGATTGAAGTGGAAGCTTGATTACTTTTACATTCGTCTTTCGTGAGATTGAGTGTTTTGATAGATTTTAATTTATTGTATTGGTTTTTGATCTGAAATTTATACGAATGGAATTACATTTACAAACATTTAGAAATAATTTCCTATCTAATAGAATTGAATCTCCGAATTGAAAAACATTATTTATTACCGATCTGAACAAACATAACTTTATCACAATAAATCAATGTTATTAAAAACAAAAGTACATGAATAATCGAACTTGTGACAACATCCGCTTTGTTAAAGAAAAACACCCCAAAGAAAATTTCCTTTGTCTCCTAGAGAGAGAGAGAGAGAGAGAGAGAGAAGCAGGTGATTGAGCGTTTCGGGGGCAAATAGGCGCGCCAATCGATCTACGTTCCCCACCTCTTAAGAATGAAGGATGATCGCGTCGTTAATCAACGTCGATTAGCATTTCCAGGCGCTGCAGTGAAGAATTTTAGCTGCATCGTATTTGCCAAATTATACGAAAGAAATATTACACTTGAGTGCTCGATACATTGTTAATTGTTTTTTTTCTTTATTGTTCGCAAACAATAAGAATACAAATAGGATTTAGAAAACACACTATACGATATCGAGCGAAACGAAGTTGTAAATTTTTATTTTTTCAAAGTTGCAAATCACTCGGTCGGTGAATAATTGTATTTTGTGTACTACGTTCAACTTTTCGCGACATTTCATTAAGTGAAATTTATGCATGCATTCTGGGCGGTTGACGTCATTAAAGCTTCGGAATTGATTGTAAGTGGTTGAACTGAGTATTATGCAATGTTTTCTACGACGTAGCTTTCATGTGAATGATACTTGCATTTTTGATATTCGATTGATTTATCAATCTCATGCTTGATTGAAAGACTTGTACTGTCTTACATGATTTTCTTGGTGATCGATGTAATTTCAAACTCCCGATAAATCTACTGTAAAAATGATAAACGTTAATTACGATTTTGATAAATCTAGAAATTAAGCACGTGTAAAAGGTTCTTCAACCATTCCCCAACCAAAAAGAAAAAGAAAAAGCTTTATTAAAAGTCCTTGAACCCACGAAGCAATCTCATTAGTTAAAAGCTCGCACCCCCCACACATCGAAAAGTAAAGAAAGAAAGAAAAAAAGGCATCGCTTCGATCTTGGATAGCTTCCGTCGTCGTCGAGCCCACCACCACCACCACCACCACGAGCACCAGCAGCACCAGCCAAAGCTTTTGTTTGTTGTGTCGACCTTGAAGAGTAGTACGTGTGTGTAGTAGGAGGCATGCATGGGCGCGTTTTCGAGCCCGTGAATCAACACACGCAGGGTCAAGGTCGACGGGCGAGCTCCTCTGCGATCACACCCCCTTTTTCGTAGTCGTACGTGCATTTCGATTTTACCCCTCTCTCTCTCTCTCTCTCTCGTTCCTTCTCCACATTGAATTGTGCTACTGTCGCGCGTACTTTTGAATGCGCGCCGCGGTTAGAAGGTATATAGCATCTGTCTTCTTGCCAAAAGCAAGAGACGACCTCTACAACCTTTCGATCGGCTCTTCCATTGGTATAGAGAGACAGAGGAGGGGAAAGATAGTGGGAGATTATTTCTTGCTGACGACAGTAGAATGAACGAGGATCAGTTATAGCTTTCAAGCTGGTTGATACTTCGTTTCTTTTCTTTTGCCTTGTGGATCGTAAAAAACAAGGAGGGATTTGAAAGTATAAATTTTTTAATACTCGTTTTTTTTAACAATGACAGTGAAATCTCAGAGAGTTTCTACTTTTTACGACTGAAAGTTTTCAAGTCGGTTGTAATTACTATCTTGTTTGTGACTATCATCTCAAGGACTCTCTTGATAATTGAGTTCTCAACACCTAACTTTACTTTGAATTTCTACTACTCTAATTTTTTTTGTTTGAAATTGCTCTGCTAGCTCTTTTCTTTTATCTTTGGGTGTTCCATATTTATGTTACATATTTATGTATCTCTTGCATACACTCGCGAAAGAATATATATTCTTTTAAATTCTCGAGAAAAACATACGGTGTTCACCGGGATGATGACCGGTAATTCAACGAACAAATTTACTACTAAAGTCATAATTTGGGAGTATGCACAGCAGTAAGTGTATAATTACAGAGAATAAAGAGTGGAGAAAATACAAATAGGTACACATAAAATTCATAATATTCTCTTTTTAATGGCGCAGGGAGTCGTTAAAAACGAAACACACAGTATCATGTATTGAAAGACAAAATTTACGATCAAGACTACTTTTATATTAGCGATTACATCGACATTCTCACTTCAATTATTACTCAGTCGAATAAAAAAAAAACAACAATAACACAGATTTATTATCCAAAACACAGATAAACTCCGCACACAATATTCTCAACGCCAACATCAAGTCAGCAAAACAAAGACACCTCTCAATTACGAGCATGCATTCCCTACTGCCCTTATATCCCTTTCGTCCGAACAGATCCTTATCATCGAAAAAATCGTCACGATACACTCGACGCGATGGAAAAACGCAAAGAGAGCAGAGAGAAAACTACCGTACGACACGCGGCTACATATGCGCCCCCGAAAATTACTCTCTCCGTCTCTCGTGTTAGCTCGTATTACTACGCGATATTGCACTACGTCATCGTCTCTCACGTGTGTGTCGTGCGCTGAGAAAAGTGGAGTCCTACTTTTTTTCCTCGACTTTATAATGACATAAACCCATACGTCGTAGCTGCCGAGCCGGAGAGAGAGAGAGAGAAATGTAATCACGTTGTCATGCGACGCCTGACGGATAACGTTTGCCTTTCTCTTCGTATAACTTAACGAGCATTTTGTTGCACGACCATGGATTTGCATGGGCTATGTGCTGGTACGCGAAAACTGTGTCAATCCTTTTCTTCGTTTGCATTATTTATGATGGCGAGATGATGTTTGGATATTTGACTTTTAACTCTTCTCTTCAGAAATATTCCGAATGTGAAAGTATAAGTACAGTGTTGATGAAAAATAAGATGAAAAATAAAATTAAAAAAAAAATACTAATTTATGCAATTTCGATTTTGCAAATAACGATTATTCATATTTTTTTTATACATAAGTTACTTCGCTAACTGTATGTTAATCCGTCATCATCGATCCGTCATGCAGATTCGAGTATAAAAATTAAAAACACGATTGGTACTAGATTCATTGTTGCATACAAAGTAGTCATGCGATGCACGAAAGAAGCGGGAAGAGAGAGAGAAAAAAAGCACCTCAACTCGTAGCGCCATCTACGTCAACTTTGGCGCGAAAGCTCTTTCGAAAGTAAATCGTTATAAGAGTAACATAACAGCCAATTACTCAGCGGACCATAAACAATTACAATATCTCATTAACAAAACGTCAACTGTTTTTTTTTTCTTTTTTACTTTACAGCTCAAGTGTGTTTATTCCACTCTGGCAATTGTGCCATTTGAATAGCAATTGTCGACACAAGAAGAAGAAAAAAATGAGGAATTCAAGGAATAAACGAGTGTCGCGTGTATATGCAAAACTGTCTCGCAGGAATCGAGAAACGGAGAAGGAAAAAGAAGTGGCTTTAATGGACTTTGATTGATCGTTAAAGGGGACGCTGATATCTCGTTTTTTTTAATCTCACACACTTACATACATGAAGCTTTAAAATGAAACGCGCGCGCGTGTGTGTGTTTTGTATTACTACTTTGCATATCGTCGCGCGAGCGCGGATGTGGTAATTACGCGCTGCGTGACAGGTAAAAAGTGAGTCGTGTGTGTGTGTATAGCTCGCTCACGTGAGTTTATACTTTAGAGCCAGCGAGGTCGATCTTGAGGTGACTGGCCCACATTAGGAATCCTTTCGATTGTTTTTTTTCTTTCGTTTATTAATTTTACATTCAAGTGGAAAAAAAATATTCTTGAATTTTTATTTTATTCCTATACGTGTCTTATCTTCGCGCTGGCTTTAATACGACTTTCTTTGAAAAACTTTATCTTGAATACATAATGCAAGAATAAGTGCTTGAGTGTCCAGAAAAAAATGGAGCATAAAAGTTAATTATTTTTACTGCTTCTTTTGGAAGTCTTTTATAATCTTGTATACAGAAGCATGCGGGATAACGTTGCATAAAAAAAAGAATTCAAACTACCCTGCGATGACTGATAAAAAATATTGCATTTAAATTATCTTTATATAATATTTACAAAAGTATTTTTTTTATTAAAAAATAGTTTTAGCTTATGCTTTGTTCGAATCTTCAAGCGATACACGTTTGAAAATCAACTCGTTAAGATTAAAAATATTGTAATGGTTTCAACGCCATTTTGTAATACCGCCCACAAGTGTCAACCGTTCGTACGAAACAAGGGGAGAATAGATAAATAAAGGGCGCATCGTGTCGTGAACGCGATGAGGCATCGATGTCTCCACGATGGGGCGGAGCGCTCGTAAAACGTATGCGCACTCGAGCGTCGCTTCCTGCCCATCCATGTATAGATTCTGCCGCGCCCATGTGGAAAAAAAAGTTATAGCTATATAGCTTTGTACACGTGCATGTTGAATATTGATGTGTGGAATTTTTCTCTTACAATAAAAGATGGAAAATATTTTTAGGCAAAATTTATTATAAAAATTTCACACTGAAGGTGTTATAATTTTTTTTTTCCAGATATCGCAACGTGGTAGAACCCCGATAAAAAAAAACAAGAAACATGTAACTTACAAAGTGCTATTTCGCAATAAATCTCAACGAAACACGCTCTCGACAACCGCGCACTAAATTTAACAAAGAAAAAAAAAGGGAAAAAGAAAGTTTATAATCCAGGCCCAGATTGAACAAGCCTCAACCAACGTCCAAGCGCGTGTATACAACCGACTATCAATTTACACAATATGCAGTCACGAATTGACGATTAAATTTTTTCATGCAAGTGAGACACACACACACAGCTCAGCAGGCAGAGACGTGCATGTTCGAGTGCTGTGTACTCTCGCGTAGAGGCGTAATTGGCATCGTTACCCCCGATGCTTGTCGGCAAGCTGATCATTACGGAAACTCAATGCACTTTAGCGAATATGACCCTTTTTTTTTCTTCTTCTTCTGCACATTCGCGAGCTGAGCGAAAACCATCGTAGTTGATTGTCATTATACACCCTCTCATGCACACTTTCGTATAATGTTTGGCTTTGAAGTGAGTGAGTGAGAGAGGTCAGTCGTTGTGCATAAGTGTTGACTGGATGATGGATCATTTGGAAAGCTATCATTTTCGCTTTTTGAAATTTGATAACACAAATCTTATCTCGCGTGGATTGAAACGTGTTTGGCATAGTTTCGCTTGGAATATTGCGCCAGGCATGAAATCTGAAATGGTGTTATGATGGTTGGATTTATTGCGCATTTTTTGTTGTTGTTGTTGGTTGGTGGATGTAATTCAAATTTTGCATTTGAATGAAATTGCGCTATGAAATTTTTTTATATTCTTTTGTAGTTTTAGATAAATCATTCAACAAAAGACAATTGAGGCTAATATAAATCAAAGATTGCCATTACGATAACCTGCTGCATGAATTCAAATACAAATTGTCGATAGTGAAAGAACACGTGCGATCGCGTTCGGTCTATCTTCGCGAAGTAAAAAATCTACGGCAATATAGTCGGCAATTCGTCTTCCTTAAACTCGACCGTTACTACTTAAACCTATTTCCGCTGGCGCGTTAAGAATTACAACTGGGGTAGTAACCAATGAGAGAGAAGCAAACTATAAAATGGTCTGTGGAGGGATGAAAAATCAAGATAATATCTACAGATTTTATATATTATTGTCGGCATTTGCCATTAAGATTTAATTATCAGTTCTGATTACTTTAGATAAATGGTGAGTGTTCTTTTCGTATTTTTGAGTAATAGGAAAATGAACTAATTTTATTCTAATCTTATTAGTACATATCTTCATTTTAATTAATAATTATCTCTCGCCAAGTTAAAGACCTTTCGTCGCCATTAGTTATAATTACAATAAAATCGAGCCATGTAGTTTATCAATCCTATTCAGAAGTGGACAAAAAGTGGAAGTTTATCCGTCCTATTTTTTTTTATATAAACACCAGAAATTAGATAGATTCACGGTAGTCCATTAAAAAATTGCCCATCAGTTTTATTTCACCAAGAAGCCGATAAAGTAAGTACTGAACGATTAAATTGAAATAAATTTTTTAACATTTTGAAAATACCGGTGAAAAGCTTGTACTGATTCTGCTGTATTAAAAGTTTGAATGTTGAATAATTTTACTATTCGTATTGTCTCCATAATCTGAATAGAATTAATGATAAAATTACGTCCAAAAGAACCTTCGGTTTATAGCAAAATTGACATCTTATTCATGCGCATATAAAAATAGTACATTGATCGTAATATTATTATTAATAAAGTGTACCAATTTGAAATATCTTGTAATCAAACAATTTGTACCCCCATTTCTACTCCAGAATTGCTGAAGAAACAACAACGTAGTAAAATTCTCATCAAAATTATATTTTTATTTTGTTAATTCATACTTTTTTCATTTCAGTTGATAACCAAAATGAGGAGTTTTATACTGATTGCTTTATCATGTGCAGTAATTTTTACTTTATTGGATTGTTCGGTCGCCGCACGCGCACGCCACAATCTTCATGTTGGATTAAGAGTCGACGGAGATCGTCGAGTTGTTAATAAAGAAGTTCACAAATCAAATAAATATGGCATGAGCTATTTTACGAAAGTTCTTCATAAAAAAGATGTCATTTTTAAATCGAAGGAAACTTTTAAGGTTCGTGGAAGAATTACTGAAATCAAATCAGTGGATTCGAAAAAGAAAGAAGCATCGATGGAAATTAAAAGCGAAGGAGTAGTTGGACATAAGTTTGTCACTCTTCGTTTCAAAAATAAAAACCATGGTTATCGATACAATGTTGAAATTTATACAAAAAAATAAGTCACAAATAAAAATGTAAGAGTACTTTAATCTTTTAATAATTATAAATTATTAATCTACATGTGAATTTATTATTCATTTTATAAATCTTATAATACCAAAATTTATCCTTTACTTTCCTTATTTGATTTCAACTACTCATTGAAGTTATACATTCATTTTGAAATTTCATCTTTTGATTGAAATCCCTCTTGCGAAAAAACAAATAAATGTTGCATTTTTTTCCATTTTCTGTCGATCAACATTTTTAAGCTTGGTCGTCAATGCTTCACTAAGAATTGTAGTTTGAAAACATCAACGGGTGGTAAAATAGAAAACTTCCACCTATTGATCAATCAATATTTGCATACTCGAATCGATCTTGAGTTATCTCATAAAAATAATGCTATACCGAAGATTTTTCATGGCAGTGCAATATTGCATGCAATAATTCAAAAATGTACCTATAGTCAATGAAATAAAAATCTATGAATAAACAACAATTTTAATTATTTTCTTTTGTCATTAATTTTGCATTAAAATTCAATCCTAAAATCGCAAATATCCAAGTGTGAAAAAAAAAAATTTTTTCGCTCAGTCACCACTGACTTTACTTTTCTAAAAAGATTAAGAGATTTCCCTCGAAACTGTTCAATTAAGATATGCAAAAAAGTCTCGAAGAACACACTCGATTGAAATCTCAAAAGCAATAACTATATAGCTTCACGACAAAAGCGACCAAAAGAAAAAAAAAACAATTCGCGGTATGCATAGTGTACCCTACATATACACACACACACACACACAAGCGAGTATATATCGCGCGACTCATTAGCGGAGAGAGAGAGGCAACAAACCGCACGCGGAAGTGGCGTTTGTAATTCATAATCCCCAGGCATAATACACGTTGTGCACGTTCGTGCGCCACACACGCGGCGATCGATCGTATATATATGTATACACACATGCGGGGCCCGAGAAATCTGCGCAGCAAAGCATTTTGATCGTCCGTCTGTGTGTCACAAACTGCATAATAGCTGCAACGTTTCTTTTTTTCTTTTTTTTTTCTTTCAGAGGAAGAATTAAGACTGACGTGTATGTATACTATAGTATACGACAGAGAGAGGAATGCAAACATGTGGTTTGAGCGAATGGAATATTTCGTCGAGCGGGTCGTTTGAATGCGAAATTACGTACGTGTTATGTCCGTTACGAGTGCAAAGGGGGGAAGGAGGGAGAACGATAACTTGCTTTTAGAGGTCGATTTTTTTTTCTCGCTTATTTATGATTTGTTTGCGGTTACAATTCATATCTATAATCTTGGGGGGGGGGGGGGGGGGAGATAATGTGGATTTTCGATTTTTAAGAAGAGGAATGTACTTCCTTATGGTATAAATCGACTGACAAATATGTTTTTAATTCGTTGCATTCATCAAAGCATTTTGTCGCGGGTATAATAAAAGGTAAAAGATTATATCCCTTTGAAATTTTGTTATAAAATAATAATATGTATATAACAGTCATTCTCATATGAGATAATCAGATATAATTTTATTCTTATTTTTTTTTGCAAACTTCGAGAAGATAAATAATGACATCTCGGTAAATCGAAAAAAAAAATCCAAAGCGAGAAAGAGAGAGAAAAAGAGAGAGAGAGAGAGAGAGAGAGAGAGAGAGATAAAGTGGACAGAGGAGAGTTAGAAAGGAGCGTTAGTTGGTTAAAATATCGATCGGCTTTTATACTAAGGCGCTACTCTTGGCTGAGCTCTGACCGGCCGGCGGTCAATGAGATACGGTCCTTCCGGCAAACCACCCCCCCCCCCCCCTCTCTTACACACTTATACTATGGCCGGGCCTCCTTCGCTCCGGAAGTCGCGCCGACCTCGCTCACCACCGTGATTCATACGCCACCAAAGTCGCCTTTCTCTCTCTCTCTCTCTCTCTCTCTCTCTCTCTTTCTCTCTCTCTCTCTCTCACTGTGTGCGCGATGAAAATTATTGACGATCGCCCAGAGGTGCGCCCCCTTCTCCCTGATCGCTACGCATTGATTTTGAATATTAATTGATCGTGAAATTATTAACTTTATGAATTTTTTTTTAATCATTGGTGATGGAATGAAAAGAAATGAATTTCAATTTGCATACACATGCTCGAAACTAAAAAGTATGGTAAATTGCGAAAGTTACAACGATCAATCAAAGTACGCGAGAACAAAACATTGAAAATTCACAACAAAGGGAATAAATTATCATTGGAGTTAAAAGAGTTCCAAAGTATATTATACGACGAAACAATAGTTCGCGTGCTGACACACTGCAACACATACCTTAAATTACAATCGAGCAAGCTAAGAAAAAAAAATGAAAAAAAAAAAAAAAAAATTAAACAATGTATTCACGCAAAGGTGTATTGTATACACCACCATAGCGCAGCTGCATTATTCTCGAGGCAGTTATGTGTGGCGCAGTACAATCTCCATACGTAATCGGCCTCGCAGTATAAAAGAGATAAAATACGAAATTATGCGTGCCACTCGCATTTCCCAACCACCCCCTCCGCTATACTAAATCGGCAATTTCGACTTAATATTATATTAAGGAAGCACGCGAGCCTATGACGAGAAACAATATCTCTCGCGCGAGTGAGTAATGAGAGAGATGCGTGTTCTTCGTTGGGAGAAAGTGAGAGAGAGAGAAAAAGGTGAGAATTGTTATTACTGATTTTGCACTTTCTGCATAATTTATATATCTTCGGATAATTGCTGTAATTATGGGTGGGATTGTGTTGTGAATGCTTTATTAGACGATAGTTGGTCTACTTTTGGTAATGGCGAGACATTGCATCATTGATTAATTGTATTTTGAAGGATATTTTTTTTAGTAATAAAATTATTATGACACAATTTGAAAACTTTGCATCGATTTTATTTTTGCAAATCAAATTAATAGTTACATTTTAATAATGTCTCGCTAAAGCAACATTTTACTACTTAATTTAATCCACGCTGGTAGTTGAATTATTGTAAATGTGATGTGTACTACAAGAAATTAAATTTAATAATGCTTTCAGAGCCTTATTTATTTATTTGCACAAAATAGACTATTTAAAAATAATTAAAAAATGAGCCGTAGAAATTTACAATGTTACCAATAATATATTATACAAAAATAAATTAAAAAAGCGAATGCTAATGAAATAAATAATGAAAAGAAAATAATTATGATCGTATGAAAAAAACGAAGAAAAACGATCCAACAAGCCCCCAGCTGCATCAGTACATAGCTCAGCATCGAGTGACACGAGGTTAGAGACCCGCACGTTCGGGGGGTGTGCACTCTCTCTCTCTCACACACACACACACACACACACACTCTTTCCCCAACCATCGTGTTGCGGGGCTCGACGCGCAAACTCGACACCAGTCCAACCAATGGCAACGACGTAGCCACCCTCCTAAGTTTCGCGCGACCACGTGCTTGCTGCGTATAAACACAAAGGTAGGGGGGATGTTGCGTTTTTTCCCCTCTTCCTTACTGCGATCGCCTTCGTCCAGAATTTTCGACGAGCACGTGCTGCTACTCGCGATTTATTATTTCTTCTTTTTTTTTTGTTCGCGGTTGGCATGATGATTTGTGGGAAAAGGTGTGTCCGATGAGGATTTATGCTGTTTTTAGGTGATTGTTATCAATGTGTATGTATACGCGGTTGGTTTTGTTTATGTTTTTTTTATTCAGAGCTGCATAATTTATCTTTGCTGAAGGAAGGAATCGTAAAATAGCGACGGTATTAAAAACGTCAGTAGAACAAATCCGGTTTGGTCAGACTAATAAAAAAAGAGAGTAAAGCGATGATTTAATTAGTTACCCACAAACTTCACTATGTAAATTTGTTTTCTTATGCGTACAGTATTTCCTACTTGCTACCTATGTGTTAAAAAAACTTTGAAGTTTCCTGTTACAGTTAACTCCCACTTATTTTTCAATTATTCACTTAGATCTTCGGGCAAATTAAGTAAATCTAGGCTTCGATAACCACTACGTTTAAGGCTTCACCGTAAATAATAATATAACTGGGCTACTGGTCATAAACAACAAATAGAAAGATTCGGAGCGATGAATATGAACAGCCGTCGTAAATCTTGGGATACTGGCTTGACTCGAATCGCAGCTGTTTATTATTTCTCGAATGGCTTTCTAATGCTTTACGCTTTGCACTTTTTTGACGAGAAAATCATTTCACTTTGCGAGAGCGTTATTGCATAACTTTGAATATTGTTGCGTGCGTGAGGGAGTGGAAGTTAGAAATGCTTTTTTTCTAGTAAGCGTGAAATTTGTGTTAGTGGCTTAAAATGAAAAAAAATGATCTGTTAGTTTAATCTAAAATACTTAAATATTATTGATTTTTCTCGTTATGAATGCGAAGAGTAAAATCTATACAATCAAAACGTTTTCATCCAAAGCTCATTACAAGTATGCGACTTTTTTTTCCATCGATTAAAATATAGCGTTTAGCATATTAAAAAGGCTCGATTTCATCACATCGTAAAAACTATAAATGCACCATCTGAAATTAAAAGCGAGTTATGATCAAGCTATGCACGTCGAGTTAATTGCATCAAAAATAGAGTCCGATGTTAACCTTGCGAAATAATCATCCAAGATCCAACGATATTAAGTATATAAACGAAAATAGAACATTAAAGAAACTTTGCATACTCATGAGTTTTCTAGGCAGAAAATTTTTTTCGCGTGTTTACTCATTTTTTCAAGCCTTTTTAGCCCCGCTTGCGAAAATAAAAAATAAACGGTTTAAAAACTTCTTTTTTTGAAACAAAAACAAAATTACCATGTTGCTGCTACAGCCGCTCGTATATGCGTTACGTTCTTCAGTCACGTGTTTACCCTCCTTTTACGGGGTTGAAAACAAACTAAAAATAACAATCTACGTTCTTTCTTTATCCGCAAAATTCCACTTTTATATAATTTGATAGATATATATTTAGATATAAACCCAAACAACATTAAACGCGAGCCAGCGCGAAGAATGAAAATTCATTGACTAGACGGAACGTGACAGAGCGAGACACTGCTATAGTCTGAAGAAAATAAAAGAGAATTTTTCATATCCCAAGATTGAATCTAAAATGCTTTAACGGAGGGGAACGCGCGTATCGTTATAGCATACGAACATACACATGCACACACATACATACGCACACGAAAGCTATATAGTGGACGTTGCGTGCGCCGCCACTGGACACGACTTGTGTGATCTGGGCCAGATACACGCAAAGCCGCTTTCTCGACTCCTTCTCTCTCTCTCTCACTCCCTTTCGCGCGGGCTAAACGCCCGTTATTGTACATACCCCCTTGACAGAGTCTCGCTGTTTTTCTTACTGACTCACTTTCATAAGCCATGAATCTCCCACTCATTTTTTTTTCTTTTCTCTCGTTCAACCCCCTCGAATTTTTAAATGTTGACGATCAAATGAACTACCTTGACTTCTGTCAAATTGATTTTAAGAATGTTTATATAGTGTGTATTTAGATACTTCTATCGATTTCATATCGAAATGTTTTATTTGCTGAAATTATTTTTATGATGTAATATTGCTTCAATTTCATCTGTCATGTTGACCTTCAGGAGAATTACCTTTTTTTTACTTGATATTGAAGAGATAAACAATATAAAGTATAATCCATTTACATCTATTTGTAAATTTTACTGATTAGATCATTGCTGTTAATCGAATAATCACATTGTTTGAATGTATGAAGATTTTCATCGATTTAAAAAGATAATCCATTTATCAATCAATATTTCAATATAATTATTACAAATAAAATTGATTGCATCAGTACTCTTCAAAATTATAATGAATAAACCATTTCGTTTCATGAAAACAAAGCAGAATTGAATTTTAGAAAATAAAACAGACAACAAACACGCTAACAGGTATAATTACCGGAAACTCAATAAAATTGAAATTCTAACGATATTCATACAAAAAAAAAAAAGAATCCCATAATCTCTCTTGACCCAAAAAAGGCAAGAAGCAAAAACCGCGTAAATCAAAAGAGCGACCCTGGCGACATTTATAAATATTTATTATTGGCGAGAGAGAAAGAGAGACATCGTAATAATGGGGAAATTTTCGCGTGGTGGCAACGATTATTAAAAACGATCGCCGCTCGATAAGTATATGGCCCACTTTTACTTTACTCCCGCTTCTAGCGACTATTTCGGGTTTCGTATATCACACGGGGTTGTTATACTCTCTCTCTCTCTCTCTCTCTCTCTCTCTCTCTCTCTCTCTCTCTCTCTCTCTCTCTCTCTCTCTTTCTATGTGTGAATTCACAGTCGACCGGTCTTTTGACCTCACTTTCTGCTATGGCCCTGATTTTTTTCTCTTTCTCTCTCTCTCTCGCTTTCGTTTTAATTTATTCCGATTGCCAACTTTGATGCTTTGCTCGCTTTTTTTGCCACTTGGTATGCTTTCAGCGTTTTGTTATCGCCGCCACGAAAGAAGTATGTTTGGCCTTCATTCCAAAGAGTTTTTATTCGAAATTACCATATGCATACCTTTTACGAATCTGTCGTGTGAAATAAAAAGAATACACATTTACCAGGTCATGGAATTAATATGTACGAAAAAGAAAAGAAAGTTCGTCGTCAAAAGAAACGTATCCATCATTTCCTTCATTATTATGCATTTCACGTGAGAAGTTAAAGCATATACGAGTAAACTCTCGACCTTGATACGTCAAACACTCAATGGCGTGAGTGTGTGTGTGTGTGTGTGACAACAAGTCCATTTAACCCAGTTGATGAGCAAGCAATAGGTGCGTGCGACCTGCTTGAAAGAAGTAAAGTACGCTTACCTTAAAAGTCTTGTAGCTGGAGACGACGTAAGAGGCGCCGTCTTCGAGCTCGTCGAGGCTGATTTTACGATCGCCGTCCATCGAGAATATGTGTCTGGCACCTCTTGGCAGATCCAGTCGTAGCGAGAGCCGGTCGAGCAACGCCTCCAACGAGTTGATATCTCTGCCCGGCTTGAACCTGCAGCCGATCGATAGATTTAGTATTCGTGCGGGGGGTGAAAATTATGTGTGTATAGCGATTTCATGTTCTTTTTGGATTTTCATTGTATGCAATGGGCGAACTAAAGTATTATATTTGATTGATAGTTGTGGTATGTTGATTATAATTCATTAATAAAACTCAGTAAATAAAAGAAAAATAACAAATGAATGGAATAATACTACAACTTTCAACGATTTAATCACGATTATAAATTTTAATTTATTATTACAAGGTTAAACTCCAAATAAAACAACAAAACCAAAAAACAAAAAAAAAAAGGAGTCGTTCTCACTGGCGCCAACACCATTCAGCGTAGAAAATTATCGAAAAAGATTAGAAATCTATCGACAGCACTGTAAAACTTGACCTCTAACGCACGCGGCAAATACTCATTGCAGTATTAACCAAGTTTCATTTTTCTTCTTTTTCACATGCGCCAGGGGGGAGAGGGGGGAGGGAGGGACACGTGTTTCAAAGCGTCGTCGCGTGACTTACAAATGTCACCAAAAGCCGTCTTGCTTTATAGGCAAGAGGAAGTCGAGAGGAGAAAAAAAATCCATGCACTATTTACATTGTTAAAACAGCTTAGCTGCCGTACACACATACACACACAAGATCGGCATTGATTTTTTTCAAAACGCATAATGAGCCGCTCATTAGTCTACAGCCGTGCAAGTCACGAGGCAAAAGGAACTACCGCCGAGAATTATAATTAAAAGCATCCACGGTAGGGTGACGAAAAAAAAAAATAGAAGCAAGCGAATGGTCGTAGGAGGTTAGGTTGATTACAAGAATGAATACCTGAACTCGACGCCGGGAAAGTAGGGGTCGCCATTCCTGTAGAAGGTGACGCGTCTCGCCCTCCAGTATCCGAGATTATTGTAACGCGACGGCGGTTGTATAGTCGGTTGATGATGATGATGCTGCTGTTGATTCTCGTGTCGGCTCCTGGGCCTGGTGCTGCTTGTGGCGGCGATGGCCTGCTCCTGCTCCGGGGGCGGCATGCGGGGACTGGAGGGTCTACTCTGCCTCATGCTCCAGAAGCCGCCGCCTACCAACCCCCTACCATTCGCGTGTGGCTGCTGCGGCTGATGTTCCTTACCACCACCACCACCGCCGCCACCGCCACCCATTGCCTCGGCCACCTCATCGTCCTCCTCCTCGTCCTCCTCCTCCTCTTCCTCCTCCAGGCTACCGCCGCCGCTATTGTTACCACCACCGCTACCGCTCTCGTCCTCCTCCGCTACCGGCGCTACTAATCCTGCCGCTGTTGCCGCTGCTGTTCCTGCGGCTGCGCCCTTTACGCCCTCCTTTTCACACACCACAAACACGGACGAGAGTTATAAGGGGGTGAGAGAATTGAGCGTGGCTGTGTGTCTGTGTGCGGGAGAAGAGGGGAAAATACACGCCAAGCTACGAAGGATTTATAGGCGAGAGAGGGCGCGAGAGAACTGACTTTGTTGACCACTGGCTAGACTACTTCTTAAGCGGCTGCGGAACAGACAAGGGGGATTGCCGTGCGAGATTTTGGACGATTTTTAACTGTGTTTATGGAAATCGAACGCGCGTTCTGCTCGTTCGGCCTATTCGGTTCGATTGAAAATTTGTTTAGGAAATGCATTGGATGTTTTTTTAGTGATTAATTGCAATTGTTGATCGGTTGAATGTTTGGATAATGGGTGATGAACAGAGTTTGTTAACTTCGTTGTATTTGAATAAACCGAATATACGAAGTCAGTGTCTGACTAAACTCTGATCTTATCTACTAGTTCGTGTGACTCAATGTTTGTATACTCTGCGAAACACCTATGAAAAAACGATTTCAATCTATTATTTCTAGCTAACAATACTATTTACTTCAAACACTATTTTTAACTGTATTAGATGCGGGTGATAAGGAAGGTGGGGCAAAATGAGATTTGTAAGGAAAATCATGTGCATCCCTAGCAATATATTTATGATTCGAAATTTAAAAAAAAAGCAGACATGTTTTTAAAAAATACACCGTATTTTTGTAAACACAAAAATCACAAGGGAAAACAGGGTACACAGAAAAATTAACATTGCATTGTTAAAAAATTCCATGAATACATAAATCATATGAAATAAATCTTATTCACATTTAAAAATACCATAAAAAGAGAGTAAAAATTGACAAATCTGTAACATATATGAAGTCTCATGCAAATAATTATTTATTTAAAAAAAACTAAACAAAACAAAAAATGAAATAAAGTCTTTGCTACTTTTTGAAGAACTCTTATAAATTTCATTCAAGAAAGACAGATCTACTTAATATTATAAGCATTAATTTGACATTTCGCTGGATACTCAAGGGAAAAAAATTAAAGAAATATATTAGATTAGAAGAAATGAGAAAAATAAAAATTAACGCGATTGTAGACTAGACTGAGTTCAACTGATAGAAATTTGGCGCACGTGCATGCTTTCAAATCAGATAAATAAACTCGGAAAAAATGTATCAAACGAAAAATATCACTGGCACTTCGTCTTGCTCTATCCTCTGCTATTCCAATTCAAATAAAAAACGTCATAATACACGCAAGCAATTAATAAAGAAAAACAACAGAACGTCTAAACGCTACCTGTTTTAATAAAAAAAATATATCTTTTATACTATAAATAATTCAATAACTCAAAAAAATAAAAAAAAATTCCTTACCTGAAAATCATCGTCGTCCTCTTGATGCCGATTATTAACAACAACAGCACGCCTCTGCATCTGCGGCGAAATAGCCATCTGTCCATTGGTATTAATCATCTGAGCGCTGGTCTTGTTATGATTGTTGTTGATTTGTCTCTTGGGCGAGGCAGGAGGTGGCAGTTGCTGCTGCTGCGGCTGCATGCTGGTCATCGACGTGCCGGTAAAGTTAGTTGTGGTGTTGGTGTTGTTGGTGGTAGTAGTCGTAGTAGTGGTCAGGGGCTTCGGCGAGTCGTCGTTGCGCGGCGCAGTGGCTGCTTCCGGCTGCGCCGTCGAACTCAGAGCCGCGGGTGTATTGCCCTCGCTGCTACTTGTACGCGCTGCTGCCGCTGCTGCTGCTCCGTTCTGCTGCTGTTGAGCACGAGCCGCGAGCATGTTACTCTCCTCCTTCGCGGCCTTCTCCAATTCTCCGCCCTCGTTGCTCGCCGTTTTGGAATGATTTCTCTTTTTTTTTCTTTTCGGACACTCGCTCTTGTCTTTTCTTGGGGGTTGGTGGGGGGATTGAATTGAGTTGACGTCACGTAAATTCAACTTCTCTTGCGTCTTTCCGTTTAGTGTAATTGTTTCATTTTTGTTTCTATTTATCCAGTTTTGAGGGTTGTTGGGAATCTCTTGACATTGATTGAAGTGCGTTTCTTTTTTCTCATAATAGTTGATTTATCGTATGGTACAATTATTATATGTATGCCGCAATTCTTCGAAAAGAGCCTAAAAAATAAAATACATTCTGCATGAATAATTTTAAATGCGAAATGTAATTATATCTTCTTAGTAATAATAATAATAATAATAATTTTATTAAGGTTTTTTGACCTTTTGGACTGCTCGTGAACATTTAATATTAATGGGTGTAAGGTGTGACCGTTGTGTCAAACAAACAACTCCCGGATCGATACGAGTAATAAATTATTATTAGCGACGACCATTTAATGCAACTCCCTCTTCAGGTTTAAAAACGTACAGTAATAGAGTTCTATCGAGACACAAGTACGCTGATTTCGTGTACGTTCTCAAAAATGTCTGTTTTACGTTGATGAAAACTTGTTAATACTTTTTGCTCGCAGCACTTGAAGAGAAAGATCACACATTACGCCGATTATTGGCACTGATAATTCTACTCGTTTTGATATTCGCCTGACCGCTCATTTAGTAGAACTACTTATAATCATTTACGTCACTCAATTTATTGTTTAGGAAGTTATTTTATTTTTCGAGTAATGAAAATTCAAAACTTCTATATATTATGAGACGTGTAAAAAAAATTGAAATGTACAAAAAAAAGAACACTGTTTCTCTGACGGAATGAACCTGACTTTAATAGCATCACGATAAGCCGATAATAAAGTTTTTTTTTCATCATTAAGCTAAGGTTCCAAACCATCAAAACTTTATAAAAACTTGATTTATTGATAATCAAAAAAACTTTATGATCTAAAATATCAATCTATTCAAGATATAAAATATCACAATGTATTCTTATTCGAAACTAATTTTGAATTTCAATGTATTTTTTTATTAATTAATCTACTTAATCTCATATTTTTTTTATCAATTCATAATCATTTTTCACGGTATAAAAATAACTGACATTTCGTGCCGCCCAAGTATAAGACTTATATAAAAATTCGTAAATTTATGTAATGATCCAAACGCGCTGCGAGGTGGTGCATTTCCTAATACTCTTTAGATTAACTTTACTGATCCATCTCAGAGATATATTGAAGCTCAGAGTCCCGTGGTGATTCAAAAGCGAAATCGATTATTAGATAAGTATCAGCATTCTTGCACGTCGGTGCGGTAATGTAGCGAGTGCGCGCATGCTAAAATTTATGGAAAAGATTATAATGAATAATGCGAGTACTTTTTTCCTTGTGAGCTTCAGCCTGTCTCGACCAACATTTTTTTTTTTAATTAAGATATCTTAAATTTATTTTCTTTTCGAACGATTATGAAATTGTTGTTGCAATATTATGGGGATTGATTCAGAAAAACGAGCACATCAATTTTAGGTCACCGTCAAACGTTCTTGAATTATTTCATGATTACGTTGGTCACGAATTTCAGAGAACGATACAATAGCATAGCACGCATATATATGAGCAATTCCACAAAAAAACTGCCATAATTCGGCACCGTTTGTCCGAATTTTCATATTAGAGGCACGCA
>JAWWMK010000040.1:5062255-5074088 GCA_035047105.1 Galeopsomyia nigrocyanea | reverse complement strand
ACATTCAGGCTGTTCTTCTGCCAAAAAAGACCGAGAAGAGTTCTTCGTAAATATTGACATTTGACTTCCCACCCCCCAATACAATCGGCCCTTTTCAGGGCCACCACATTTATTATAACGTATTTCAAACTGTTGTTTGTTTTATTAACCAACATCAAATATGTCTAAACAATGTAATTTTTTATATTTTGACCATTGTTTAACAAAAAAGCATATTTATTCTGAATTTAATACTTCACAGAAGAATGGATACTTACAAGTTACAACAGAAATAGTGATAGATATAAATATCAATTAATAGCTCTTATTTAAATATGATTATATATAACCAATTTTAATGGTAATTATAAAAAAGCTTTTTAGTAAACTACTCTTGTAAGATATATTATGTGAATTTTTTGATGCTCCATTCAAATTTACTACACTTGTAACGAGCCTGCGCAGTACCTATTTGCTTATCGGCGCTTTTAGGTCTAGGTTATGGTCGCTTTGTGCATTGTTGTGCATTATTTGTCGTTCGCTGTTAAATGAATTGATGTTCTGGTGTGAGCTGATTAAGTACTATGTTGATATTATCACCCAAAATTTCATCACAATATTAGTAAATTTGCAATTAGTCATTAAGTACTAGCAATTGATATTTCATAACTAGTTAAAACGCGAATAATACCAATGATCACCCACACTGTAAGTATAATCTTTTTACTGCATGTTTTTTTGATTTATTACGAATTATGGGACAATCAAATGATATTTTTAATTGAAAATGTCTATTGAATAATTATGACAATTAGTATTTGACTTTAAACAATTGAGAGGATAGAAAGTGACTTTTTATAAACAAAACTATAAGTATAATACGTACTATTGTTTGTGTATAATTAATAATTGTCTAATGTCCAAAAATAATTTACTAAATTAACAGACCAAATTAATGTTATTGAAAGTACATAGATCCATCAACATTAAATTCAGGAATAATATTCATCATGACTATTATATTATTGATCCTGTAACATCTGTAGATACATGACACTGAAGGTAATTAAATTGATTTTAGGTGCATTTATAAAGAAACATAGTAATATTCTACTACCCACTCTCAGTACCCACTTTTGTATACCAGAGAAAAGGTACAATGCAGCCCGTGCACTTTTCTGAACACACAAATCAGAATGCAATACACTCGAGGATGCTTGGAAAAAATGAACTTGAGCAAGGAAGTATGAACTCAAATCATTTGTAAAATTTGCAATTTTTTAAATGGCATTAAACATGTTTTTGTGCTTGCAGAGATGAACTACATGAATTCAACATATACTCAACATTTCACAACGTTCAGAAAACTTCCCAAATTTCATCATACAGCAGCTAGAGTTATAAAATGTATGGAAACAGAAGGACTTACAGTACAAGGAGCTGTTAATCGTTTACAATTAATATCAGTAAGTAAATTATGTTTTTATTATTTTTAAGCTATTTATTTAAAATGTGTTGGAGTCGCTCAATGAATTTTCTACATTAGGGCTAATGTGATTTAAAAACCATTATTTCACAGCTGGACAAAACTGAAAAAATGTTAGTATCTTGTGCCGACGGTTACAGAAATATAATAGATTTCCTCATCGAGAAGATAAAACTTTTAGAAGACAATCCATTCTTCGACATTTACAAACTAAAAGTTGTGTTGGGTGAATTATTATGGGGTAACCAATCTCTTCCCCTTGGGACAATAGAGACTACCAATTTGTTATATTATGAGTATGATGTGAAAGAAGCATTTGTGGAAGCAGACACAGTCTTACAAAAGACATATGTGTGTAAGTTAATGCATATTTTACAATTGTACCAAACTTGCGCGCGTTTATCTTGATTGATGAATTAATTAGGATTATAAAAATCTCATGTTTTAGCTAAATTACCAACTTATGTACGAGTTAATACGCTTTCTATTTCACTTGAACAATGTATTAATGCATTCTGTAAGGAAGGCTGGAACCTCGTAACGTATACAAATAGTTACTCAGACTATTTGACAACCATATCGCAACTGAAAGAGAAAGAATTTGTCAGAGATTTTCACATATCGGAATTGTTAGCATTTCCTCCTGCTACATCATTCTATAATCATCCTGGATATTTGAAAGGGAAATTTGTTTTGCAAGATAAGGGAAGTTGTCTAGCAAGTTTCTTATTAAATCCAAAGCCAGGGTCTGTAGTATTGGATATGTGTGCTGCTCCTGGCAAAACAACAAATCATCTTGCAAACATCATCAACAATGAAGGGTAAATTGAGCGTATATTTTTATTTCCGCTTTTTCATTTTACTTTGAATAATTAAAATAAATCAAGTATAACTTTTTTAGAATTGTTTATGCAGTTGAAAATCATCCTCACAGATATAACAAACTTTATTCATTCCTAGAACTAACAAACGTCAGATGTGCAGAAACAATGTGGTTAGATAACACGAAAGTCAAGATTGACAACTTGAATTATATTTTAATCGATGCATCCAGCACATATACTGGTATATTTTATAAAAGACCGAGACCGGGAGTAGGTCGACGATTGAAACAATATTCTCATGTTGCTGTGAGAACACTTGTTTATGCTCTCCTAAATTTTACAAATGCCAAAAGAATTGTTTATAGTTCATGTACAATCCATCCTGAGGAAGGAGAAAAAGTCGTACAAGAAGCCCTCGCGAGAACGCATGATTCTTATAATCTTCTTGATGTCAAAGAATTATTGTGGAATGAATGGTTCAGCACTGGACACACGGTGACTGATAGTGGTACTTTTCCTAATGTTAACAAATGCTTACGCATTAATCCAGACACTGACAAGTCCTTTGGTTATTTTATTGCGGTATTTGAAAGAAATTTTGATGTGCCTGTACCACCTTACAAATGGAGGGCCTCGAAAGGGCCACCAAATTATGAAGAGATCAATGAAGATAAAAATATTGATAATAATAGGAAAATACCAAAACCGGCAGCAACTCCGTTTGTCAAAAAATTTAAGAAGAAAAAGTTTTATCCTGCAAAAAATAAAAAAAAGAACAAACCTTATCCTATTTTGCCAAATAATCCTCAGACTTCTACTTCAGCAAATCAAAGTAGTTACCCTGGCTCACGACCATTCTACGAAATTGAGCATAATCAATCGTATTCATAATTTTTGCACTAGTTTGTACAGTATTGGCCTGCTTATTTTTTTTAAATTGGCAGCCTTATGATTTTAAAATATAATTTTAAGTTTTTGTAAAATATTACATAATATTTGTATTTAATAATTTCTAATAAACTTATAATACAATAAATGTTTTTTTTGATAAATCAATTTAAATAGTTAAACATTTGTTCCGATATCGTTTGCAACTATATTAATAAGTTACTGGAAAAAAAATTAAAAAACATGATATACACTACTATTACTCATGATTGGTTTCCAGGAAAGATCATGATCAACAACTTTAGAGAATATCAATGTTTTCCTTATAGATGAACAGCTGCAAAATTTTTTTTAGTTTAAATTGAAACGTTCAATTTGATACTTATAAATGATATACCACTTTTTTTATCTTATCTGATAATTTGAAGTAGTGGATATTTATCAATGTAGTTGAGTGATTTAGACAGTGTATTTTATTATATTTGAAAGTGAAAGACTATTTCAAAGTATAAACCTACTTCAATAACCAATTTGAAGGTTTAAATTAAAAAATATGTTTGAAGTAAATAATACTGTAATTTTAGTATCAGCAATTCTATTTTTTATAAGCGCTCTTTACATTTATTCAAAATATAAACTTTCCTACTGGAATAGATGTGGTGTAAAATCACTTGCAACTCATTTAGTGTTTGGAAACTTCAAAGATACATTTACTTTTCAAAAACCACCTGGTCAAGTTATCCAAGAAATTTATGATGCAGCAAGTAGTAGTGATCCTTATGTTGGTTTTTATGTGTTTCACCAACCAAAATTACTACTTCGAGACTTGAATTTAATGAAGCAGCTGATGATTAAAGATTTTGATGTGTTTCCAAACCGTTGTTTTGGTGGAGAAACTGAAAAAGATTCAGTTGGGCTGATCAATCTTCTGGGCATTCATCAACCTCGATGGAAATACCTACGACAAAAACTCACTCCAAGTGTTACCGGTCTCAAGTTACGTGGAATGGTTCCGTTGATAGAGGAATGTGGAATTCCTCTATTGAAATATATTGACAATTCAGAAGCTGAATCAGATGGATGGAAAAAGCTTGAGTTGAAAGATATTTCTAGCAAGTATTCAACAGATGTTATAGCCTCGTTGGCATTTGGGATAACAACAAATTCATTTGATCAAAATAGTATTGCTTTCTGGGAAGCTGGTAAATTTTCATCAAATATGTTTTGTAATATATTATATTACTGTTGATCGATCCTAATTTTCCTACATTCTACTGTGAACAGGTCAAAAAATTTTGTCAGGTGCCAAAAGAGGAATGATATTGATAATTCTATTTTTTCTACCTGGCTTGATCAAATTCATTGAAAATCACATGGTAGGACCAGCTGAATATTTCAGAACTATTTTTTGGGACTCTATGAACACTCGTGAGAAAAATGGCATCAAGCGAGATGATTTAGTTGATCATTTTATCAATTTGAAAAATGAAAAGCAAATGCCAGATTACGGTAATTATAGTCAATACTTTAATCATGTACAATTTCAAGAATATTAATAAAATGTAATATTTTTAGAATTTGAAGGCGATAATCTATTAGCCCAAGCAGTATCATTTTATGTAGCAGGCTTTGAAGCAACTTCTACTGCAATCGCTTTCAGTTTGTATGAATTATCTCATCATCCAGAGTACGAAGAACGCTTGTATCAAGAAATCAAAAATCATGTAACAGGCAAACAATTAAGCGTAGATTTAATAAATCAGATGACTTTTTTGGATCAAGTTATTAATGAAGCACTGAGACTTTATCCACCACTTCCAATAGTGGATAGAGTTGCTGTAAGAGATTACAAAGTGAGTAAAAAAAAATAATATTTTATTTCGTAATTATTCTTCATTTAATTGTAATTTTTCACAGCTACCGGGAAGTGACATTGTAATTAAAAAAGGAACGCCTGTATACATATCCGTGAATGGTACGAATCGAGACCCCAAGTATTTCGATCGGCCAAATGAATTCATCCCGACAAGAACGCGTATTGAAACACAAGATTTGCCTAGCTCGTCTTTCGCTTTTGGCATGGGTCCCCGTTCATGTGTTGGTGAGCAATCCAAAATCTTTGTACTTTAATTATCGTTTGAACGTGAAACTTCTTTTGAATACTTTAATTTTACACACTAGGTATTTACAATGAAGGGATCGTATCTAATCAATTAAGCATATTTTAAGTTATTTATCAGTCGATCTATACATCAAAATTTGAAAGTCGTTGTAAGCCCATTTCATAAAGCTTTTGATCCAATTTCAGCCCCGTCCTAAATTCGAACGCTTTACCTTGCATGTATTTTTGTCGGAAAATTATTATCTAAATCGTAACCCACTTTTTACTAGGAAATGAAATGAAAAAAAAAAATATACGCTTGAACAGGCGTCGCGCTAATAGCTGGCCTGCAAAAGCTTTTAAAACACTTTTGCAGATAAGCACAAATATAGACGTGCCATGCCACGTGAATTCATTTATCTGACAGTCGTGCGATATCTTATGTACTTTTGCTTTTGCAGGACAGAGGCTCGGACTAATCATGACGAAAATGGCTCTTATAACGATATTGAAAGAGTATACGCTTTCGAACGAAAGAAAAGACGAAACTGTGCTAAAACCTATAACCGTTTTCACAGCCGCAGCCGACGGTGTTCACGTAAAACTAAGAAGGAGACAGTGATTGGATTTGTTGAAAGAAAAAAGTGAAGTAACAATACTCGAGATCTGTATTTTTCATTACTGATAAACAATGTATTTTTTCAAATGTCAAGCTTTATGAAATACATCACACTGAAGACATTTTCGCAAGCTAGCATACTCTGACGTAAACTTCAATAAAAATGAAAAAACTTAATTTTACGGAAAGAACATGATCAGTCTATAAGTTCTAGTAGATTATACAATTCAGTGGTTGAACGAAAAAAATCAGTAGTTATTACATTAATCGATTCGATTTCATAAAGGTTGACGAAAGAATTGTTTTTATTGTGTTGTAAAAAAAAGAACGCATATATATATATTTACATAGAACGGTGCAGTTAACAGCTAAAGCGAAATAAAGAAATGTATTTCGTGAATACCAGGACGAATTGAATTTATTGCATAAATCACAGAATTCGATAATTGCGAGCTGCTGATAATAACACCAAAGCTAAAAATTCAATTGCCTCTCATTATAACATTGAATCACTCAATCCAGCGCGATTTCATTTAGTCTATATAATAATAATATTCACTATCAAATACAGTCTATCGACTCTATCTTACTTTAATAATTATCGCTGGTCAAACGACGTATATAATATTTAAATAGATTATAACATAATATTACAAAAATAACAAGCGCCCCGAGCAGCGTATAGTCAATAGACCAGGTGTGATTGTGTGGTCGTCTGTTTTAAAAATGCGTTTAAAAACTGACACGATTTTATAGTCTTTAAAAGTGGCGTTTTACAGACGAGATAAAAATTTGTTTTTGTTTTTTACTCTTTCAACTGCATAATGCGTCACTTTCCAAGTTACGTTTACGCTTTGTATATCGCATAACAAAGAAGCGTTTAACTTTTGTTCGCGCGCATATAGTTTTCAAAATTGAATGTTATTTACGATAATTTTTTTCGCTTCTTTTTTGTTTTTTCTCTTGTTTTTTGTACATGTACACGAGATAACGTGATGTCAAAAGATTTGTTCATAATATGCACGATCGTAATAATAATTACCATCGGGAAAGAAAATTGAAATACAAGTTAACAATACTTATTCGTACGACTATTTTGTCAACACTTATGTGCTATATGGTTTCGACATTATTCTCTTTACGCGATATGGAAATTGGCTAAGTTGCTTAATACAGTGCAGAATACTTTTATAGTTTTTTTTTATCTTCGGCATGGTATTATTGACTTTCTTTTTGTGCGTCTTTGACTTCGTCCGTGGATTGAGGTAGTTCCGCCTTTGTTGCTAATTCTAACACGTTGAGCCACCTTGAAAAAAAAACATTACGTTAACAATACACTTGCGTAACCATGCGTGTCAAATGAAACAAAAAGCATTATTTTACTTCAATACAAACCGCAGCTTTTTTTATAAATGTCTATATATTTTGTCTTAAATAATCAATGAAACATTCGGAGCTTTTATTACTCCAAAATATCAAACAACTTGTAAATCAACTAGAAGTATAATTATAAAAGCTTACCTCTCTTTTTCTTCCTCCGTAGAAGCCTGTAAATAATAACTCTTCCGCGAGTGATGAATCTTGAATGCCCTTACGCGGTCTCTAAGGTGATCTTCGTCGGGAAGTCGAGTGGCATCGATGACGACGAATCCAGGCATCGGGGTAGCCGTCATTGCGGTACGCTCAGCCTCGGACTTGAAGCTATAGAGAACGAAGTCATTGTGTAGTGCGAACCAACGTCTCGTCCACGGCTTGCTAGCTTGTGTCTTGAGCAGCAGGTAACCCGATAGGACAGACGCTGCGCTCGCTGATACCTGCAGTAAACTTGGACCGTTCGGCGACGAAGGCGATGTTTTTCCTAATGGCTGTGTCAAAGCTGCATGGCATAATCGACACACTCGCATGCTCTTGTTGTCCTCGAAGATTAACTTTTGGTTCGAGCATTTGCTGCACACGATCTGTCGAATTGAAATAAATCATTAAAGCATTGTTTCAATAATTGTATCGATAGTGGACATTAGAAGTCTGAGCTTAGAAGCAAAAAAAATAAATAAATAAATAAACACTGAAGTAACCGAAAATTAAATTTGATAAACTGTTTCTCTTGAAAAATCGATTTGGCGTCCGAGAAAGCGCTTGAAATAGATTTCCGCGCAAAACAGCGAAAGAGTATCAAACGTCAGCTAATCCAGCGGAAATTCCATTAGTACATCCGGTCGTAATGAACAAAGCTCGCGCCGTGTGCATTAGCGAAAGAAAAAGAAAAAATAAATAAAAAAAAAGAGCGCAGATGAATCGGCTCTATTGACGGATAACAGCACTTACGATGCCACAAGCCCGGCAATTGTGCTTGCGCTTCATCACGGAGAATATGGCCTCGCAAACCATGCACCTCGTGACTTCGTCGGCCTTCACCAGGGGCGTCTTGTTAGTGTTATTTGTCTTGAGGCTCGCTTTACGTCTCATGATCTCCTGCATCGTCTCGAACAAGGCGTCCAACCAGGCGGCTTTTTCCGTTGCCGAATCCGTGTACAACTCCACGCTTTTGTTCTCGTCGCGAAGGTAGAATGTGTTTGCGGTCTCCAAATTGTCACCTTCGATCACTTGAAGATTCTCGATCATGAATTTGGCGCGCAAACGATACAGTGGACCGGGAATCAGTCGGAGGGAGCATAGTAGTAGGATATCGCTAAACTGAAAGTATTTTTAAGCACGTTAATGTGACACTCTGGGTAATAAAGAATTGTCTTGATTTGGGGGAGATATTTACTAGGAACATGTGTCTTTCTTGATGATCGCCACTTCTCGCTGAAATCTTGACGATTCTTCCTTCTTTGACGAGCTCTCGCGTCGCACTGACTAGATCGGTCGAATCGTAAATACTCTCTTGAATTTCCAAAAGCTTTTTGAACTTGTCGATCTTCTTCATAGCTTCGTTTGTGTGATTTGCAGCGGTTGATACTAATTCTAGGGCTTCTGTAAATTAAAAAAGGCATTCACAACGGAATTGAACGTAGAAAACTTGCCTTCTAGTGCAGTTTAATCAAAGATAACGATCGCCTTTTCTTATCAAGTTTATCAATAAAGTACAACAATTCTATTGGTGGATAACTTACTTTTGGTATCTTCGTAATCGGGATTATCTTTAACAAGGTTCCTCAAGTAATCTTTCAACAATAACTCATATCTAGGCAATCTCTGGATAGGACTGAGCATGTGATGAGCTAGGGTGAGTTTCGCGCACTCGTCTAGCTTTTGAATTTCGCTGATGATGGCAGCGAATCTCGGGACTTTTTGCTGCAGCGTACTTATGAGATTGATTGCGTAATCGAAATTCTTTACGTATTCCGTGTACATTTTCAAAAACGGGGCAAAGTTCTTCATGATATCGCCTATTCGGGGATCGGCGTCCCACGCCTCTATCCTCTCCTCCAATTGGGGTAACAAAAAGTCGTTGTGGAATTTGTAAATCGACTTTATATTCGAAAACATATGCTGGACCGTTTCGCTGGGAAACATCGGATGAGCTCTGTTCTCCTGATCGACGCGGAATTGAAATATCTGATCAATCAAGTAGAGAACGCTGACGTACTTTTTCTCCGTGCTCAACAATTCGTTGGCGATGTGTCGAGCTTTCTTCTTCTTCGCGTCGATCAAATTCTTTTTAGCCCGTAATTTCGCCTCGACTAACAACTCGTCGGCGTGGTCTGCAACAATGGCTGAATCCGTCTCGGAGGATCTAGTCTCCTCTGACTCCTCATCACTCTCTGATTCACTCACTGCATAATCATTCTGATAAGAACTATCTGTTACTACATATCTGAAAATAATTTTTAACTTATCAAATTATGATAGAGAAATGGAGTAATTTCAGTAAATTATCAATTCAGTCTAATGACGTTTAAGATAGATGCAAAGAGTAAGTAATGTAAATTATTAATTGTCATATCATACCAAAATAAAATTAATACAAGTTTACTAAACCATCCCACAATTAGTCATCAAAACTGATCAGCAGTATTTCTCACAAGTATTGAATTATGACTGACTAAGTAACATTACTTTTAATAAATTACCTGCTACTTCTATACTCCAAAACACTATGAGACATTTTGCTAAATGATGATTCAACTGTTGTTTCCTGTTCTGCATTTGTTTCGGAGCAAACAGTCGACGTCGATGAAGTTGACATAACAAAGGGTCTAAACCTGGGAAAACCACCAAAACTAGCAATTCTATAAAAGGAATGTCTAGGATGTTGATTTTGTTCCTCCTGTCCACCAACCGAGTCTGAGTCTTGTGAGTTTCCATCTTCACTAGCTGCGCTTTGTTGCTCCAACAATCGTGAATTCCTATTGCCAGTCTTTTCTGAATCAATGGACGAAGGTTTTAGGTCCTTTTCATCCGTGATATGTAAATCCGTATAAAAAGTACTGGTGCCACTCGTCTTGGAGCCAAACATTTTGGGCTCGAATGGCTCTGGACGAAGACAGACCATCCAGGTTGTAAAGTCTTTCAACTGACCTCGCAGCATTCTGTTTAGTAATAGATTACATTAATCTTGATGGTTATCAATCAACAAAGGCAGTGATATTGAACTAATATGTAAGTGAGTAGATCAAGGTATACTTCAATGATTGTTATCAGTAAGCAAATAAACTAGTCTAATGCTCAGAATAAGGTCATTATTAAGAGATCAAATGGAGTGAAACATTGAGAGTTATTGACCTTTGAATGATTCAATATTACAGGAAAATTATTTGTTGAATTTGACTTGATTGCACGGTTTACATTAGAACATTCAAAAGCAATAAACATTACATATCACACAAAGAAAGGATTCCAACGTTAATTTAATTATGATTAGTTTGAACTGCGTAGATAAATGCATTAGAATTAGCCTTGTAGGGATTCACTGTGTATATACAACTAACTTGTGAATAAGAATAGTAAATAAGAAAATCAAGTCTAGAGTTTCAATAGTATTAATAAGCAGTATATTCTCCATATGCAACTGACAATCATTAAATCATTGCAGAGCAGTAATAAAAGCTGCAGACCCTCAAGAGAGCAGTCCCGTACTCAATTATCAAAATAGAAACAAGAAAACTTTGCACTCAATAGCCATGCCATGAATCAGACACAGACAGACAGACAGAACGAGAAAGAGAGCGAGCGCGCGAGCAGTAAACGCAAAAAAAGACAGTAAGTACCTACTAGAGCGAAGAAAAAAAACACACAAACTGACCTTTTGCTTGGCCTTGTTTGGCCAGGAATCCAAACAAGCTC
This sequence comes from Galeopsomyia nigrocyanea, assembly GCA_035047105.1. Classification (NCBI taxonomy): domain Eukaryota; kingdom Metazoa; phylum Arthropoda; class Insecta; order Hymenoptera; family Eulophidae; genus Galeopsomyia; species Galeopsomyia nigrocyanea. The sequence goes on along the minus strand of JAWWMK010000040.1, from coordinate 5,062,902 downwards.
CTCGCCTGCAATCCCAAGGCCAGCATAGCTGCTTGCAGTTTCTAAGCACACACTCACACGCGTTCACACGAAAAAGGCCAGAGATATCCTAGGAGCGTTTCATTGCCCCAGAACGACGACGACGTTTGACGACAAACGGCAACGAACGTAGGTACGACGACGAGCTCGTTGCGAGTGAAACTGGAGTGAGACAGAGACAGAGAGAGAGAGAGAGAAAAAGGAGCGGAGGGGGCCGCCTAATTTGGAGCAAGTCGACTACTGCGAGTAAGAGAGAGGCTTATCAACCGACGCCCTGCTATAAAAAGACACCCGGCACCGCGCGCACTATCGATGATCCTCTCTCCGTCTCTTTCTTCCTCTCGTGTGCACGCGCGCACCACACGCTTTATTTATTTACTTTTCAACGCTGCCGGCTGCTGCGACGACTCTTGATTCTCGATCTATACTGTTTCGATGTGCTTGCTCGCTGCGCACCCGCGTAGGCGTATACGTGTACCTCATATGTATACGTGTGTGCGAAGGCGGACGCACACACTTGAGATTTATTGTGCGCACTCGGACACCGTGTAATAATGGGGCTTATTCCTCCGCCAGGGGCGCTGGCAAGCACATGGGGGGCCTATTCCGCGAATATTCAAAATAGTTTA
>JAWWMK010000040.1:5046704-5062155 GCA_035047105.1 Galeopsomyia nigrocyanea | reverse complement strand
ATGTAAACTTGATATCAATCAAGTTATAATCGAATCTACGAATTTATAGGTTAGGTTGCCCTCCGTCATCCTCTTAAGAGTCCAATCGATGATGAAAGAAAGAAAGAAAGAAAAAAATTCGTATTTTTTTTGTCCTCTTTACCTCTCCTCGTTTATTCCATGGCGATCGCGAGATTCTCGTGCACGCGCAACAGCGCGGTAAGCCTATCAAGGCCAGCTTCTGCGAACGCGTATTATATTTTCCATCGGCGCAAGTTCAAAAGCTTGTTATTTAAATGCGAGGATGTCTTTTTTTTTTACTTTTGCGTGAGCGTACTACGAGCAAAAATGTTCCACCGATAAATAAGTTTTTTTTTCTTTTTATTTATCGCGCTTTGGAAGTTTATTGTAACTTTGTTTATTGATAAAGTAGACACGAAGGTTACGCGTGTATTATAGCTTAATTATCTCGATTGAGATTTGAGAAGTGTTTATTGTTCGAGAAATAATGTAATACAATGTTGTACCTCGCGAAATGATGATGTAATGGTGCGAGTATAACTTTGTGCTTTTAAATTATGAATAATCCGAAATGAAAAAAAAAAATTGAACGTTGACGTCGCTTTTTCTTTCTTTCTGTTTTTACAGGATGCAGTCGCAATCGGACTCGACGAGTTCGACGAACGCCTCGCACCCGTACCGCATGCCGCAGATACTCCAGGAGAAGTTTGGCGACGATTTTCCACTGCGAAAGACAGGTATCAATTATTCTCGAAGTCGACACATATTTTTTTTTTTTAATGTATAATTTATATATGCGCGTGTGCCTCTCGCGAGAAAGAACAAAAAATATACCTCTCACTTCCTCTTGTGTTATCTCTCTCTTCTTCTCTTTTATTTACTATTTTTTGATTGTTTTCCGTTTCCATTTGTTTGTTTGAACGACATTCAAACAGTTGGAATTTGCGCCTAAATAACACGAAGCATGTCTTTCTTTTATTGTGTTCTTCTTCTTCCACTTTTTTTTTCACATTTTGTTTCGTCCAGTTTTTTCATTCTTTTCGCGCTTGCTTCGCGATTGAAACAAACAACAATCATTAACTATACGATTAACAAGTATTTTGCGTGTTTATTGCAATTAACTTTCAGCCATTTTATATAATTGTGTGGGCATGAGGTTTGAGCCTAACGGTTTTTTTTTCATCTTGAGATTTGCAGCAGTGTTTTTTCTTGACAATATCCTTTTTTTGCCAACTAACGCTGTAGTTTTATTAATACATATCCAAAAAAAAAAATACTCACTGTGCAGAAAAACATTGTTAATATTCTGTTTTATAACGCCTCGGGTGTCGGGAGGTTTTATAAGGCAAATTAAGTTTCTTTTTTTGACTAAATCATGGAAAGAGAGAATCGTTCGTTCATATCGTTATATGCTAACAGTATAAATCTTTACCATGCTGATATCGAGTAATAAAAATGCACCGATGAAATTGTTTATTAACGCTCTTTGAACACTATTAAAATCATCTTTGTACAATTTTTTTTTCATTTTTTATCTCGCGAAAAAGAAATTTTTTCGTTTAACGTCTGAAACTACACTTTTAAATCAAAGATGATCTTAATAAAATGCACCCGCGTACATCACTCGCGTACATTCGCGTTTCTAAAAAAAAAAAACAAAAAAAATCACTCGCGCTCGCAAGAGCACACCAAAAACACGCACACAGTAGATTAGTTTTGAAGATGTAAAAAAACAAAGCTTTTGTGACCAAATTAACCTAACCCCGGCTGAAATATCTGACACGGCCAGCATCGGAGCCGAATCTGCTGAAGGTGCGACTAAAGCAACGCGTCATGGAGAGGAATATGGCAGCAACGAGAAACTCACCCCTAATGGCACGAAGGAAGGACCGACTACTGTCGCACCTCAAGCGGAAGTCACTCCTTGCAAGTACGTCCCCAACAAAATCCCCATTCAATTCAAAAAAAAAAAAAAAAACTTTTGAAAAAAAAAAGAGTCTGCCAACGTCGACAATATCTTTGCCTTTATTGTCGCGCGTAACAATGCAAGTAAGATGCTTCCGTATTATACCAACGAATAACGCGCCGTCGACCGTCAATCGAGGAATCGTCTCTGTACAAATATCAGTGTTCTGTCTTCCTCTCTCTTTTTTGAAAAAAAATCAATTGCTAGAGATTGTAAATTGAAGTCCTCCATCTGCTTCTTTTTTTTCTGGGGGAAACATTGAATTTTCTCTCGCAAAAATTGCTTTATACAAATGGCTGAAATAGTTTGAGTTTCTTAAAAAACAATATTTTGTGACATGTCTTACTGTTTCGTTGCCAAAACAGTGATTGTCTTGTGTGGAAAGTGTCTTGGTTATTGGGAAACGTTCGGTTTATTATACGAAAGAAAAAAAAATTATGTAATTATACGAGTGATACGTATTATGTCAGTGTATCGACCGGTCGTTAATGAAATAAAGTTAATGCAATTGAGAAATAAAGTAAAAAAATTTTTATCACAAATTGTGATCTATAAAATATTTAATAATCGAAAAATCTTCTCCACGAATTACAAAATCCCGCGTCGAAACGTCAATATCTCAATTAAAATACGGTTATTTCGATGATCTTTGCTTCTTCGGACAAATCCAATTAGTAACCTCATCAGTAAATCATTAGCCTTCGCGCAACACAGCTTTACAATTACCCGCAATCTTCTGAATACTTGAGAAGCCCACAATATCGGAAAAGTGACAAAGTATTAAATTTTGCAAACAGCAAAATCACATCGAATATTTTCCATATGGCATATTGTAATTAGCCACTAATGAAATGGAAGAAGAGTCCGATAAAATCCAGCGATTCCTTCGATCGTCCGTCGATGGCCCGTTGGAACTTGGCTGCACCCTTGTTGTCGATTAATCGACTGGTTGACTTACTTTTGTTTTTTTTTTTATTTGCTAGTGTCTTATAGTTAACCGCATGACGAAACAAACAATTAACAAAAAAATAAGCGATTTATCTCAAGTTCCTTATATTATTATACGCGTGCAGCTTTGTTTTTGCTCGAGTTCCCGATGCTGAGACTCGACGAAGAAACTCCATCAACGAGTTCTTCATTGATCTCGGCTGCCGAACGAAAATAAAAACCGAGTCACTATGTATATAAAAAAACATCGCAAAGCACGCTAACAACCAAATGGCCGAACTAAACGATTGCGATCATCCCAAATTTTGCAGATTCGGGCAGTAATCCGGAGAGCGGTCCAAATTCACCGCCGACAGTGAACAATTCGCAGTCGTCGCCGACAGCCGGTGGTGGCTCGTCTACGCCCATTCAGGAAGAAGGCGAGAACGCCAACTACGCCGGCCAACTCAGCAGCGCCAGCCAACAGGGTAGTCTGTCCGATTTGTCGCTGTTCAGCTCGCCGTCCATGCCTAACATCTCATTGGGTAGACCTCACGTTCCATCCAGCTCGTCGGTCAGTATCATAAGCATATTATCATAACATTCGTCAATTTTTTCATAATCTAAAGAAATTCACAAACTAATCGTACAATTCGCATTGCAGAGCGGCACAAAGCTAGCGACGGTATCGGAAGCCGAAGTACGAGCAGCATTCGCAGCACGCCTGGGTACCCCATTAACCGGACAAATGTTAACGGGTACATTGCCGTATTACCCATCGCTAACGGTAATCGACGGCCAGCCGACGTACATTCACAAACAGATGCAAAGTCTCGAGCAAGCAGTGGCAAGTGCCAGTGGAAATGGTAGCAATAGTGCCGCCACTGTTGGAGGTGGTGGTGGCGGTGGTGGTGGTGGTGGTGGTGGTGGTAGTGCTGCCGGTAATCGACACACGATTTACCATCCAACCCCGATCACCGATACCCAGGTGGCGCACGCGCGACTTCATAAGGCTGGCCACCGGCCTTTAGGTAGTATGTTCACCTTCCTTCTTGTCTCATCTATTCAGCACCTGTAGCTTGATTATCGCGTGAAGCTGGCACGTTTTTTTTTTTTGTTTCGTTCCTTTTCGTTTGTGTATATTATACGTGTAATAATATACACACACTTAACTTTTGTGCCCGCGACGCACCCTCAAGCAACTCGTGAAGCGGGCTTTGTGGTTTTGTTTTACTCTCACCTTGTTGTTTTTTCGAATTGGCATTGTTCTCTGAGACGATGTTGCCGGACGACGTATCGAGCGACGAAATTCTTCGTTTTTTTTCTGGAATGTGCATGAATTTATTATGTCAACGTAGAAATATTTTATTCCTAGTCTACTGTGAATTTTTTTTGTCACATTGTTGTTGAAGAAAAATGATCATAGATTTCTAGAATCCATATGTATATTGCACACAGCACATCTCGCAACATGTCGCAGAAAACAACCACAAAGCACAAAGCCTGCACCACCAATCTACTCCTACCCTAACAATACTGATGCGATTTCTTCCTTTTTTGTAAATTTAGGTAGAACACAATCGGCACCACTGCCGCTGGGCCATCCAATGCTGCAGGGCGGCATAATGGCCCCGCCGACGAGTCACTACTTGGCCGAAGACTATCTCGCTGAGAAACAATTGCACGAGCAACAGCAGACGCACAATTACCTCAAGCAACAGATTAGGCAGACCGTACTCACGCGAGTGGGCTCCCGTAGTCAGCAACTTGATGAGGCACCAGAATCCGAGGAGTCCGAGGTTATCGACCTCACTGGAAAGAAAGACACCTCCGGTTAGTAGACTTGTCTAGCTTTTTTTTCTTTAGTGTTTGGAGGATTTCCTGTGGAAAAGATGTCAGACTGTCTGAGGTATTTTTGTCTAAATGTAAAGAATCGATTGTTAGGGTATTGAATAATAGACAGATAATCAGGTCAGATTTGAAAAATTAATTGATTCGCAATGAAACGTGTTTGTATTTTGCTGGCTCTCGTCACTTATTTGAGAAGAAAATTAACAAGTCTCTTTGATATTTCGCAGCATCAGCAGTAGCAAGCGGAAGTAGCAGTGCAGGTAGCAGTAGCATAGAGGAGAGCGAGATCTCGAAGCAGCAGCGCGACCGCGAGCAATTCCTTCAGCAGCAACGGGACCTTTTGATGCGCCAAACACTGCAGGCCGGTGAAGCGAGTGGCGTATACTCGAGCGCGAGGAGCTCGCAGTCGGCGAGACCGCTGTCGAGGGCTCTCTCCAGTCCGCTGGTGCACTTGGGTAAGTTTGAGAGCGCACCCGATGCCTGGTGCTGTGAGGTAATTAGCTCCGGTTCCAATGATCATCCCTCATTTTCTTCTTTTTTTTTCAACGCTTCTACATCTCTACGCTGATGCCGCTTCTATAAACACTTCTTTTTCGCTTTGAGGAAGGTTCATTGGAAAAAAAAATGTCGGTCGACAGAGATTGTTCGATGAGAAAATTTTCATTTTTCTGTCAAAGGGCATTTGTAAATGTTCGTCATTATAAATACCATCATTCCCATACTTCATATCACGTGCATTATTAATATTTTCTCGCAATACTAATTCTTTTTCAACTTATTATTCGTAATGAGTTTCCATCACGAGCGTATTTTCGAAAATGATCAGTTTTTTTTTTCGTTGAAATTTTTTTATAATTAAACTATATCGCAGTTTAAATACACGATTCGAAATTTGTAATTTGAGACAACATCACGATAGAGAGAAAGAACACACGTAAAAATAAACGATTGCCTCTACAACGCATTATTACAACTTTCAGGACCACAAGTAACAACAGCAACGCCCGAAGTGTACACGAGGAGTCCGCGCGATCAACCGACAACGGGTCTAGCTTACGACCCGCTGATGTTGAAACACGCGTGTGCTTGCGGCGAGACCGTGAGAGGTCATCCGGAGCACGGTGGCCGATTACAAAGTGTCTGGGCAAGACTCCAAGAAACTGGACTGCTGCAGCGATGCGACAGAGTTCGATCGCGAAAAGCCACTCTCGAAGAGATTCAATCCTGCCATACCGAAGCACACGCCTTCCTCTTTGGTAAGCTACTCGACATCATTCATCCACAATTGAAAAAATATATATGTATATATATAATTTTTCGAAAGGCAAGTTTAATTTGTCACGTCAATTTGTTTGCAGGTACAAATCCGTTAACGCGGCAAAAGCTGGATATGTCAAAAGTGCCGATAACGAGTTTCGTACGACTGTCTTGTGGTGGTATCGGCGTGGACAGCGATACCACGTGGAACGAAATCCATACTGCACCAGCTGCTCGTATGGCCGTCGGCTGCGTAGTAGAGCTGGCCTTCAAAGCTGCCATGGGCGACATCAGGAATGGCTTTGCTGTTGTACGACCGCCTGGACATCACGCCGAAGCCAATCAGGCTATGGGTTTTTGTTTCTTCAACTCTGTAGCTATCGCTGCCAAACTTTTACTGCAGAAGCTTGATCTCAGGAAGGTCTTGATTTTGGATTGGGTTGGTGTTTTTTTAAATTTATTCGTTTGATTTTGATACCATTAACGTGTAACTCGATTGAGCGAAAAATGTAAAATTTTTTATTATTTATACTTTTATAAATCAAAAATTTAATTCTATTTGCCCAAATGAAAAAAGAAATTGATTCGGTTTTTTTCCCCATTTGATATTTTGAGCAGTGTTAGTACCAATGTATATCATGCGCACATACAAATTGGTCTAATGTATCTTAGCTTGGCGTAACGTGACAATAGACACCTCCTCCTGTACACTCTTGTTCTCCTAATACTTTGCACCATTAGATGTTTCGTGTGCTGATCTATTAGATAACTCACGGTAGACTCTCAGATACTTTTGTACTACGGTACACCGCGATCATCTATAACCTTAAAGATTGCGAACTTCAACACATAAAAAAAAAATTGTAAAATGTTATTTACAAAATTACCTGTAGGTATAAATTTATTTTGCGATCAAAAATTTGTACATTTTCGTAATACGTTGATGATAATCTTCCCTGTTCTGGACTTGATTATTCATTTATAGCAACAAATTAATTCGAAAAAATTGACGTATTTGTTCTTATTCTTATTGTTCTGCAATCAAATTGTTCCCAAAATATTACGTCGCCTTTGTTAAAGTAACCGTTATTTATATAGAGTAGACAAATTTCGTGACGCGGTATTTGAAATGGGCATCGGTTCTTATGATGTCATGCTCTCCTAATACACATTCTCGTTAAAAGTATGATTTGGAACGTCTCTGCGACGTTCTAGAAACGTTCCAGAAACCTATTTTCACGCTGCAGTAGAGAGTGTTGATGCTTTCAAAATATGTTTGAAAAATCAATCATATTATCAATAACGATAATTATAAGAAATTAAAAATTGAAAAGTGAAATAAAAATATAAATTTATAAACATCAATCGCGAAAATTGGAAAGTTCGAAAGGAGAAAACCGTTCAACGTGCGACTACAATGAATATCCTTGTTTCGCAGGACGTGCATCACGGTAACGGCACACAGCAGATGTTCTACGACGATCCACGAGTGCTGTACCTGTCGATCCACAGGCACGACGACGGCAACTTCTTCCCGGGGACAGGAGGCCCAGCAGAATGCGGTGCCGGCGAGGGTCTCGGCTACAACGTAAACCTATCGTGGTCGGGTGGCTTGAATCCACCGATGGGCGACGCCGAGTATCTCGCCGCTTTCCGTACCGTTGTCATGCCCATCGCCAAGGATTTCGAACCAGATCTCGTACTCGTCTCCGCGGGTTTCGATGCTGCCATGGGTCATCCTGCACCACTTGGTGGCTATACCGTCAGTCCCGCTTGCTTTGGACGCATGACTCAGATGCTCATGACATTGGCCGATGGCAAAGTTGTATTGGCTCTCGAGGGTGGATACGATTTGGCTGCTATCTGCGACTCAGCTCAGGAATGTGTCAGGGCACTGCTTGGTGACGATCCTACGCCTATCAAGGACGAGGAACTTATGAGGATTCCTTGCCAGAATGCTATTGATACTTTGCAGAAAACTATCGCTGTACAAGTGAGTTATCGCTCGTTATTTCACCAGTTTCGTTGCGATTCAGCAATGATATTTATTTTCTCGAGATTTTTCGTTCGAAATTCGAGTAGGCGATAGCAAAGAATCGAAGAATAACAAAAAAAAATGATAATTTTTTAAATGCTTGTATTTGAGATTTATTCGTAAAATTCATTATTACTTTTTCATAACAGTAACATTTAATTTTGCAATTAATAATGACGTAGTTACAGGCAATTTTCAAGCGCTATACTTTTTTGAATATCTTTTCTATCTGAAGAAATTTTTTTAAAAGAAACTCTTTTGATCTCCTATTCTCCTGTTACCAAGTAGTGCAAGATTTCTTATTCGTATCTTCTTCAAGAACTCTTCAAGAATACTTTTGGAATTCTTTGGAGGTTATTGAGCGTATACGTTGAATTTTATTTTATTTAGGAACTGTTTAATTGCCTTTTTTTTTTAATTTTTTTTTGCTAAGCTTCAAGTAGAATGAATCGACGGAAATTTTTACTATTACTTTATTTTTGAAAACAGAAATTTTTTAAACAATATAAATAATGACGAAAAAAAATGAACAGCTCTTCGACTGTACTGCTTTCCTGATACATAGAAACACTCAACTTCTCACTTGAGAGTTCTTTCACATGATTATGAGACGACGCATATGGAGTAGTTGGGAGTTTTCTTGATTGTCGAGAATATTTCTGCAATAATTTACGTTTTGATTTTACCAAACGCGTTGTACTCTTACAAAAAATTTTTTTTCGCTATTTAAGTTTTGGTAACAATTGATTTATTTTTGTTGGTTTTCTATTGCAGATGTCGCATTGGCCGTGCGTGAAACTTCTGGCGCATACGGTTGGAATGAGTGCAATAGAGGCAAGTCAAAAAGAGCACGATGAGACCGAGACAGTCTCGGCCATGGCATCTCTTTCCATGCAGCAGCAGAACAATCTCACGTAAGTGTCTCGAGTTTGTTGATTTATTTACTGTGCGTGAAGCAAGCGATATCGTAAAACATTAATTATTATTTTTACCCACGCTGTAAGGAATGCAATGACGTAGATACTAATGTTAAAAAAATTTTTTTTTCCTTGTAGAAGTACGCCAGAACATTCCCGCGAAGTGTCGGAAGAGCCAATGGAACAGGACGAGGCCAAGTGAACGGAGCAACCGAGGCAACCGCCCCTATTGCGGTCTGAATAATTTTTGTACTGTCTCGCGAAAACTGGATCGAGCGAGGACATGCGGCCCCCGTTCACTCGTGAGATAAGGAAATGTACGAGCGGCGACAGTCCATTCACAAGAGCGCATTGGCTGCGAGACAAGAATGAAAGAAAAATGAAAGAAAATGAAATGAAAAAAAAAATATATATTGAAGCACAGAAACATGGTCCCACAGGGCACTAAACTGTGTCGCCGCGTCGCGACGTAGAATGGAGAAGCTGTTCGTTTCTCTACTTATTGTTGTTGATGTTGTTCTTCTTGCACACATGACAGAAATTTGTAAAATCGAGAGAGCAAGCGACCTTCCGCACACTCGGTTGGCTCACTTCTTTCTCTTATCTTTTTCTTTTTTCTTTGCGACAACGCCGAGCGAGGGAGGCAGGTTTTTATTTTTATTTTTCTTTTTCCCCCCTCTTCGTTCGAATTGATCGAGTAGAGCACTCGATTTTGTCGTTATAACAAGACCGTTATACACGCGTATGTGCGTCAAGTGTTCAATCCTATTTTTGTTGTTACAATGTCCCCGTGTTTCTCTCCTTAAGCAAGTGTCTTTTTAACGTCGTGAGACAACGAATGCTAATTTAACGTCCAAGACATATTGCAGACGACGGATGTATTTTTTCAAAAAACGAAAATTTCGTGAGATATCTTGAGTGTAAATTGTACGCTCTGTTATTTGCAAAAACATCGCTGAAAAATGGATTAACTGTAAATATGAGAGAAAAAAACGTTTGAACTAACGATATATTAAAAAAAAAACAAGAGAGCGATTCGTTTTATTGGATAAAACAATTGGTGTTGACTGATTATTTTTTAAAAAAGAAAACAAAAAGTATACTGCGCATGCGCAAGCTATGCAAAAATCTTTTGTTAATTTATAATTGTGTATCTAATCAGTGATTTCTCGTGACTTGTTGTCAATCGCAGAGCTGTTGAACTATGTTAATTGACATGATTGTGCACAACGTGCTTGGTGTGCTCTCGATAAAAGGGAACATTTTTAATCGAGCAGCCATGCATCTGCTTAGGTACGTTTTAACTGTGTATTTGTGAATAAGTAAGAAAAAAATATATATATATAATAAAAAAATAACATAAGTGAAGAAAGACAATAGAATTTAAGATGTTTTTTGTAGCGTGTCGGTGCTGGTCGCGGACACGCTTTTAGTTTTTCGCTCGACAGAGAAAAAAAAAATAAAGAACGCGCGTTGCACGATTGCGTTAGCTTTAATGGAAAAAAATGGGAAAAAAACTTACATGATACACGCGCGCGCACGTGATTCTCTAGGATTAACTTAGTTTCCTGCTGCGAACAAAAGGTGGTGCGATTTTTGTGATATTTTGTAAAACTGTTAAGTAAAATTAATCTACGTGGGAAAATTTAAATCGTCGATAATATAAAGATTGTTCAGGGATAGAAAATGATTAGCTCGGTGTAAAGATGGAAAAAAAGATATGAAAGAAAATTGTGACAGAAGCTTAAGATGCGTTATGATCATTAGCGGAAACAATACGAGCATTTATTTTTATGTCATGCATTTTACAGTGTTAAAGAGAAAAGAGAATGTGAAAGGTGGAAAGATGATATGGTATATGTGAAAGTTTATTACCGAACGAATTAAAGATACTATATGTTTACATACATTTTGTCATACAAATTAAAATTATATATTATTATATTATACAATAAAATATATATATATATGACATATTATATTGAATATATGTATATTACGTAATAATAACTATATCGATGGCTTGTAAACAAAGCGACAGGCAATGTAAGAATCTCAAATGTTTGATAATGTATTGATAACGCATTGCTTGTATAAACAGTTGACTTTGGAGATGAACTAAGAAAGCCACTAAATTTACAAAACGATACAAGTCGCATTGATATTTGAAACACAAGTGCAAATGCGAGTGCGCAGCCTATGCGTGTATACATTGTATGTATGTGTAATGTTACATAGCTCTAAGCGCAACTGAACGACTCGCAAGCACATTTATTTATAAATTGCATATATAATACCCTTATACGTAGACATTAATCATAAAGTTAAACAAACACACTAATCGAACACTATGATTTAAGAACCAAAAGCTACATTAAAACATCATTATTTTCCCAGCAAATTTGAAGCAAAAAGAATTCTCTGAACAATAGCTGAACCACTCCTCTATTATAATATTGTCAAAAAATCAGAATGAAAAAAAATATATGCGTGCGTACAGAGAAGCAAGTGAAAATTCGTTCTTCGCCTCTGGAGAGGAAAAACAGGCCTACAAACTTGATCATTTCACTCTTCAAATGGCAAATTCATCTGTTTCCATTTTCCGTTGTTCAAAGCTTTAACAATGAAATCGTGAACTTGTGACATTCCGGTATCATTCTTAGTAAACTGATACAAATTAGCTTTTAAAGCGTGCGTGTGTGTTTTTGCATGAGCGGCAATGTGATGAATAAATAAATGATCGTGTGCAAGTGAAGATGCAGCAAATTATATAAATTAATTATGAAATAAGTAACGCAAACCCATAATAATGTTATTATTGATCGTGCACGAGACGATGTCTATGTTAAACATGCCGTTAATTGTAATAGTCATACATTTTTTATGTATATAAATGTGCCTCCTGAATTAATTTTAAAAATAAAAATATAGTGATTGTGTTATAATTACCTTTTTCATTTACAACCCTTAAGCCGTAAATTTATTACATGATTACAGTTGAAATTACAAAAGAATAATTAATATTAGTCTTCCTATTTTACTTCCTTTTTGAAAAATTTGGTTACTTCGAATAGCTATTGAGTTATGTTCGTTTAAATCTTATTTTTCAATAAGAATTGCAACTCTCCTTTTTTTAACGCAATTTATGATAATATTAATAATCCAAATAATAAGGATTTTTGCTTTCAATTTCACCATTTTTTAAACGAGCGTCGAGAATCAAATTTCGTTTTCAATATATTCAAGTTCTTATTATATCTTATGCATTGTGCATTCAAAACCGATCCATCTTTGCAATAAAGCTGCAATAAACTATACTACTGATAGTTGAAAATCTTGTATCAATGAAAACTGATGTATAGGCTTTATAACTAAAATTTTTTACCATTTATTGTTGAGAACATTAAGGAAATACTATAAAATCAGTAAATACACGCTAACGACTGCATTAAAATGAATCTAAAATTATAACTTCCTCATGTAACAATGCAAACCGCAAAACTAATCCTATTACAATATCAGTATTTGAAACTACCCTCAGTGATGCTCTTTATACATCATGCTCTCCTTGTATAACCAGCAACTTACAGACGTATGAAACGTATGAAACTCACGTGATATACATGCACGTTAAAATAAATCTAACGTCTACATATATGTATATACAAATAATTTTCGTTCGTTCAATTGTTTTTGCAAAAAATAAACAAATTGTATTAAAAATCAGGCTATATTATGTTGATTTACAAAAGAACATAGCGGATTTTCTTGTTTAATGAGTTCATACTGATTAAAAAACCTACTTGCAAAAAATGTCAAGGCACTGCTTCTTCGTGTAGCATTCAATCGCTTTCTATCCGATTGAATCAGACATTTTCGTGTTCGGAACGTCGCAGGAACATCGCGGAGACGCATTGAGCTGCTACACATACTAGGAGTACATGATGTTGGAGGAGCTTACACGCTTATGCCTTGTTGATATCGCTGCATTGCTAAAGGCGAATTTCTGGGAATAATCAATGGTTGTAGTCCATGAAATGGCAAGAATTATCGTTAGTTCGATAAAAAAAACGTAAAAATATACGTAAAATAGAATAATAATTTAGAAGTATTTAGTTAATTTAAGGAAAAATTTGGTGATATCTGATTGTTCTCATAATCAGTTGTAATAAAAATAATTTTCATAATTGTTGCTAAAATTTGTTAAAAATTTCAATCGTCAATATTTAATAACATATTACGAAATTCATCAAAAATTACAATAAGTTTGCAATTAAATTTATGAAGAAGTGATCTATTGCTGTTTTAGTATTTGTTAACCGCCCAGCCGTTTAGGAGTCAGTAAGGTCTTTGAATGCCGTCATTCACACGGCCGTTTCTATTTACTTTGTAAACTTGTTGTTTGTTCAATTTAATTATTTTACTTAAAATATTTCTAACGCAGATGAAGTATAACATTTCGATATATTTTCTGATTAGAAACAAAAATGCACCTCCACAAAAAAGATTTCGTTTAGATTTCACTTTGGCTTGCATTTGGAAAGTTACGTTACTGAAGGATCTAGAATAGTTGTTGCGAAACTAGTCTAGCCGTTGAGTGTTTGCATGTATCAGGATATCATGACAATTGAACGAGGATTTTAACCGATCGGTCATTTATGACAAAAGATCGCAGTGTTGCATACATGGAATGTTGAGTTTGTCTAAACCGTTTTGTATTCTGATACTGTTGAAAACTCATTTTTGAAATTAAAATATGTTGTCGTCTAACGAGCGCATTTATGCCTAATAATTGTCAGTCATAATTAATGCATGTCACTATAATACTGTAAAATAAAATTTTTAATAATTATGCAGAATGACATTCGTGACAATATCATTAGCAACATCATCTTATGTAAATACGTCTGTCTAATGCAAAGTTCATAAGGAATAAACGAATAAAAATAGCCAAGAATTCGAAATAGAATTACCGCGTGTACTTTCTATTCTCCTGTTACATTTTCTTCAGATTATTCTTTGAAATGTCTTCCAAGAGAGTCTACAAAGAATTCTTTTGAAGCAGCCTGATTGAGTTCTTTTTAAGTACTTGCTGACGAAGTATTTTTTTACTGGTGCATTTTAATGCATAAACCTTAATATCGCATTTTTATATCATTATTATTGAATTTTTTTTATTGAAAATGCATACCAGGCAAAACTACAATAGTGCGCGAAAATCTCGAAAAGACGGACCAACAATTCTTGTGAAACCCCCCATTGCAGAAAGTAAGTTTAAAATGCAAACGTCAAAGTGGCTTATGGCAGTCACGCACAAATTCAAACGTGAAACGCCTGCGCGGTCCAAGCCACGCTCGCGCGGCAATAGAGGGAAGTGAATGTGCCACCTCTTGGATTGTTGGAGTCGCCTGATACGGCATAACCGTTTCGGGATTTTCGTTGCCGCATTTAGTTTCTGCCGCGTATTTCTCGTCACGTCTCGGGGTTCCCGGAAGGTGCGCGACAGAGTAAAGATCAAGTGCGCATGTAGAAAAAAAAGAACAGCTGCAAGTTCGCTCTATTCCTTCGGTTGCAAAGGGATGCAGGTTTGGGGAAAATTTCGAACTCCTTGAAAAATCTGCGCTCCTGATTGAGTTACCGATGCGATGTCTCATTCGAGAATTCTTTTCAGACGTCGCCCAGATGACTTTTTGCAGGACTCTTCCAGATGTCTTAGCTTACCGTGTATCGGAGCAGATAACTAGTTTTATTTTTGTTCTTAGAAGATACCTATACGATTGGTCGACTGTCGCGACTTAACGGCTATCAATGAATAAAGTATAAAAATAATTAAGTCAATATACGGATTATTAAATGTCAAATAAATTCCATCGCATGCAAATGATTAGACGTTTATATTTAAAAAGGAGCTGGATACAATCTGTAAAAATTATGGCAATATTTAAAACGTTACAGCGGTGTTAAAAGTATATTATACACAAGTGCAATGATAAATTATAACGGCGATACGATATACTCCGAAGGGTCGATGATTGAGCGTGAAATGTTAAGGAAGATTCCGTTTTATATAACAAGGCAGCCCTCATTGCCGGCTCTGATAAAATGGATGTATAGACAAATGTTATCATCTAAACATGTCCATAGTTGTCTCACGAATTTAGTGACACTCGTACTTAAAAAAAAATAACTCATTCAATTGATTATGGTTTGTTGTACATAAAATTGTAAATGAAACAAATAGTTTTTATACGTTTTGAAAATTTGGTGGCCCTGAAAAGGGCCGATTGTATCGGGGGGGTGGGAAGTCAAATGTCAATATTTACGAAGAACTCTTCTCGGTCTTTTTTGGCAGAAGAACAGCCTGAATGTTAGGCAATACGCCACCCTGGGCGATGGTAACACCAGAGAGCAGTTTGTTCAGCTCTTCGTCATTGCGGATGGCAAGTTGGAGATGACGTGGGATGATTCTGGTCTTCTTGTTGTCGCGAGCGGCGTTGC
>JAWWMK010000040.1:4969270-5046604 GCA_035047105.1 Galeopsomyia nigrocyanea | reverse complement strand
CAGTCATGATGATGAGGAGTAGAGTAGTTTTGCTGCTGCTTGATTGGCTGCTAAAAACTGTATTGTCGAGCGGTGGGGTTTTTTTCGGTTTTACGCACCAAGCGCGGACCTTGGAGAGAGGCTTACCGGGAACGGACTCGCGCGCGTTCACGTTTCGTACGTAGATTGTTACACACTTTTCACATTCCCCCCTGAATAATAATTGACTTTTATTAATATTCAAAATTTTGATTATATTTACTGAAAGTTATATGTTTCCTCAACACCTTGCGTTGAAAATAATTTTCATTTCTGTTACTATTGAAAGGTAAAATAATACTTGGATAACAATCGCCGATGTTCCATCATGGTAGTTTTATGATTAAACGTTCAATTTATTATAATGAGAACTTGCTGATTTGTCTGTTTATATCATTTTTTGAAAGATAAAACCTCAATTCATCAATTACAACAGCTCTTTTAAATGAGATTGCTGATTATAGTATAATATGGAGAGTTTTGACCCTCGCATTGGTGGTATCTCATGATGTACTTCAATTTTGTGAACCGCATACTTATAAGGCACGTAAAATAAATATGAAAATATAAAATCTCTTATCCAGAAATAGTAAAATTGTTTATTGTTACATTATAAAGTAAGTAATTATTTATTGTTATATTATAAGTACGTTTACAATATATATATTTGATGTAGAGAACAGTAATGAACCGTTAATTAATTTGTAATATTATTCCGTGGAAGGATAATATACATTTAGAATTTCTTATTCTTGTTGATTTGGTACCTCTTTAGGTCATATACATTACAACGATATACTAGTCTAGATAAAGCCAAAACAGATCGGTTTCAATCATATATATTTTTAGTGGGCGTGGTTATTGAATACAATAATTTTGTGGGAATAAGTTTTTACTATTATGTGAAAAGTTCCCTGTGTGAACAGTTGTAAGAAGACTTAAAAATAAACTTTTACTTCTAATTTTTATTTCATATGCGCTTTATTTTTATTTGTAATATACATATATTTATGCAAATATAAGATGGTAGCTTCATCAAAAAATAAATCAATATACTAAAAATTTTATACTTTTTCCTCTTGTTTTTTTTCGGTAAAAAACGACTCCATGTAATCATTTTATACTAGGAATGCAAACTTTAGCTTATTTTACTACACACGTTGCTTATACAAGTACTTGGCAAAAATATTTATGCACGTTTAATACAATTGCAATGAAGACATATTTTCTATTTTTAGTAGTGCATGGTAACTAGAGGTGAAAGTTAATAATTAATTAGACATATCTTATAATTTTTTATACTATTATATTGAATTAGCAACCGGAAATGAAGTATTTTATTCGAACTATTGAATAATTTTCTTATATAGCCCACCTAGACACATTTTCATTTAGTACTTAACTTGATTCTAAAAAAAATACAATGGGACACGTATAGGAATGGACGAAGATCGACACAGTGCCATCGATGCCAAGAATATGGTCATGGGACGCAAGGTTGCAGCAACAAGCCCCGCTGTGTTGAATCCAATCAGCCCCACCTTACCAAAGACTGCACGAAAAAACCAACAACAAAGCCTTACTGCGTCTTATAAGGAGGCGATCACAGAGCAAACAGCAGGATATGCCCTGTATATCTGCAAATCGAGGATAAACAAAATATCCAAAGAGCGGCAACACAAAATAGCCGAAAAACTTATCCCAGCAGAAGTACCTCAAGTAGTACCTCAGGCTATAGACCAATTAGCCTACTATCAACGATTAGCAAGGTCCTAGAGAACATCATCCTTAATAGAATTAAAGTTCAAGGCAATTTAGAAGAAAAATCAATTTGGGTTCAATGGTAAATACTATTGTTCGTGGAAATCCGATCCGAATGCAGTATGTGCCGATGCATTCACTATGTCGTGGACCGTACGGAAATTCTATGCCTTCCACCCTTTGCAATTATACTAAGAGTTTTACAAAAAATAAAAACCGACCAAGCCCAAGGGGTTATAGTTGTGCCCTACTGGCCCTCTCAACCGTGGTATCCTTTATGGACCACTATGTTGTCAAAGCCTCCTATATATTTTAAGCCGGATGATAACCTATTGATGTCTGCATGCAGGTCAGTGTACCATCCGCTAGCGTCGAAGCTTTGGCTAATGGCAGGAGCATTGTCCGGGAGGCCAACAGAAGAAAAGGTCTGAGCGAACTAATGAACGAAGTCATCCTAAAGTCTGTAAGCGAGGGCACGCTTAAGCAATACAGTAAGCCACTAGTAGAATGGACTGCACATTGTAATAGCGAGATGATAAATGTTTTTTCATTTCCTAGAATATAGAAGCTATCAAGTTAAAATCGGAAACTCTTATTCTGTGTTGTACATCATTTACATTAATGATCTTTCAACCAATAAGAATCCGAAAACTGTTCTCTTCCCCGATGACACTGCAATGTACAGTACATCCACGAAGAAGTTCCGAAATAAAGCAAATAAAGCAGGACGAATTCCTAAGTCATTTAGGGCAATACAACCACGATAATTCACCTTTCAAAATAAAATACCGACTACCACATCACATACTCATCAAGTAATGATGCAAGTAATACAATCTAGCAGCGTGCTAGCCTTTGTAAATAGTGTAAATATATTCTAGTTATAAGTCTTAGGTTAAGATAAAAATGTAAAATAAATAAATATGTTTTTTTTTTTGCAAAGTTTTCCATACTAAAAACACACATAAAAACTGTACGAAAAACCATATAATGCCTATCGCACAAACAAGAGCTGAATCGGACAAAGTTTATTGTAAACGGGAACCGACAATGATATACACGAACAAACTATATTGTAATCACATACCGATTTTAATTCGAAATCTTGTAATTTTCAATGTAACAAACAATTCATGAATAAATAAAGCCCTTAAAATCAACTCTCAGCATAATTAGGATCGTGCAATTTTGCAATATTTATCTTGCAGCTTTCTAGATGCTAGTTACTACCAATGTATAAAGAGAGAGAGAGAGAGAGAGAGAGAGAGGCAAGTGAATTGAATAATGTATATCACTTGTCGTAATTCTGTTAATTGCCTCAACAACAGCACAGTCGACCCTAGCCGTCGCGCGCGCTGGTGGTGCTTCAATTCGCTTTCGCGAGTGTGCTCTTCCAGCCTCTAAATCGGTCCTTCTCAGGACCTCCTCTTCTCTCTTACTCTTACTAACCAATCCTTTCGTCGGCCCCTCTGCAGGGAACCTCACTGGATTGCCTCTACTCACTGCACCGGTCGTCATAGCTTCCCAGACGGTTGGTTCCAACTATGGCCTTGGACAAGCATCGCTGACGGATTTTCTGCCACGCCACAAGCCACAGCGGCCAACGCCAAAAATGGCACAGGACGCAACAACGCAGGCGGACCTCCAGCCACGCCACTGAGCAATAGGTTGGCTCCTCCGGTCAGCTCTCAGTCAGTAACCAACCTCCCAAGACAACAGCGCTGTCGACTGGCCAAGAATTTCATAGGGAAAAATCTGGATTTCCGTCTGAAATTCTTGGCCAGTCGACAGCGCTGCAAGACAACAACAAAGTAAGTCAGAAAACCTCCCTCTCTGATTCATCCTCCCTTTCCGCTAAGGAAATCGAGGACATCAAGTCCTCTTTCGTGCGTTTCCGAGACGAACGCGCGAAGATCTACGCCGAAGTTCAAGCCAAACTCGCAGAGCTTGATAATCAACGTAACCAATTCATTACAGCAACGAAGATAGCATGTTTAGAAATAGATAGTGAAACTCACAATTGTTTTTTAAGAGGGACATTTTTAAAACACCAAGATTGTGTTAATCTTTTTAGACAGTTAAATAACTCAAGTGACACTGCACAACATGAGACTTTAAATTTTTATTTAAGCGTCTATCTTCGTTGGTACCAATGACCCCCGTGTCTGCTATGGACTTTTCTGCCTCATAGGAGCTCCCTCGCGATGCCCCTTTCACTCCCACCAAATCCAAGCGTAACCCCAAGCGGCGTAAAACTTCATCCATCCTTGAAGACAAAAATCATTCAGACTCTTCTGACTCTTGCTCCGAGGAATAAATCGACCAGTCAGTCCGTCCTCCCTCAATTTGCATCAAGCAAAAGGCTGACTGGGAGCCAATCAGACAATTTCTCACATACAAGGATATCTCTTACAGGCGTTGCAGCAACACCTCCGGTGGTGCTCGCCTATACCTTCTGTCCATAGACAATTTTCGTCTCGTCACTTCCAAATTGGAGACTGACAACATCGAGTACACTACTCACCAGGTCCGTCAAGACAGAGACCTTGTAGTCATCATCAGAGGGGTTATCGAAACCATGTCTGCTGATGACATCAAGGCCGAACTTGAACGCAAAAAGTTCCCCATCAAATCAGTCTACCGCATGCGGAAAGGCGAAAAAATCTGGCCACTAGTGCTCATCCACACAAAACTCAACCTCCAGTAAATAGTAATAGAAACTTTGCCGCACTACCCAAACATGAAAACAGAAAGAAAAACCCCGATAAAATAAAAACCAAAGATAAAAAACAAGCAAGTAAGAGAGAATATGCCAATACACTGAAACAGCCTCCCACACAGACACAACGCACACACGAGCCCAACGCCACAACAGTCACACATACATATGCCACACAAGCACAGGTGAGCCACGCAATCCACTCCCAAACTGATACTAATTCTCAAATCACTTACATTAGAGCTCCACTCAGCCACTCTTCTGAACGTAAGAACACCACTGCACATACACAACCAACGCAACTGACTACACAATCGATGAGCATACTAACAAATTTCATTCAAGAAACACAAAAATTAATACAAAACATTATGTCAGGAAAATACACATATTTCCAAGATGCTTTCAAAAAAACCTCCGACTTATGCACATCTTTACTAAACACCGCAATTCAATATGGCAATTACAAATAAATAACTAAGAATATGCGCATAGAATGCGGGCGGCTGTTTCAAAAAGAGAACAGAGTTAGAAGCTTTTATTTTTGAACATAAGATAAACATAATATGTTTAATAAACAAAATACTACTCACATCAAAAAATAAATTAAAAATCCGCGATCATAGCACGTACAGAAACGATCTAGGTAGAGGTAGAGCCGTTATCATTAAAAACAGAATAGAACACTACGAGTATCCGATCGACAACCTTAAATCCCTCGAAGCCGCGGCAATAAAAGTTAAATTAAAACATTCCGAAATCGCTATAATCTCCATTTGTAACTCTTCCAGTTATCCGTTCAATAAAAGCGACTATGATAAAATATTCAAATCAGCAGACAAAATCATCGCCGCATGCCATCGATGCCAAGACAATGGACATGGGACACAAGGATGTAACAACAAGTCACGTTGTGTCAAATAAGTCAGTATGGAGAGAGACTTGGCACGAATACGATAAGAGAGATAGAATGCAGTTGATTAAAGCTACTGAAAATTGTATACATAGATTAACTAAAAACTTCTATGAAATCCAGATAAAACAAAACGAGTTCATAAGTAATCTAGGACAATATAACAAAGATAACGCGCCATTCAAAATAAGGTATAAACTTCCACATCACATACTCATCAATAAATAGGTGCGAGTAGTACAGGCTGGTAATTCTAAGCTAGTCCAAACTTGTATATATGTAAATAGTCTATTATCCAGTTTTAAGTCAACTGAATAAATAAATATGGTTTTTTTCAAATTTTCCCATATTCCTACACACCATAATAATATAAAAATTGTAATCACACATAATAAACACATAAATCACAAACTAGAGTTAAATCGGATAGAGTTTATCTGTAAACGGGAGCCGAAAACTATGAAATATGAAATATACTACATTGCTGCTACGAACGACAAAATTGTAATAATCGATGTAAACAAAACTTCATGAATAAAGAGAGAATTTAAAAGTCTAAAAGTCATTAAAGCTACATTTTGTGTTAAATATTTCTCTCCAATTATTTACATAATTCCTTACCAAACCTATTACATTATCACAAAAATACTGAACCATATAGAATTTGATCGAATTGTTAATAAAAAGATTAATAATTTTTTGGTATAAGGCACCTCTACCCAATTACGCCATCCACCCAATTACGCCACTTACTCTTATTTCATATGTACGCTGCTACAGAGGTACGCTGCGGTGACATTATGTTTGTACTATTAATTAATGAAAGTTCCAATGATTTAAATCATCTCCGGATATGAAATTCGTTTTACACGAGCTCTTTTATGCTCTCGATGAGCAAATTTTACAACCCTCCGAAATTCTTCTGGACGAATATGTGTCATTTTAACTAGTCTAAAACATAAAACTGCGACATACCATTCGATTCGTCTTTTTTGGCTCTTTCAAAAACGCTCATCAGAATTTCCTTTAGCATTTCATTTTTGTATTTCTCTATTCAAATAAAGAAACGCAAATGTAAAAAAACTCGAAAAAAAAATTCATTACGACCAATTATTAAAGAATAATGGCCAATTTCTAGTTTATTTTTTAAACCAATGTTTATTAATAATTAAGAAATTACCACATAATTTATCATGTGAAAATAGCACATCTACATAATAAACGTTGATACCGAAACTTATTTTTCAGTATCAAACATTATTTTCATCTGCCAGAATACTTGTTTCTCGAAGTGGCGTAATTGGGTATACTCACTTTTTTACACCAAAAATAAGTTTTTCGCTTCAAAGTGTTGTAACTCTGGTTATACTTCACCAAATTAATCGTGCGAGGCATCATTTTAAAGGGTGAACGGGAAGCTTTCTTAATGGCGTAATTGAGTAGACTTACCATATGTATAATCAGCTCCAGAGTAAAATATATAAACTTTTAATTAAAAAAACTGAAATTATCTCGTTTTAAAGTCCATTAAAATATATAAAATAATTATTCAATATTTAATATTTTTCTGACAACTGTAGAATGTTGAATTTCTATCAGAATAATCAAAATTATATGAATATGTCTAATCAATAATTAACTCATATAACCACTCTACTACTTCGAAAAAATTCACTTTGCATGAGTAATCATAAGATTCAACGTAGAAAGGTATATATAATTGAAATACACGCATCTTAAAAATCTATTTTCCAAAAGAATGGATGAATCGCACTGCAAAAAAATATTTTTAAATTCGCGCAAGAAACGGAAAAGGCACTCACTCGTCGATGCCCATTTCTTTCAGTCAAGCGCGCATGATGTAAAGTAGTTTGTAACCGGAACCCGGAACATTCGACAGTGAAAGAATACTACAATGACGATCATCAGTATCCTGGTAGAGCTGTGAAAAAATTGGACAGGTTGAAGCAGATTCGCAGCGAGGTGAAGAATTAAGTTGAAGATGACCTGTTAAACAAAATTTATTGAATCTAAGTATTCTATTTATTAAAAATCAAATATTTTTCGTACTTATAGCATTTGTTAAAATTGAAAATTCAAGATGATGTTCTACACCGATAAGAGAATTGATACGATTTAATTAGAAACAAATGTTTAACTAACAAATAGATGGCAAAAATATTGTAGCGATAGTGATTAGATGTACGTAAAAATCGGAATTCAAGTCAATTAATATGTAAAAAAGCTTACAAAGAAATGAGGCCCGTCGTAACCCGGTAGCTCGTCGAAGCGTGATCGGTACGACGCACAGTGCCGCTATATACGTTTAATCAACTGACTCCGATCACCCCAATCCAATTGCTTTGCACGTTTACGCGTGTAATCATACGCTTTTTTACTTGAGATCGTCGTTGATTCGACTGTAAAATCAAAGAAAATGAAAATGTTGACATTATTTTTTAATCATATTGAAGAACAACACAGTAATTCATAAATTCAATAAATAAAATGAAAAATTGACTCTAATATTGAAACACAACAGTTAAAGCACAACTTTAAAGGCACTTTCAGTTTTTTATGTGTACACTCAAGCTTGAAGCAGAACATAACATTCCGCGAAAATAACAAATAAACTCACCACCAACCTTGCTGCTTTGTTGCGAGCGGTTTTTGAGGATAAACTGCAGCATGCATTCTAGAGATCAGCAGCCTCCTCGCCAAGCGTTATAAGTCGTGGAAAAAAATGCATTGCCATCGCTGCCAGATCATCCAAAATGAATCGACTATTTGTGAGAAATTAATTGCAACTACTTTTGTCCATCTATCAATATCAAAAATTTTATGCGATTTGAGATAAAATGGCAAATACTTGTAAAATTTCGTCCCCACTTTAAAAATATGCAAAATCCAGTTGAATTATGTAATAAAATATTCAATTTAGTTGAGGAGACAAAGTGTAACACGTGTCATTTATTTTCCAAACCGACTTATCAATAAATAAAAGGTTTAATACATAGTCAATTGCATATATGTGCCATAACCCATACTAAATTTTCAACTTCATGTAGCAAAATAATTTTAGACAAAATATCACATTTTCAATATCTGAACAATTAAGAGTTGCACAAAAACTTGATAAAATATTCCGTCCAGTAAAAATCGGTGCGATTGACGAGCATGTAAATGCGCCGATGCGCGAAAACAACTTACGTGTGGTCAACAAAACATAACATTTTTCAACGGTCCAAGAGCAATTTTGGCAATCGTGCTTTGATCGAACAGGACTCCAGTAGTCGGTTAACAACTGCGTGCTATCAGTCAATCTGTCACTATTGCATCATGTCACATTCCACAATAAATCTCCGATTCCTCACGTAAATAAGAAAACAAAGAAACCGAATTCTAGTAGCTCCGGAATGCTCGCGGATACGAATGACGCACAGCAACGCACAGCGACAAACTGACACGAGCAAACTTGCTCTCTCGCGGCTACAGTGCAGCACTGCGGCGGCGCGTGGAGGTGCAAAAACACACAGCCAATCGTCTAATTTTAACACTAGGCTCCACCCTTTCGTTCAAAGTGAAACAATAAGTGTAGGTAATATGCATTTTCTTTTTTTTTTCTAAATTATTATTATCGATAGCTCTACACAATTGTACTTTTATTATTTTTATTAAACTTAGTATTTTGGGGTAGCTTATTTACAATTTGTTCTTTTCATGGCAATTGACGTTGACAAGCTACGAATATTTTTCGTATTCACTGGATAATTTGAGTAAACTTTTCAGCATTTTTTTTATTGCACCGTTTGAATTTTTTTAAATGATCGCTGTATACTATGCATTATTTAAATTAGTATATGTGAGATTTTGAAATAAAAATTCATAAACGATTATTTTTGGAAAACATGATTTTATAATAGTTTTAGTTCCTACGCTCTCTCTCTCTCTCTCTCTCTCTCTCTCTTTTAAACTGTGTCTATTGTTTTTGATTTTTCATAAAATGGAAGGAAGAGTATACATAATATATATTTATGCATTGTAAGATTTTAAAAAAGGCAAATTTTTCTATGCGAATGAAAATCAAAAGCATTGTGCAAGGTAACTGTGGAGCAGTCGTAGTACCTAAAAAGCCGTAATTACGTGATATAAAGAATACCCGTTCTAGAAAGTAACTTGGAATTAAAATGATGGAAGTGCTGTTGGCGCACATAGGCAAACATAAAAATTACAAACTGTAAAGACTCTCCCAAGAATTTTTCAGAAAAAAAAAATCAAGACTGCCATTTAATTTTCTGATTTTAATCGTGATTTGGCGAATAACACAAAAGTGAAAACTTCGCGTAATGATGTGTGCGTATTTGCAACGACGATTGTTGCAAAAAGTAGCCTTGTAAAAAATATAATTGCATGATCAAGAGAGATTTTTAATGAAGAAAATGCAAAAGTTTGTATTTTGAAATTGATCGCGTAATAATCTAATTTCATTTTCTTGCTAAACAGATGTTCAACAAGAAAATGAAACTATATTATTACAACAACAATCGATTCAATAAGAATAAATGTTTTTTTTATAAAATCTGATATATTTACCATCTTAAAAATTAGTGTATCAACATAGTCGTCGAGTAAAGCGCTACAACGGATAAATGGAAAAAATTACTTGTCATTTTAGTTTACTCAGTCACTTGCACAGATTCTTGAAATTAAAGTATAGCATTCCGTGAAATAATAATACAATACTTATCTTCACAAATATATCATCAGGCAAGTAACGCTAGATTTCTAATTTAAATTATAATAATTGTATTACAATTTTGACGTATTGATAAGATTCTCAATATTTATAGAATTCACTTTTTACAGATTTCAAAAGCTAATTATTAGTTCCAAATTGAGCGTCGCGTAATTTTGCAATTGTAAGTATAAAAAGACTGACAGTAAATGTGATTTTAGAAACATCAGAATCTTAATAATTTTAGGATATAGGATTATCACAATTACAAAGCTATCAAGGAAACAATAAGCTATCTATTTACAAAAGATTATTTCCATGAAAAGAAGTACTCGTTAGTTTTTAATCAAAATTTTATTATTTAAAATTAAAGTTCTCTTAAATAAATATACACTTACAAATAGTTGTGTAGTTTAAGTACTATACAATTTGTTTCTAAAATTTCTTCAATAATTTAATAAACTCGTCGTATCTTAGAGCAAAGATATAACCACAAGGCACTCGTTCGCAAAAAAACAACAAAGCCATTGTGCCGTTAGTAAGTTCTCTCGTTGTTCAGCGCCGTATAACATGATGATGAATTCGTCGCTAATAACTCGCACAATGGTAACGCACACTGCGTCTCTTTCAATTTTAAATTTCATATTAAACATCTGTACATCATGGACGGAATTTAAAAAAATGCGTAAAAAGAGTTTACAGAGTGTCTCTCTAAAAAAATGAAAAAAAAAGAAATAGAAATAAAGAAGTACGAAGATTCAGCACTGCGTTTTTTTTTTGTTTGTTTAAGTACACTTTTAAAAAAGCACAAAAGCTGTCCAGCGATCACCGCACACACCACACAGAAACACACAGGAGAAATTGCACATTAGAGTCCCGCCTTCGCTCAGAAAGGCAAATATCAGAAAATCCCAAAGCGTTTTTTCGAGCCGTTGCTCGCGCGCTTCTTTCGCGCAGGCGCCACCATCTCGGCGGAATCGCCGCTCGCCGGCGATGCCGGCGCGACTGGTGCTAATTTGCTGCGTACGTGCTCGTCGAGGAGCGTTTGCATGTCCATTTGCCACTGCTCCAATTGCTCGCTCAACTCGATCTTCTGTTGGATCGCCTCCATAAGTTGGCTGTTTATTTGAAGCATGTCGATGCGAGTGCGCGCGAGCTCCACTTCCACCTTGTTTTTCCGTGCGACTGCCTGGTCTCTCGTCTGAAAACAAGTTTTACAATTATTACATTTGTTCGAAAATTTTTAATTTTCAAACCTCTTCTGTCAATTGGTGACGTACTGCAAACATTACAATTAATCCACAACTTTTTGGGCGTAAATAATATATGAATTTTATATTGAACCGCAGTGTACTCTTGACAATGTTTCACAGTACACTACAAAAAAAAGTTCTTAAATTTGCTACATACTTAAATGACATTTTTCTTATTTTAAGAACAACAGTTCTTATTTTTTTCATAGAATTTGAAATTTTATCTTTAAATGAACAATTCAGCTTTAAGTAGTATCTCTGTTTGAAGGGTTTTACACCGGCTGATATATTAAAATTAAGAAATAAAAAAATAAAATGAAAAGTTTGACTTGTACAATACGAAATTGAAAACGTCAAATAAGAACAATTTTTCTTAAAATTAGAAATTGAGTTCTTAAATTTGCTGCGATTGTTCTTAATTTAAGAACTTTTTTTTTGTAGTGTACGTTTCCCAAAGACCGCGTTCTCAAATCTCACCTGCAAAGCCTGAGCGAGCACCTCGTCCTTGGACAGTTGCGAGTGTTCAATGTCGCCTCTCGCCCTGTCTCTTTCCTCCCTGGCACCATTCAGCTCAGCCTCGCACAATTTCAGTTTACTCGCGATCTCCACGAGATTCTCGGTCTTACGTTTGAGCTCGTCTTGCGTCTGTCGCATCTGCTCCTTCGTCTGCTCCAGCTCCTCTTTCGCCCGATGCAACTCCACAGCTAGACCTAATTCACCAGGACCACCGCGAACTCCCGCGAGCGCGAGGCCAAAGACTTCCTCCACGAGGTCCGTTAGTGCGCCTGGACAATTGTTCTGTTGGACAAGTAAATGGCTTTAGTATATTGTTGACGTGATTGGTACTTATATTTTAATTACAGGTAATTTACTTTTTAAGATTGGAAATAAAAGTAACTTTAAATTTCAATTGAAAGTGAAAATATATTTTAAGCGATACGATCGTTATCGATTTCACAATTGACGATAAAATCAAAACGATTACAAAACGGAAAATCCATTTTACAAAAATCTTAAAATCTCTTTTAGATCCAACGAATCGATAGATCAATTCCTCAGATCAAGCCCATTTTCCACATAAGTATACGAAATCGCGAGAAGCATTGTTCGTCAAAAAGAAAGAGAAAAAAAAGGCAAACTACTCTTAATAAATTATATAAGCCCCTCTGCGTTCGCGCAACTCGAGCTGTACATTGCTATTTGATAAAAGTGAGCGAGCGAATATCGTTCCCACATTTTCAAACGTTTCCGAGTTGTTTCGGTAACGGCCATAGGCGCTCGCGATTGTTCGAGCGCGACGTGAAACGGCTCTCGCCACCCACATCTGGCTATACAGTCCACTTCTCTCTCTCTCTTTCTCTCTTACAACAACAACATAGGCGTCAGGTGATTCATTTGCCTTTGCTATCTATACTCGCGCTATGATGAAACACCGTTACTTTTTTTTTTGTTCTTTCGTTCAACTTCGAAACAATGCGATGAAAAGGAGTTAGAAAAATTCAGGAGAGCCGTGTGAAAATTATGATAACAAAAGGCGAATTCCGTCCATATAAAAAAAAATATGGTCGATAATGAAAGGCACTAACTTGCGCAATATATTGCAATTAAACGTTTTCTACGTTACCATTTTATCGCGGATAATTAAACATCGCGAAAAATAAATGAAACTCGTTTGCGAGTGTGTGTGTGTATATATACACGAACTTTCCCTATTAAAAGTATTTTATACTCGAGATTGGCTCTCGCGCGAAACGAGCGCGCGCGCTATATAAATTGTCGACTTCAAAGAGAAAAAGTGCTTTTAGATTTTGGCCGGACAGCAGCTCCGATGCTGCCGCGTGCAGCAGAATCGTTAGGCGTTTATTTTGAGAAGAAGAAAAAACAGGCAAACGAACGTCGAATACGGCCGGTACGAGCATTTATACATTACGAATATGGTTGTAAAGTAAATACATAAGTGGATTTATTAGATTGCTTCTGTTTTCAGTATACTCGATCAAAACGTTGAATTTCACCCAATCGAAAAACCGCGAATCAATCATTGAAAACTTTCAAATGTTGAAAAGAAAACTGATGTAGTAGCAGTAACACCCTCTAGTTTTTAAATGATAAGAAGAATTTTTTCAGTAAGTCCGTACTGATAAAGCATTCCGCTGAGGGCAAATGGATATTTTCTGATTATGCGACGTTTCGTCAGTAGTTTTACTGACCTCATCAGGCTATTTATTGGACAAAATAATTTTTTTAAATATAAAATTACAATATTTTTACAAATACAATAGTGTTGTTTGTTACCATTTTTGCCCTCAGCGGAATACTTTCTCAGTACGGAGTACTGAAAAAATTCTTCTCGACATTTAAAACTTTCATTGCAATAATAAAAAAAAAATCCACCTCGCTCTCATTGGCATTATTGAGTACGAGCATCGATTCGTCGCAATCGCTTTGTAAGCCTGAATCGTCCTCGCCACGTCGCAAATGGCTCGACAATTCCCTTAGCCTGCGACACGCGCGTCCAACTTCCTGTCGTAGTTCCTGTTGATCGCAGGGACCCAAGGAACTGGCGCCGCTCTCCTCGCACTCCATCTCCGCTTGCAAGGAGCGGGGCTGTCGTTGTCTCGTGCTACCGCTGCTGCCGTTGCCGCTGTTCGTTGTGGCCGATGTCGTCGTTGAATTACTCGTCTCGATTGCCGCCAGCGCAGCTGCCAGCTCGTCCCTGCAATGGTTTTACGGTAAGAAGATATGATACGGATGTGTGCTTTTCAGATTTATGTATGTTTTTTTTTTCGGGCACGCGTCTGCCACACGACGTTTGGATTCGGGGAGTGGTTTGTATCTTTTTTTTTTTAGAAGGGGACAGTTCTTTCGATTACAGGGGTAGATGTATATTTTTTATTTAATGCATGTCGTCAATCTCGGAGTTTTATTAAAATTAATCGTACTTTTCATTACAGGCATTATCGTTATTAATCTTCGCAATTTATCAAACTCGTACTTCCTTGTGATCACTTTCTAGATCAACGATAACCAACTTTTTTGCAAAACTAACTGAGCAACAAAGACGAAATAAAAACAGGACGTTTCCTCATTCTCATAACTATATACACCTTTCAGTGCACCAAAAACACGCAAATCAATATCTAATTAGGTCACTGACACAGCGAACTATATTCGCTCGAAACAGTTTACAAAATAATCTAAAGCGCAGCTCGTCGTACAAAATTACGCTACCTCTCCTTCATTCATATTCATATGCGTACACGTGCGCGTACAAGTCGATACGATCTACAATCAAGTTTTTCCCCTGCACGTCTGTGGTATAAAGTGACGTTTTCGATCGATCGATCCATCTCTGTAAATATATAAACGTCGTTAGTAGAGCAAAGTTGTACATTTGCATAACGGAATTCTATATCGCGCGCGGTTTAAAAGAAGAAAAAAATAATAAATAGGAAATCCATTAGAAATTTGTCGATACAACTTTCACATGCGGTTATAATCTTGCAAAAAATAAAATAAAATAAAACATACAACGAAGCTATTGAAACGCCAAGTTTATTTCACAAATCGATCGATCTATAAAAAAAATTCGTCATCGCTCAAACGTCACGCGTGGGCGTTATATAGTTTTTCTAGAATTCTCTTTTTTTTTCCTTCCTCTCGAATGAACGTAGACTCTCGACGAAGGATAGAAATTGCGACACTTTTGCGACGTTGGATTTGCATTTCAAAGCACTACTGAATTCGTTTTTTTTTTTTAAATTCTCTCGAGAGCGACAAGCTGTTCAATTAAAAATGGCAAGACAAAAGGTCAAGTGTGTCCGCGCGCGCGCGACAGGACTTTCGCAAGAAGCATATAACGCCAACGAAGAAACTGTCATTGTTGCGCTAACGTCAAGCAGAAACTCCGAATATAATGAAGCGACACGGTTTTAATACTAATTGAATGCAGCACTGCGACGGCTTTAAACGAGAGAACTGTTTATCGAGCCGTGAAGTTTGTATTATATATATGTATATATGTGGGATGCTCGGCGCGCGAGGTTGTGTATATTTATTGCTTGATTAATTTTGTACAGCGGTGATTATTAAGCATGTTATTATATGCTCGAAGCTATGTTATTTAATGTTCTACGCGAGCGACCTCATTGAGTCTTATGTTTTTTTTTTTTACAATTTAATCGAGAATTTTATATTCAAACGATATAATATCGAAAGACGGATGTACGTCGTACGAAACAATTAAACAACACGACTTTTCATTTCGTGAAAATAAATTCTTGAAACGAACGATAGCAATCTGAATTCCCGTTCCGAAAAAAAACCATATCTCGTCCAATTAATCTTCAAAAAATCAATACACTTCTCCAACAACAAAAAAAATAATTGATTTGCTATCAAAGCAAAACTATCGTTCATCTCTCGAAACAAAGAAGTAAAAAAAAAACTACTGTCACTATATAAACGCAAAGAAAGAAACACACACACACACACACACACATACACAAAAGTAGTCTCTTCGAAGGACATACCTTTCACGCTCAGCGACGATGGCGCGTCGTTCGGCCTCATGGCCCAGCCGTTCCAAGGCTTGAGCACGCTCCTCGGCTTCCTCGAGGGCGGCAATAGCGCGTGCCCTTTCTTCGCGCAGCTCCAGCGAGCGACGCTCCAGTTCTGTTCGTTGCGCCGACACCAGCTGCACCTGCAAACAAAACGTTATAATATGCGCGTTGATAGTTTTGCTCTGTGTATGTTATTTGCGCGCGCGTGGGAGACAAACTGGACGAGATATTTACTCTCTTATCGTTTGTATATGGATGTTGCGTCAAGTCGAGAGAAAATGTTGAAAATAATATACGTGTTTGAGTTTTTCTCATATACTTACAATCAGATAAATCGCCGCGAATATATATTATGCATTTTTAATGTTTTCTCTTTGTTTCTTTTAAAGTGCAAAATTTATCATTTTGAAACATCTTTTTTTTTTCTTTCCAGCGCTACGACCAATAAATTTTCACGTCATATTCAAATTAATAATAAT
The DNA here is from genome assembly GCA_035047105.1 of Galeopsomyia nigrocyanea. Classification (NCBI taxonomy): domain Eukaryota; kingdom Metazoa; phylum Arthropoda; class Insecta; order Hymenoptera; family Eulophidae; genus Galeopsomyia; species Galeopsomyia nigrocyanea. Next base: position 5,030,164 of record JAWWMK010000040.1, on the reverse strand, counting down.
AAAATCCACCGTGATCTTTCGCAAAGAAGAAGAAAAAAAGAAGCTACGTATATGTATTTACATTAAGCATCCGTGTGTCGAAATCTCCACTTATGAAGACTTCGAAAAAACGAGGCGCGCAGAAACGTGTAACTAGGCGCAGAAGAGAGGAGTAATTCGCGAATAAACGAACTTGAGTTGTTGCAATCCCGAGCGCGAGCATCGCGCGCTAAAAAAAAAAAAAAAAAAGAGTTGAGCAACAAACATCCACCCGAAAGTAGCCTCATACGTCAATTAAACTTATCCCCATAACAGTATAGTATCATCGCGCAATAATACACCCATGGCAATTAAAAAAAAAAAAAAGACTTACTTCATCCTTGAGTACTTCCAAACTGCTGACGTGATCTTGCAGCGTGGTATTCCTCAGCGCGCATTTCTCACGCAGATGCTTCAACTCGAGTAGAAGCTGTTCCTCCTGTTTGGCGGCTTCGCGCAGTTGATCGGCCAAACGAGCATTTTGCGCCGTCAATTCCGTGACCAAACTCGCCTGGTCGCGCTCGGCTCGACGCGCCCGTTCGCTTTGCTCGTGCAGCTGAGTGCGCAAACCCTCCACGTCGGTCTGCAACTCCACGGCACGCGCCTCGCTCTCGCCACGCGCCTCCTCGAGTTTGCGACGCAACAGGTGACGCTCTTGCTCCAGACTCTGTAAAATAACAAATAAAAAGTTTCAAGTTATTTTAGTTTTTGTTGAGTTTTATTTGTAGTTTTTTAATATATAGATGACAAATATGAATAAAAATGATAATAATCTATGTGTATAATCAACCCACCGTTACTCATGCATATTCAAATCGAAGAGAAAAAAAAAGAGAAAACGATAATCGCGCACCGAAGTTTCGCAAAAATAAGAGAAAAACAGGTTTTTCTGCCTATTATGACAATGTCGTGTGTGTATGTATTATATCCGCGCGAGCGCGTGAACGTTCCAATTTCTCGTGAATATAAAGCCTTTCTAGATGCTTAGCCGGATAATATTGTAGCGAATGTGCAGGCATAATTTTTTTTTTCCTCATATTATACCTCCGACGGAGATGTAATATAGAGCAACGACTTTATATCAAAACAAACAAAGTTCTAGTAAATGACGCGCTGGAAACACAATTTTCATTCTTCGTAATAATCTCGTACGAAAGATCGAAGCTTCCCTTAAAATCAATCGGCAACATATTGTGCATCGCGTAATCGCGCGAAAAGAAAAAGAAAGAAGTATATAGAAGTTTAATAACTACTACGCGTATGTACTCAAAGCGGTTCGTTCACGCCCATGGCACATATATATGTACATACATATCGCAATGTAATGAAGTGAGCGAAAGGCTGCTGCCACTGTGCGGATTATTATAGAGACAAAGAGCACGCTGCCGCGTATTATTATGGTAGAAAACTTTCGCGCGTATGTGCACTCACTCTCACTTTAAAAAAAAAATCCATCCGAACTATATATGTACGCGTAAACCCGGAAAAAGATAAATTCGCGAGAACAGAGAGATTTTTGAGAAAAAAAATCACGTGCGCATTTTTATTGTACATATATACATATATAGTTGGACCGTATAGCCATCAGGTGAACGGGTTTCACCGTCGAGATATGAGTCATCGTACGGTTTATACACTGATTTCCATCTCTTGTTTTGCCTTTTTCATACACGACGAGACGACTCGTGGGTTGTGTGTATGTGTGTTTGATAATGGAGCTGTAAATCAGGATAGAGTTTTCGATTTTTTTGCGAGTTTTTATTTTAGGTTTCGAATTTACGATTTGTAGAGACAAAAAATTAACGTTTATCCTTCTTTATTTTTCAATAGCTCGGAGTTAATTACGCGCTTCATTGCATCGTAAACTCTATCTCGAGTAAGGAACAAAAAAAAAACGTGTAATTGTTTGTCTTAAAAATAAATCCACATTCTTGTAAAAAAAATAAAAGTAAAGAACTTCCATGAAATGATAATAACGTAGAGCTGTCACGTTCTTTTTGTTAAAAAAAAATACCGGTCAAACATGTTTGCTAAACGTGCCTCTTCCCCGCGACGTGTCGAGTGTATTTCAATTATAAACACCTCGCGTTTCGCTTTCTTTCCTATCGTTACAACACAAAAAAAAAATTACACCCAGTATCCTTTAAAAATTCAAAGTTGACATTAAATAGCTTATAATCGATCTAAACACGCACGCGAGAATAGAAAAAAATCAATCGGTATAACCCAATCAATCTCGCATAAAAGGCAGCACCTCGGAGCTAAATCGTTCACGTTACATCATCGGCACGCGCGCGTACCTGCAGTTTGAGCTAATACTGCAGTAATAACAGCCGTGAAAAAAAAAAAAGATTGGCACTCCCCTCCCATGTGCAATGCAAATCTTACGATGATTCAGCTGCAAGAGAGATCCGTAAAGCAATAAGGTCATCGAGCCCATGATGCTTATATACGAATATGAGATCACGACGACGGCGTGACGAAGGTGCGAGAGCGCGAATATGCATATATATATATATATATATATATATATATATATATATATATTCGCTGTGCGGATTACTATCGTGAAAGTTGCGAGATGCTAGATACTTAGAAAACCGAAATTATGTCAATGCGAGATGTCAACGCGAATTTGTTTCAGGGTCGCACGTTTGTGACTCATCGATTTTTTTTTTAATTTGTGGATCTAGGATTTTAGAGTGTTTGGCTGGGTTCGTGAAGAAGTGCACTTTTTTATTGGCGGATTACATGGGAGAAATATGATAATTTAGTTGCAGAATGATATAGAATGAAAAAAACTGGTAGCATAAATTATAAAACAATAGTCTTCTAAATCACATATTTTGACATTTCGAAATGGCAATCAATTAAAGCTCGAATCGTGAAAGACAAATTAATTTCTATTTTTAAAATAAACATTTGTCAAATAAACTGATGTACATATACATTTTCGTATCAACAAAGTCAACAAACCTATACAAATCGATAATACAACAGTTTATTTTGAATGCAAGTGTGTCATGTTTGTTGTTGTTACTCTCTGCGCCTATATATATATATAATACCGATCAGTCGAAAAATTAGCATGCGACGATAAATTTCTCGTCATGCATATGCGTCACAACAGAAATAATTTTCCTTTCGCCCGCGCCTAGAATATAAAAAAAAAGAAGAAGGAGACGTCGATCGATTTGCGCGTGCATATATATAAAATTTCGCAAGCAATGACATCAGAGACTTCCAATTCAACTGCACGGAATCCCTCGATACCCGCACATTTTTTTTCGTCATTTCGAATGAATCAGACGAAAATTTTGAAAGAGTATAAAAAAAAGATAAAAGTATACAACACACAATCGCGTTTTGTAGAACTTTGGCAATGATCCACTTTTGGCGCGAGCGCCGATCGATTTTCGGCCTTGCGCAAAAGATCGCGGTGCGGTTACAAAAGGATCAGAGGCGAGAAGTGTCGCGCCGTTGACGAAAAGAAAAAAAAAAGTCGATTGTTATAACCCGTTGCAATTGTCTTTGCGACACCTGATACACAATTTCGTTTCGTTACACAATTCCCCCTCTCTCTCTTTTTTTCTCTCTATCCACTTAACTTTCAAGAGCAAATTAAGTCAACTTCTTCTTCGAAATCATCATCATCGTCATCTACACAATTAATCTAATAAACTCATTCTACCTCCGTAGGATATATACAATTCTCACGAGATTAAATCGTCCCTCCACTCTGGAAAGTAAAAAAAAAAGAGAGACAGCTCTTTCGTATACAATTAACCGATGGAGCGTGCACACGAAAAACGGGAGTTTTGTTTTTTTCATTTCTTTCTCGACACAGAGATCCCTCAAGGTAATCCACTTTCCGAGAGATAGTATATACTACCCGCGCGGGCAGAAGGCCACCATCACAAACAGATACGCGCCGTGCGCGTTTTCTAATTTTATACGCCACGCCGGCCGAGCAGATCCTTCTTCTTCTCCTTTTTTTTTTTTTTTTGGTGCAGCAGCAGCTGCCGAGAGAAAGAGTAATTCGTCGAACACTTTGTAACGACTGATTGCAGTTCCAGCGATGCGGGGATCGGTATTTTTGTATCAAAGGAGGTCTTTTTGCTTTTTTTTTGGTTTAATGAGTGTTATGAAAATGAAAGTGGCGAGACAGTGCTTCGGTTATGAGAGTGGAATCATACACTTTCAGGTTGTAGTGATCGATTTCATTACATTGTTTTGGTTTTTTGTACTTTAACATTGAATTTAAATTCATTATGGTTATACGGGAAACTTGTTATTTAAAAAATAACTTGATCAAAGATTGCAAACGACCCCTAAACGTTGCGATCCTTAGGTAGGCAGGTTCTTGTTATGAGAAGATTCAGAAAGACTGTCTTTTGAGAAATAGAACTTTCTTTCACGCGTTGTAAAAATCGATTTTGATGTAATTTTTCATAGATCGTTGTTCACTCATAATTGATGATAATGTTTTAAAAAATACATCAAATATTATTTTAATTAATGAATTATAAAAGCTTTGCAACAAGCTTACATCCTTGTCTTTTGTAGACATCGATCAAATAAATAAAAAAAAAACAGAATGTTTGATTATTCAATTCCTTCATTCGCAAAGAAACACACAGTCAACGGCGACAAAAAAAAAATAAACTTCAGAAATCTGTTACATACGTTTACTCTTACCAACATCATTAAGTTGGACCGACTCTTTTATCATTCTCTTCGCTAAAAGTCTAAAAAAAATTAATCATCAATGTCCAGTTAAGCTATATTTTCTCGCTCCATCCCACGCAAAAATTCATCAAAGAAAAAATAGCCGCACAATAAAATTTACCTGTGTTTGTAACATCCGCTCGTAATAACCTACGGTAGCACGCGAAAAGTTCATGCGCGGACGACGATTTCCATCAAATGCGTCGCGTGCTGGAATGTCCACGCAGGCAAAACAATACATATAAAACGTAGAGTAGAGAGAAAGACAAACAATATCGACCATTGACATTTTTAATCAACGCGAAAAAAAACAGAAGAGAAAGCCAAGTTTACGCAGATATACGCAAAAAAAGAGAAGAAGAAAAAAGAGGCTAAATGTTAAAGTAGAAATGCAGGCTTTAGTGCTAAGATACAAATATAGACAAGCGAATCCCTACAAAAATAGCTTAACGTTATAAAGCGACTTGATGGGATCTCCGTTGTTGTATTGATGCGCGGCCAGGCTCACTCGTTTTCTGCACTTTTGCTCTCGTGGCAACATCATCACGGCCATATATCACCGCGATGCTTTTAATCGATTATCCATCGATTTTTTTATTGCGAAAAAAAATAAAGTTTGCGAGTTTTACAATTGAATTCTATCGATAATACCGTCCATTAAAACAATTACATATCGGTAATGATATAAATCTTAATTGAATCCCAAAGCCTCTTATTCATCACCACACGCGTATCATCGCACAGCAATCATAATAATCGAGCCCGACGGATCAGCCAATCGCGTAGCTTTAAACACTCATCTTCCGATAGTGACATACATCATTTTTGCAGTCGATAAACGATTAATTTCCAACAAAGAACCATCGTACGTTGTATATGTTTTTTTTTTCTCGTGAGACTGTTATACACGCCGGAAGAAGAGTTTTACCGTTCATCATCGTCGCATAAGCTAACAAACTGCAACGTTATGTATATATCTATTAGCCGGATCATTAGCGCGAACGCGATAAACATCCAGTCGTTATCATCGCCTTTGGTGCAGATTTTACTCGGCCCGCGGCGCGGACAATGAAGCGGATTGTACGTAATACATAAAGACTAGATAAATAAACGAGGAGAAAGCGAAACGATGGAGATTTTAGATAGATATTTGGGTTTTGATGCAACTGCGGGTTCGGAATACGTATATACGATGGGGGATCGGCGATGACGCGGTTGGAAAATAAACTTCGAGGAAAAACCACACGTTTATCGGGTGAGAGTTTCTAAAGATGTACAATGTGGGTTGGGAAATTGTTCAATTTATCTTTGATATATTTCTCTTTGTTTGACTTGAGTAAACGAATAGATATTTGTTATAAGTCAAGTTAAGTTAGAGTATTAGCTGACAAATTGAGTTCTAATTTGACAAAGAGCTTTCAATAAAAATTTAATGAAATTTTTACGGTTTTTAGCAAAGTTGCAATTGGTGTTTACAATAAAATTCTACCTTACATCTTTTCCTTCACACACTCATCACCCAACGATCTATCTTCCTTCCGCTCCTATATACAAGACATTGTTCTCTCAATCAACGTTAACCCGCCAAAAAAAAAGACAAGTTCAAGACCTTCGCGCGTATACAGCCAAAAATAAAGATAAACTCGTTCGTTCAATCTTCCGAATAATCCTCTCTCGCACAGCGCCATTAAACAAAGGACCACACTGTATAAAAGCTCGCAGTGGTGTTATAAATAAAAAGCATTCCAAGGCACAGACAAACATATCCTTTATATATATATATATATACCTATAGAGTGAAAGCCCGTTAAGCGTTGGTTTCGCCTCGGACAAAGGAAAGAGAGCGAGAGTGCAACAAGCAGCCAGCAGCAAGCAGCAGGAAACCGGTCGAGCATGGAGCGGCTCGGTACTGCAACTTACGTCACGTGGTGGATTTTCGTTGTGTATAGCAGGCGCGCGGGTCATTGCCGAGGATGTGGTCCGTGGGAGATTTTTTTCTTCTTCTTTTTTTTTTTCGGGTGTATGTATATGCACGCAACGCACCTGTGCAAATTTTGTATATAGATATACCTCGAAATTTGATATAAGGGGGCGCGAGTTTTGTTGATTGTTTGATAAACTATTTCGCGAGAAAGGTAATTTTACCTCACCGAGGACATGATACGTTCATAGACAATCGCACTTTAATTACTCTAAAACTACGTTATCCTTTCTTTTCTTTTTTTTTTTTATTTGTTCAATCACTCAAAGTGACACGCACACGCACGCACGCACGCGCGGCGTGAAAATAAAAAAAAACCATAATATAGCCCATTATCGTGGATTAAAACGCCGATGCAATCCAATTACATATACCAAACGTTTCTATGGCATCTCTCTTTCTCTCTCGCACGGCACACAATTGCACGGAAGTGCACGTATATACCCGGCAAAAATAAAGATGTCAGACTTTCATTTCGTCGACGAGAGACAAAAGAAATCGGTATGTTTATTCAATTACGAGAGAGCGAGAGAAAGAGCCGATTACAAAAGTAATTTGCAAGTTTTGCTGTAATATACGTCGAAAAATTGCAGCTATTAGAACGAGTGTTTATACACTTACAATTCTGCGATCAGAGAGTTGAGTATGTATACCCGCATCATAAACATTATTACCAGCGATCAGAAAGTGAATTATTCCTCGTCTTATTCATCGACGACTTGTGTTTACGCTTACATCATACGTACATATGTACATTTTTTTTTTCAATATCGTTTCACGCGCAATTTTATTACTCAATTCCGGCCAATTAAAATAACAAAGTTGACGGATAAATTAACGGGCATATCGTGAAAAAAACTGTAGCAGACGTTATGAAGTATATGTATATCAGCGAAAGTTATACGCCAAATACATATGTGACAAACATAAACGTATATAGTTTAACCGTCGAGTCGATAAATATCCGTACACGTCAAAAATTAAAAAGTACTCCGCAGTGCATTTAGCGCTACTACGTAACGGATAGTATATATATATATCTCACATTGTATGTAAATCGTATATGTGTGTAATTGAAGGTTGCCAAGACATATGGATTCACGATATCGACACTTATAGTCTTATAGACCTCTAAAGCTCAATGAAAAAAGTGAAAACGAAAGAAAAAAAAAACAACTTTCCAAAACTATCTTTAATAGCTTCTAAACGATAAATATCTAATTTCCGTAACTTGAGATAAGACAATTAGGAAAAAAAATCTATGATCGTTCACGAAAGGCCACACACAAAAAATACCTAATCCTTTTTTGGTAAGAAAAAAAAAACAGAGTATATCTAAGCTCCTAACCACAGTAGTAGTGGTAGTTATAGCAGTCGGTGAACTGTCGTATATACGCGGGCTGGCGCGCGCAATCGGTCGATGAGTAACCAGGGGAACCAAGGCCGTAAGCTCTACGGTTCGATAACTCGAACTTTCCGCGGTGAAAACGCTACGACGAGACGCGACGTGTATATAAGCTCCGACGACGTGTTGTTCCGCGATCTTTTACGCAATACTTATGTACTATGGGGTTATTGATATAAAAGAGAGTGGTTTTCCTTTTGTTGAAAAAAAAGGGGGGGGGGGATTTATTGAAATCGTCGAGTAGAGGTCATACTAATTTTGACAATTACATTTAATGCAATATTTATTTTTTTTCTATATAATGCATCAAGGAAGCGTACAGAATTGATCGCTATATATCGATATGCAAAGTAGTTTCGCGTGTTTTGTAGCACTAAAGGCTTCCATGATTACGTTCCTCATTAGTTCTCGAAAAAAAAGCTTCTTTTTCTTATTTTTCACTCCACTTTCGTACACAAAAAAAATGTTTTAAAAAAAAAGAGGACGAGAAAACGTTTATCGATTAGTAGTACACATCCAGGTCAAAAAGGGAAAATCAACGAATCACGTGTCGGGAACTCGCGAAACGTCCGCCACACGACACATCCGCAACTGCATTTTTTTTTAAATCGAAGCCCTTCTAATACGACGACGATTGGTTGAAATGACTAGAATGAAAAATGAAAAGTATATTGCGATGACGCAATAATTACGCTGAGTGATTCTCGAAAGAGTGAGTTGTGGAAAAAAAAGAAACTTGATTGCGGAAGTGAGTTAAATCATTTTTTTTTACGGATCGCAAACATCAAAAAATCTTTAAGGCACTTTTTGATTTCTATCCTCCGCGTGTAGTTTTATTAAAACGATTAAAATCGACATGAGGTCTTTCGAAAGCTAAAAGAAAAAACGTTTATATCACCTGGAGTATCACGTTACAACCTTGACAAGCATGTAATATCGACAATTCGAATGATAAATCTGATTATAATTCTTACAGAAAAAAAAAAGTTTGAAGGTCGCTAATAGAGAGAAATCGAAAATCACACACAGAAACACAATAAAAAAAAAACCCATGAGAATAAATAGGTTAATATTACCCGCATTATTCCATCATTCTCGTATTGATTATTCTTTTCGTGCCGCGCGCACGTACAGGTGCGCGGGTAAATTACACGTGCACTTTATCGCGATGAGCGCCAAACCGATTATTACGGATTGGATGCTGCCAATAATAAACGATTGTTCACCTTGGGATCGAGTTCTTAGAAAGCGTCGAGAGTGAGAGAGAAAAATACAAGAGGCTTTTCATTTTCTTGATGAAAGTTTAATTAATCCCTCCGATTTAACCGACTTCTTTAAAGCCTCGCATGTGAATTAGAATCTGCGTGGATCTGATTGCGATGACAATACGTCAATTAGTATACTTTCTTTCTTCGAACTTCGCTACGGAAGTGTGTGAGGGATATACGAAATTGTTTTCAGTATTTTTTTTTCTTTTCATTTATTTATTACTAGTAGATGCATCTCATTAAACTTTCAATGACGAAGATTAATAAGAAGATGCCATCAGCATCGGCAGCATCATAATCTAAAATTAACTCTCTCTCTCTAGTCAATCTCCGGTAAACTAGCTATTAGCAACAAAATGCCACTCAATTATAATTCAACCCATATATCTCGGCGCACATCCTGCGCGATCTCGACAAATAACGATTTATTTTTGTAATCGCATATAAAAGTCCATAAATAATTTATGGCATTCAACGCGCACTCTCACACCGTATAGATGAAAAAGAAAAAAAAGCCACCTCGCAACGTTTCCTTACGGCCTATGTAATTCAAGAAAAGCCGTAATTTAATATTGTAGACTGCATGCAGGAATGCCTGTTACACATGTATATACGATCGAGATAGAGAGCGAGTGTGTGTTTCTCTTATACCAGATGTATATAATGTTTGTTTTATATGTATATCTTTCGCTGAAATTTAAGGTTTGCGCAAGCCGCCTTTGCGGGGATGAAATTCAAGACGAATTGCGGATAAATCTTTGGGCGTGTATAGTTTTTAATTTTGAAACAATTTAAACAATTGTGAAAGAAAAAAAATGCGTGTTGCGAGTTGTAAAAAAGAAAATTAAAGGCGTTTAACTTTCTAACGCGAATGAATTGCTTTAGTTTTGATGATTGTCATTAAAATTGTATACAGCTTACGCAACTTTCAGAAAAATAGACAATTATGCAACGCAAACATTTCATTATACGCTCGGGAATAATAAATAGGCGGTAAAGACAAAAGTTAAAATTTTATTTACACCCCGAAAGAGTCAATGAACTTAATTTTTATTCGCGACAATGACCATTTTTCCCGCAAAAGTTTTTGTTTTTACACAAGATATCAATCGGTGATAAATTTTAATTTCGAAACGAAAAGCAAATGGCTATAAACGAGCGAAGTGATAAGTAATAAAAATGACAAATTTTCTCTCCCCAATCGACACAGAAGACGCTTAACGAAGCGTGAAAAAGCTGAACTTTCTCTAGTAAACACTGCAACATCTTCGATAAATGTATACATGTCATACACACCAAAAAGATCCACAGCAGAGGAAGAACTTTCGCGCGTCGGTTTGCATTTAACACGACGCGACAATTAGAGACGCGACACCTTCTCTCTCGCAAAAGAAAAAAAAAATATATAACTTCGAACTTTCCCGCAACGACAATCGCGAGTGGTAATTACGTCGCGCACGGGCACATCGCGGAAGTGAAAGAAAAGGAGAGAGAAAAAAGGAAAATAAAACAACAACAACAACAACGTCCTTTTTATGGATCGTAGAAAAGCCGCGTGTTATATATATGCAACTGCCTTTTGTTTGGCGTACACATACGCCCACACATACATATACGTATGGGTTGGATAAGTGGATTATGTAAAATTGTAATTTTTTTTTCTTTTAGCAGTTTTTATTCGCAAACGACTGTCTCCTATATACAACAGCAACAATGCTGGATTGTCAATTTTTCATGTGGTTGCGAAACGCGCGATAGTTTGCAATGCAAATTGTTTAACTTTCCATGGCTATATCTACGCGCGCTCTAACTGTGTTTGCGAGATAACACTGTGTTTATATCTTGTCGTCCGAGAAAGTGCAATTTGTTTTTTCGTCTATGAATAAATAAAACGAGATACATCTCTTAGAGTGCAACTTTCGTTTTTCGCCTCAATTTTCCCGAACTAATAGTTTAATCATAACCATTAAAGTGGCTCGCGTTAAAATCAACACTCAAAAAAAAAACGACTATCCTTCTATCAAAGCCCAAAAATAAACGCAGTAGAGTCTGCGTTGGCCCATAAAGTCGTACACGCGGAAGGCGCGAAGCTCGCGGCTACTCAATTTCCGGTTATTAATAAACCCAAAGAGGCCTGGCATACTCTCGCTGCAAATCGCCAACTTACTTACTTTCCCCGCCATCGCAAAGCAGAGCGAGAGATAATGGTCGCGCACGCGATTAGCCTTCTTTTTTTTTTCTTCTCTTTGGATAAACGGCAATTGATACTTCGAAATATCATTGTTTCTATAAAAGACACGAATTAGATAAAACAATGAACATGGTAAGCGTCTATCTTCGTTGGATGTTACCTTGTAAAAAAAAAGAAGCGGATCACAAATTGCGCAACGGTTAAACACTTTCACGCGCACGTCGTGTCAATTTCGAAAAAAAAGAAGAAGAAGAAGTCTCGCCGAAGAAGAAGGTTCCAAAAAGAAGGAAGTCACGTAATTCGCTATTTAAAAGCGACGTCATTGAAGATCGGCCAATTACCGCGCCTTTTTTTTCAGTTCGTTGCAAAGAGAGAGAAAGCAGTACAATATCTTCATTTTTATTGCGAAATGAATATCTAAAGGATTCACGCGACAGCTGACAGCGTCATCGTGATGCAACGAACTAAAAGCTATGCGATTATAATTAGCGCAATCGATCTACGAGAAGAAGGCAATTAAAGTCGAAAGAAAGAGCATTGTGTCTTAATAGATCTTGCCTTTCAAAAAGTGGATCGGCGAGCTCGTTAATGGAAAATAGTTTAGCTTGGAAAAATAAGAAATATATATATATAGATTTAAAAAGTGAAACTTTAGTCTTCGCGGTTTGCGTCCTTCCGCAGGGATTATGAAAATTGATATTCGTACAAGTTGGACTAGAGTATTAAATTTTACTTTTGCATGGACAGTTTCTCACGGAATTTATATTTTAACAATGACACTTTTACAGCGATCGCGTTCAAATAGGAAGTATTATAGTTATGTCATATCCTTAAGGTCGTCGATAAACTTTGTCGATAATTATATTTCTTACGTGAACTTGCCAATTATTTATTACATACTTGAGTTGAAGTTTATCGTTAAGGCCGAACGATTTATACACTCGAGTGCGATAATAATTCTAAAAGTACGTTAATTACACACAACGATATTTAATTGATCACGCGATCGTTATCAATTGTACTCATTTCAAATCTTTTAGCACGAGAGTTTCAGTATAGATCGTTATAAAAAACCTCAACTTCGATTGAGCAATAAGACATTTTACTTCGTGGTCCGAGTTGCATCTCGTTGTCGATTGCGCAAAAAGATTTTAGAATTCGGGCTGAACGCTCGCAATTGCCGCCGCGGTGTTTTGCAAGTAAACGAAGCGCCTGAGAAACAATGAAGATTCGTTTGGTTTTGTAAGGATTCGCTAGTGAGACTTGATATTTAAAAGAAAAGAAAAACGAGTTTTTCGAATTGACAAAATGATGATTCATTCGGTGATTCACCTGAAGACGAGTTTATAATTATATAATGACGGTATATTCAGAATGCGGATATCATCGCGTAGAAAGAAACAACACTTTTTTTTCGAAATTGTATAGTGTAAATCGATGGGAATAGAATTATCGTTCGAGAAAGAAAACGAATCGATAGAATTGTCCACGCGCACTGTAAAACTTCTGATGCGCGTATGTATAGTTTGTCAAACGAACGCAAAAGTACGTCAAACAGTTGAACGTAAATGTCGTGACAAAACCAACCAACAACAGTAATTACCCCACAGCAGTTCGAACAGTTATAAATCGGATATGAAGCTATATCAATAATTTCGCAGTAAAACTGCGAAAAAAAAGAAACATTCCGCATCGATTTGCCAATAATGTTAGACATTTCACCGTTACACGAATAAACCTATCATAGCCCCTTTTGCTTTATTATCCAGCAGAGAGGAAATTGCAACAAAAAAAAAAAAAAGGCAAACAAAGCATTCCTATATCCTCGCCCTTTCGAGCTGACCACAAATGGCGAAAAACCAATTGGATTCCGTTATATCGCGCCCACAATAGAAGGAGAAAGACAGAAAAAAAAGCAGCTCGTTCTTTTTTTTTACATTCGAATCGTGCGATGCGTTTACGAGTGACCTGACTCATCGAGGTTTGTTTATTCGTCCGACTTCTTCTCTTCTTTTTTTTTTTAGTCGATTGCGGTAATCGATAAATTGTGTGTGAGTTGACTTCTTTTTTTTTACGTACGGTGTACACGTACGTTGGCTACACTACCTACTACTCGGTACTCCAACGTAACGATCAGATATTACATTCTTCGTGCGTACATAATGCATCCTTCGACGAAGAATTTGATTACAAGTCGCAGCTGATCGATCGAGATAAAAACACAGGTGATGTATTCGATTGATAACGTCGAGGTACGAAATGAAAATTTTCTCGGGTGCGTGTGATGTTTCGTTTGTCGGAGAAATCGGGTTAGCGAAAAAAAAAGACAGTACACGTAGTTATTCAAAGTAACTATACTTCATCTTGTAAATTTTTAATCTCTGCAGATCAACTCGAAGAAATGACGTTGACCGAAACAAAATTAGAAAAAAAATTAGTAAATTGTAAAAGAAAAAAAAATTAAAATTACAATAACGAAGCTTATCGAAAGTATATAATTCACAATCATTTCCTATCACCGAACACCGTTGCTGCTCTCCAACCACGTTTTTTCACGAAAAAACAAAACAATGCAAACGGCACAATACAATTTTCCACAGTGTTCACCGAAAACAAAAGGTCTCTCTCTCTCTCAACGACGACTAACGCGCGCACAGCAGGCGCGAAAATTGCGTCACGGTAATGAGGAAGAAGTTTAAAGGCGAAAAAGAAAAAGAGAGCGGAAAGCAAGTACCGTTATAAGAGTGAATCGCGGAAACTGTCACGTAAGTGCCTAATTCCCGTGTGAATTGCATTTTTAATTAACTCGAAAGAACAACAAAAAAAAAAGAAGGACTGAAAAGTATACTAAGATCACAATTGGGCTGTGGCGTAACGTTCTATTAATCAGCGTTAGAGTAATTCCAAATCTTCTATGGAACAGGGCCAAATTTATGCTTCACTGGAGCGCAGAGATAAAGGATATATGTACGTATGCATTCTCTCATTGTGGCGAGAAACTGATTTTTCGTTGTTGCATACACCACACACACATCATCAGGTATAAATCTCAAAGTGAATGTATACCTAGAGAGAGAGAGAGAGAGAGAGAGAGAGAGAGCTAATTAGTCATTGTTACTTCGCAAGATAGATAACGCAAACAAGGACGAGTTGTGAGATTCAATTATAAACACAAAAGTTCAATGAAAGAGAGGAAGAAAGAGAAAAAAAAGGCAAAAGGCAGTAAATCAATATCATGTTTCCGGTCGATTTCTTGCAGTGGCAAGTCGGTCAAATAAGCCTCGAAGGAAAACAATTGAAGAATGAAGCAAAAAAAAAAGCGACATTCCGAGGCGATAAAACTTCCTCTCTCACGTTGGGCAAATGCTTTGCGACGCGCGAGAACACGAGTTTCCCTACTTTCGTTGCTGGACTTAGTCAACTGAGACATTGAGCTGCTGCTGCTGATCGATTTCTGTTGTAACTTTGCTAGCTGTGTTGTACATTAGAAAAGAGGTAACGTAGGTAAATAAGTTGTTTCTAGTTTCTTGTGGATTTCTATTTGTTCTGGGTTTTTCCATACAAATTAACTAGATAATGTTATTTTATGGATCTTGAAAAAAAAAGTCGTTAGTATCATGTAGTTTGCAGAATCGAATTAGCATAAAAGTGATTTTGTAAAAATCTAATTTCATCATGCATTGTGAAAGTATCTAATCTGAAACACCAATATGTGGGAAATCTGTTATAAATGCGTGTAATGTTTGTCAAAAAAGGTGTCTTTATTTAATAAACTAAAACTGGTGATTTATTAAATGAAAAATAAAGTAGAAATACAGTGAACTTATACAACTTTAACTGACTGTACCACAGACTACAATCGCACTACCCCGCGACTGCACTCTCACCTGTCCTGTTCCTGACTGACTGTCGAGGGTGCAGTAAAGGCCCAAAATGCGCTTCGCTCTCTCTCTCTCTCTCTCTCTCTCTCATTCTCTCGCTCTCTCATACTTTTACTGTCCCTCACTGCGGGAAATCTGCCGCGCACATTTTTTATTACACTTCCGACCCTTCGCTCTCTCTCAGATGCTCAACTTTCACAAATAGTATACTTTCCAAAATATTTAAAACTAAATACAAAATGTTCAGACGTTAGAGAAATACAAATTCACGTGGCGCATAATAAATTATTATTGTTGCACTTTCATATTTTCAACACAATACAAATATAAAAGGATGCTGCAGATCTCCTCCTTCTTATATCTCAAGTGCACCCTGCATGCATATATAAACTGGACCTCTAGGAGGAATAATCAATCCTGTTACAAAATTGATCGGAATCACAACGACTCTTCGGAGCTCAATCAAGAGATGGCTTCTACTAGCAGTGAAGTTTTGGACATCAACGACGCATTCTATAAGATGAGAACCAGTCAAGACAAAGCTTGGGATGTTAACGAGACATTGAACAAGATGAACATCAACCAACAGAATCCAGCTTCGACTTCTGACGATCTTTATAAGTTTTTCGATCAGTTGGAACTGAATGCAACGAGTTAGCTGGTAAAAATCGCACCAGCAATTCATCGTCTACTGTCCTATAATCCTTTTCAGGATTACGCATTTAATTGATCTTAATGAAAAAGTCCTTTTCAGGACTATGTGACTGATTGTAATGTACATATTTTATGCTAATAAATTTTTCTGCTATTAATAGAAAATTGTGCTTTTAATTTAATTCAACACATCACATTTATTATTCACAATGCGTTACTTAAATGAACATCCGGCTTATGACAATGAAGCCAAGTTCCTTCACACTCAATTTTCTCAATGAAATGCATAAACACCCATTATTACCGTACTTAAAAATCAAACGATTTTCACATCTAATCAACATCCTCCTTGCATCAGAAACCTGAACTTTCGCACGGATTAAAGCTCATCTCTGCATGCCGAATTGAGGACGTTTACCTTGAAAAAAAAATTGTTTTAACAAGGTTCTCATGCAAACTAGCAGCTCATTTTTGCGCGACCCTGCCCCGGATTTCCCTCTGAGCTAAAGTTCACATTGTCTTCCGTGCCTGATTTATTTTTTTTTTTACAGTATATAATTTCCGATTACACGGCACGTCTGCGGTAATGAGACGAAACTTTTCTCGCCAATCGACGGAAGATGATGATCGCAAACGAGCGAAAATGTCACGAGAGCAAGATGCTGTGCCTTTTCATCGTGTAATTGTGGGGCTATAAACGAGTTGCTTTCTTTTGTAGGCTAAGAAAACTACTGGATGTGGGTTACATATAATTTCGAATTCAGTGAAAAAAAAACACACATTCGCGTTAGGCTTGATAAATAATGCAGTTTGTGTGCTGTATTTTAATGCGATCTAGATTCTACGATGTGTGTGTGTGTGTGTGTATTGTTGAGCTTTTTTTTATCTGCCGATAATTACGAAAGAATGTGCGAAACGGATAAAACATTATTATTATTGTACATAAATATACTTGGAACGCGTTTTGCTCTGCTAAGTATATATCATCGCTTTATTAACTTTATGTTTACAAAAGGCTTCGTTCAAAATTCCTTACAAACAAGAAAAAAAGAGCTCTTTCACGTCGCTTTTTTCGAACGAAATAAAAAGATTCAACACGTACACACACCTAATCACACTTCAATGCCGCCTAATCATTTCTTTTTTCTTCCACAGAAGTATGTCACAACAAGAGTGAACAAAAAAAAAACACAGCCACACAGAAAAATTTTCCCATCTGTAAGCGCGCTACAACTAATTTCGTCAGAATTTCAAACATTGCAAAAAAAAAAAAAAAACTACGAAAAACACAACAAAACCTTCACCGAGTTTCCAGACGAGTGGTATAATGAAATAGGACCGTCGAAAAAGATACCTTTTCCCCGCTGTGTCGTTGGCCTTTCTCACACACATGAGGCTTTTTTTTTTTAACGACCGATTCATAAATCCTTCCCCGCGCGCAACACACAGATATTTAACTGGCGAGTGCACGTAATTACGTACCGTTGCATCGAAAACTGTAATATTCTATCATGCGGCGACAGTGCGCACAAGTTTTGCCTAATTATCTCGTCTAACGAGATGAAGCTGAACTTGATAGACTCGGCAAAGTCCAGTGGTTCAATCGCTGACGGATATAGACTTTATAAATTATGTTCTCGTGTCTGGATAGCGAGTACATATAGGGCTTTATTAAAAAATTATTTTTCGTTTGAATTTTAAAGCCTGAATCTAACGGATTTCAGTACTATTTATAGAGTCGACACACTAAATTTCTTGGAAATTTGTCTGCGTTCCGAAATTATATGAGTCGACAAAGACAGAATTCGTCTATCAGCTTCAGCAGTTCTATGTATATTCACCTGTCGCCGATTTATAAACCATCAATCAATTTCTAGTTGCACGTGCGTCGATCGACAAATGTAATCGTTATGATGCCGCTGGGTATATTGCAATTACACATAACAATCGATTGGGAATTTCAAAATCGTCGAGAGGATTGGCAATAATGCATTCATTGTGAATTATTCAGAGATTGGGATATACATGCACGCCAGTCAGATCTTATGTACGATTTCTGAAGTATACGCAACAAAGAACTTCAACAAATTGTATATAAATGCATTATTTTTTGTTTGTTAATCGTCATGACACGAAAATCAACCGAAGACCGTTATACATTTCATTGCCATTGTTATAAGTTCCATTTTGCCATCGTAACTCGGTTAACGACTCATTCGCTTTGCACGTTATCTCGTCGTTTCTTCATTCACTGTAATCACAGTTGCAGGTGCAACGATTACAATCGACGAAAAAAGAAAGAAAGAAGCTTTATGAGAATTTTCGAATCTTTCGTGGCACACGCGACATTTCACTCATTGTTTCACGCTGAATAATCGACCATCCGCTATCCCAAATTCGCAATTAACCAACGAATCATATACGCAAAAAAAGAAGAAGAAGAAGAAGAAGCATACTTAAAACGGATACGCGGTTGGTGCAACAATGCGCGAAAAGGAACAAAGTTCTTCGCTATCTTCTAGTTGTGCAACGCAAAACAGAAGAGATTTCGTATATATATACCTATAAGAAGCGTTGTGTTATATGTATACGTATACACAATGTTCGCGTGCTAAGAGGCAAACTGGAGCGAGAGCCCACTTTTCGCAAGGCTGATCGCGCATCCGCCATAAAAGTGCGCGACGCCTGACAAAATAAAGCCGGGAAGTGCGATTAAAGCAGGCGCGCACCCGAGAAGAAATTCTTTTACCTTTTTTTCTTTTTCTTCAGCCCGAGATAAACTTCTGAGTAAGTCTGAATGCATATAGCGTGCTCATTTTCAGGATGTGCCTTTGTTTCTTTATCTATGGATATTATTTAAAATTATCTAATTATCATTTAGGTATTATCGTTCTTTGAACGATAAATTACAGGTTTTCATCGAAACATCCACGTATACAAAGTAATCACTCACCGCCCACTCGTTTCGAGAGTTATAACTTCACCGTTGGAATATAATAACCGATAGCAGTGCAGCAAATAGAGGCAAGGCAGTAGGCGTGGGGAGTTGATCCCTTTATTGGTATAAAACCACTATGATCGGGAGTGTCTCATTCCCCTCCCCATTCGATAGATTGAGCCTGCATAAAACGTCAGTATAAAGGAAGATTGATGACCCTTCGCTATATTGAAAGGTAAAAAATGAGCTGTAAAATTTATCTCTTTGAAGAAATAAAAAAAGAAAGGGATTGCAGAAGTCGATCAGTCGGCAGCCAACTATGAACAGCAGTAATCTTCGTCATTTAGCAATATACGGTGCAGGAAGATATTGAGAAGATAAGTACAGCGAGAGACTATACTTGAGGCTTTTCAACGAGGCTCTTCGAAAGATGAACATCGGCGAAATTGGAGCGTTTATGAAGGTACGAAGGGTTCGAGAATCGTGAGATTTAACAAACTTGAGTCTCCCAAATTAGAGATAAAGATTTTTACTTTCTACAATAAAGTGACAATTATGTGTGATTATGACCGTGTCCCATTGATTAAAATGCCATTCGAGAAGAATTGAAATGTGAATGTTTCGTAAAACGTAATTGCTACCTTGTCGAATTAATTGCTACCAAGTGTGTAAATCTAAAAATGATTTGGCATACTTTGAGAAAAATACCTTTGCCTCGATATAACCTTCAAGACCACATCCTAAAATTTCGCATAAAAATTGAACTAACTATATTGCAGGCATAGAAATCGTACGAAACTTGTAAGTTACGATTACAATTCACCATCATTACGAAGACAACACGTTATATCCAATTTTGATTTCTTTCTTTTTGTCTTAAAATGCTCTCGCTTCGCGCGCGCGCGAACCACTTGCTGAAATTGGTGCGATAATTTACGGGAAGTCGCGCGCGCGCGCGCCCGCTACGGCAACTATATCATTTCGAAAATCACAACATCGAGAGACTTTCTACTTTCCGACACTTATTTTTTTTTTCCTTCCTATTCGTTGTTTCGCGCAACGTTGTCGCAACGCGAAATTCGCGATTAATTATAAAAGCGGATGTACGAATCTTACATAAAATAAGCGGATAACCGATCGCAAATCATACATGTGTGTATCGGGAATATATAGTCCGCGCTCGTATCTTACGACTATGCGTCGGATTGTACGTTATCTCGCAATATTCGCGATTGGTAAATTGGAACAATACGATTAACTCGCGCGCGGCTTGCACATTACCATTAGTTATAAATCCGCGTGGAGACTCATCGTCAATGTAAAGTATTTTGCATAACCCTAATTTTTTCGAACAAGACAATATAAGTATAATATCTCGTGCCACAGCGGGGGAGTTACGTAAAACAATTTAGAAATTTCTTTCTTTTTTTTTCCAAGTCTGATTTCAATCAGCCTGGTAATTGGCATCGTCCTTCGTTCGTCTCGCAATCGCGATCTCTATCTCTTTACGTTAGTAGCGGCGCATCATTTTTCGGCGACGTCTTAATGACTAATTAGCGAGTGTAACACGTAAAAAGTACACTGTGTAGGAAAAGTCGACAGGTTCCATTGTGTGTTCGTATAGCGAAGAGAAAGAGAGTTGGTGGATTTGACACGGTTGATTTTTCAATTTGGCTGTTTATGCTTATCATTTCGAAATAGAATGCGTTGCGCAAAAGGATTTTTAGAGATCGATTTAAACGGAAAGAGCAGGATTATATACAGGCAAGAGAGAAAAAGACCATCGTTTCTACTTCGATACTTCCCCTCCTCGATATTACGGACGCTTATGTAAAAGTCTTTTCCCAGAGATAAATTACAAAATGAATTGTAAGTTTTCGATCAACGCGGACATAAGTGTAACAAACTAAATCGTTTTTTTTTCTGCGCATTTTTCTTTTCTTATACAAATCTGCAGTGAACAATAGTCATCGTACGCGTAGCTTTTATTTTCTTAATTAGCAGTTTCACCAACGACTATAAATGGTTTTGCATTATTGCCTTGTATGTGTGTGTTGAGTTGATTGACACGTACAAGCTTTTATCAATTGTAATTGAGACATACAAGTCGCGAGTGTAGGAGGAGTAATTGTAATGTTTACAAGTTGTAAGAAAGTGAAAGAAAGAAAGAAAAAAAAACACAAACAAATCGTTATACAACTTTCGAAACTTGAGTTCGCGACTACTCGAGCGAATCTCGCGTATATCAAAAAAAGGTTTCATTTCTTCCGGTTCATCTCTTCAAAATTATTAAAACCTTCAGATTTCGACATACATATACCGCGAATTAAATTATATTTTTTTTTCGAGAATCTATATATCCTGCCCCTACACAAAAAAAAAGCGAATGAAGAACAGCAAAACGTCAAGGTAATGCGCATATATATATATATATATATACATATACAGACACATCCGTGAAGCGTGATGCCGGGCATTGTACACACATGCACACATATACTCGCGAGTTGCCCAAGTAAGTGGCTTATTTCCACGCTTTCGTGACTTTCCTCGTGCCCAACGCGGAGGAACGAACCGTCGTTGTTTTTTTTTTTCTTTCTTTCTTTCTCTCTTCTCCGCCGTTTCTCGCGTATATACAGGGAGTTGCCTTTTTTTTCAATTGCGGATGAACGCTATTTGTGTATGGCTCTTTCTCTGTCTCTCTTTTTTATTCATTGAGAGTAAAGAGAATGCTACTGTTTTGATTGTGAGTCAGAGGTCAATGGTAAAAATCCAAAACAATGACACATGGCTATACCATTGTTATACAGATAAGATAAATGAAGATGCAGCACTGTATTATCTGCGTTTATCTTTTTTTTTTGGGAATAGTGTGCCATTACAAACTATGCAGTGGAACGAAAAATTTTCTAATTTTATTCTACTACTAATTGCTACACGAGCTACTTTTCGATACGAAGCTGTATATATATATATATATATTTCTTTCGAATGAATGAGATTCTTACTATGCATTTTTATATCTCGACAACATGCACGCGTGAAGAAGATCAAAGAGTGAAGATACAAGCTTAATACACGAGTACAATTAATCATTGACTCTCGATGCAAAATCGATGTGTATTTACGTATATACTTGAATGATTTTGCAAAATCGACGTAAAGCCATGTGCCTCTCTCTCCCTCTTGTACCCTTTCATGGCGATCTGTTGCAACTGCTTACTGCACGTTTTCGACCCGCCTTCGAAAGTTAAAAAAATAAGAGAAAAAAAAATACACAAATTACACATGCACGCCGGAGGTACATCACGTGCAGAAGACAGAGAACAAAAAAAAAAAAAAAAAAGAATAGAAGAAGAAGGGTTGGTTAACGTGTGCACCGCCGCAAATCCACTTAGGTGTGTCTACCTATCTGTCTGTCTCTCGCTCGCTTTTTTATCCGAAACCATATGAGCAGCCTGAAGGAAACTCACGTGCTTGGATAAAGCCACCGAGTTTATTGCGCGATTTTTTATGAATAAAATTTTTTGGCGATGGATAAATAATTAATGTGGTGTAGCGAGATTAGATGGGGGAATTGAAAAACAAAAATTGATCGAAAGATAATTGGGATTTGAAAATAAGTTAATTTTTTGAGTGAGCGTAAATTGAAAATTGTACATAGATTATGATTTTGATTACACATGACTTTAAATGGTAGGCTTAAATTGAATCACAGTTTCACGAATAAATTTCCGCTCGAAGCCCATCATTAACACTTCATAGAAAACGTAAATAGAACCTGACGTCGCGCCGCTAACTGTTAAACGTCGCTCGACAGCAGCAGCGATGTATATAACTTGGGCGATCAAAGAAGACTTTTGAACTCGATTATAAAAGGATACATTGAAATGAAAATTTTTGAAATGATTTCGATTGATACGTTACATTAGCAGCGGGCGTTAAAAGCTACTTTAAAGTTGCGTTGAACTGAAACCATTGGAATGTGTAAAGCCGAAAATTCAATTTAAAAGTAAAAAAAAAAAAGAAAGAAGAAAAGTAAGAGAGAAATTCCGCATTCACATGTCTCAAATTGAAATCTATTAGAGATAGCGGATTAACTTCGTTGCGAATCACCTGGAAAGTATAACGCATTGCACATTTCTAATGCTTCTTGATTTCTTTTATCGGGCGAACAAAGATTTTTTTTTTTTTCGAAAAAATTTAATGAGTAACTACTTTATTGCTTTAAAAAATGAAAGATTCATTGTATAAGTAAAATTAGAAAACTCAATTACGTTATAGAACGCGCACCAATTTCAAAATGCATAAATTTTTTTTCTTTTTTTTTTTGCACTTGCATCACAACAAAGATCTCTCACCCATGCAATTAACATTGAAACACGGTTACTATATATATACTTTTCGCAACGATCGTCGTTGCAAACGCAAACGTATACACGCGGGAGTTTTCACTTTTTTTTTATTATTACAATATCTACAGTCACGATTACAATTGGATAATGAAATACAACCCTGTGTGTGTACGAAATTGTTGGCCGAGCGCGTAGTAAACTTGCGAGCGAGCATAAAAGATTATAAGCGCAGAGACGTTACAGTTTGTTATGTTTGCGCTCTCGGACAATGCAGCAGGCAACAAGCGCAGGACTTTCATTATTTTCTTTCCGATTCACTTTCCAGAACGGCTGTGCACTTTGCCTTCTCCAATGCGCGTAATTGCCAGTATTTTATTTTTCTTTTTTTTTTTTGCTCTTTCTTTTGCGTTTTGATCGTCTTATCAGACCGTTAAAGATGAGAGTGACGTTTCATTTATTTTTGTTCCCCTTCACGAAGAATTTTAAGCAATTTTCTATAAAGCGTCAGAAATAAAAAAAATATACGTTCTTTTTTTTTAAGCTGGCAATTAGGAATCGCGTTTGCAATTAAACGGCTTTGGGAGAAAATGTCGGTAAACACTGCGGTTATAACGTGCGTAGGCGTATCGTATTGTGTATAGAATACGATGCATTTCTGAAAGTAATATAATTGCTAGTGGGAGATTCAAAACTTTTTAAAATTCTTTAACGAGCGTAATAACAGCTTTTGATTGATTTACTTAGTCGGCTGATATACACGTGTGGTTATAATTGATTGAGAAATCATTTTTAATTTCTTTGAAAATTTATTGTCCGTAACTTTGGAATAGAAATCGAAACGTTATTGCCGTTGAAAAAAAAAAACAATCGGAAATTTTGTAAAATTAATCAGCATGTCTGCGTATTCAAAATTTACATTTAGCATTTTTGTCACATAAAAAAAAAGGCACAAATCATCCGCCATCAATTTCTTCATTTCTAATATCGTTTTCAAAAGAATCACAGACAATAAACCTTCACAAGCACTATAAACCATAAACGACAAAAGAAAAAAAAATCAACTCACCTCAACCTTAGTCGCATAATTTTCAGCGAGAACTTCGCTCTGCCTGGTAAGCTCTTGATTCCTCTCGAGCAAAGCTTTGCCAAGTTCAGCAGCCAGCACGAGATCTCGCTCCCTTTGTCTCAACAGCTCCATCGGGTCTTCGCTGTTGATGTCTTCGTCGATGGAGGCACTGCGCGTCTGAAGACTCGATATCATGTCCTCGAGCGCGTAAGGCTCGTAGTTGCCGTCTTTTCTCGGCAACATCTTCGTTTTTTGTTTTTCACTTTTCGATTTCGAGATTTTTTCGTTGTTTGTTATCTCCGTTTATCTAATTTTTTTTTTCTTTTTTTTTTTGTTCGTCAAAAGTCAACCG
This sequence comes from Galeopsomyia nigrocyanea, assembly GCA_035047105.1. Classification (NCBI taxonomy): domain Eukaryota; kingdom Metazoa; phylum Arthropoda; class Insecta; order Hymenoptera; family Eulophidae; genus Galeopsomyia; species Galeopsomyia nigrocyanea. The sequence continues at coordinate 5,005,327 of JAWWMK010000040.1, read as the reverse complement.
GTACAGATAATCGTCTTCTGCTGCGCGCCCTGTGACGCACGAGGAGCTGCATTACTCTGGGCCATTGGCTCTGCAACATTTTGTAAAAAACGAGAAAGAAGGTGAGTGTATATTTTTTAGAGGTTACAATTTTGTTTGTTTACACTCGACGAGCTTTCGCGAAAAGCACTGATGAATTTTGCATGCTTCCATTCCACACAATCAAAAATTCTCCAAATACCCGCCCATAAAAGGTACGTCTACATATAATAGCGCTTGCATCAGCAAAATCATGCCCAACGGCGAATCATCCTCAAAAGCGAAGATACCCGCTGTCCAATTAGTATAAAAAAAGAAATAGACACGACGTTCGCGAATAAATCTCCTCTTCAAAGAGGCCTTTTTGATTTGATTATAGAACGCCTGGAGGTAACATCGTGAGTCGAAGCCTGTCGATATAAGTGTAGCGCGAGGTTTCTTTATATATATATAGCTTCGTGTCTCTCTTTTTTTTTCCTTCACTATACTCTTGAGGATGATGATAACAAGTATGTCGGGGTTGATTTATTTAGGGAGATACGAAACGAAGGCGGAGGATTCGAGAGGTTGGGAAATTCTTGAAGTTCGAGTGCTTGTGGGATATATTCAGTTACGCAGAAGCTTTTTTTTTATATATGTATAGATGAAAAAGTAACTGCCCGGCATCTGACTACTAAGTTACGGCTGTGATTATAGCGAGAAAAGATTATCGATATAGTTGTGATGAGATTGTTTCGTAAGAAGAAAGCTATATGGTTAATCTTGAAAATGTGTTTAATGGGTTTTCTATCAAATTAGCCTCGTCATCTACATGAAGAAATTTTCTATTAATGAACATGACTAGTTGGGCTAATTAACATTCCCACGAAGCTTCTTAATTACATAAACATATCAAAATATATCAACTCTATATGTACATTGTCACGCTTATCACATCATAAATACGAAAACTTTCTATCGTTCGATAAAAAAGAAAAGAACATACATACATAACACTCGTTATCCTTATCGTATAGAAGCCTCGACAGTGACTCTGAAAATCGTTCGGCAATTTTTCCCACGTATACCACGAACGCATCAATATATAATGTTAGTTGCAAGCCAAGTTCAATGCCGCACGCGTTGTATACATGAGAGAGAGAAAAGGCTGAGGGTTGACTTCGTTCATTATCGTCGCGCACCTGTGTGTGTGTATGTGCAGTATGTATCTGACCCCGACGATTATCTATGTACGACACTTTGCACTTTTACGTTCTCGTGTTATCTCTCTCCCTAAGTGTATTGCGAAGGGCTGAATTTTTTTTTTCTTTTTGTCTCGTTATAGTGAATGATATATAGAATTGCGAGTTTTGCAATGGTGTTTTATTTCATCGGGCTTGTTTATTGAAACGAGTTTTACGTACGGTTGCACAATTTTTAATGATATAGAATTGCAAAAGGTTTAATGCATTTTTATTGTTTCATCGCTATATCTTATACTACATAGTTGGTTTAAATCGCGACTAAGAGAAACTTTACAATGTGACTCACCGCGTGCCTTCATTGTTCGGCGAAGATTCTAAAGTGTATGTTCGATATCTAATTCGTTACAATGAACTCTCAATTTATTCGACGTTTAGCGCTATCGCTATAATGTTTAAAAAAAAATGTATTCTTGATATTACGCGTTGAACGTTAGCCATTCCCGATAACCGATATCGCCGTTCGACTTAATATTTCAAACGCAATTACGTCACTGACGTAGCCGCACTCGTGCAGGTAAAAAGAAAAAAATTGTGTGAGGAAAGAAAAAAAAAATTTGTTTTTTTTTTGTTTTCGAGTGCAATTACCTTTTCGCTTGTCGCGAAATGACAATTTACAATTTGTAGATACACACTGTTCGGAGCGTGAGTCACGGCAAAAGCGTACCGGCAATATATATCTCGTCAGATAATTTATGGATAAAAGAGAAAAAAAAATCATTTCTGTATCGTTAATTAAACTTCGTAATAATGTGCGTCAAGGTTCCGCAAATAAAACACGAAACTTACGGCGAATTGATTGCAAAATTATTTCAAACGTGCTTTCGTGCCAAATTTCTCTTGGATGATTACCAAAAAAAAAGCCAAGTGAATTTACAACAAACATAAAACCTATCGTTTTATTTTCCGCACATAAAAGAAAAAACCTTTCCATTAGAAAACCTCAGCACGCTTTGCACTCGCGATCCTCAACCAATATAAAAAAGATAAGCCTCGCGGATCGAGATCCGAAAAGCCGCTTTTCCCTTCGCGTGACCACCACGATGAAAAAAAAAAGAAATACAAGCATCGTCGTACTTAAAAACTCGCGGCCTACTTGTGTAGGTAGGTACACTGAAATTCGATCGAAACCCAAGGCACTTCCGCCCGAGGGGTCCGCACCGTGAACGGCAGGTGTTAGACAGCGCGTCGACTTTAATCGTATTTTTTTTTCGGCTATTCTATGTACGCGAAATACCGTTTTCTTTATATCCATTCGTATACGCTTATCAGTTCTCCCACCTCCGACGGAAAAATTATCACACCTTTGGTTATAAATCTCTTTTATCTTTTATCAATAAAAATGAGTTTACACGAAACGATCGCAGACAATATATATATATATATAAACGCGTACACGTTCGCAGGTATGTCAGCACTCGCTCGCGCATAAATGTGTATTACACTCGAAATGACATATGCATTCTAAACCATCTGCTTTGGCTCGCGTATACTTCTTGTATACCTGGAATAACAGGTTTTTTTCGAACATGCTTATTACAAGCGGGCGCGTAATTAAACGTGCAAACGAAAAAAAAAAATGTCGCTCCAGTTGCGCATCCGCGACATTAAGTATACGCACACAAAAGAATTTGATAGTGTACAAAAAAATAAGACAGCAACTCGGTCGCTCACGTGCGTGTCACTTGTTGAGCGCGAATACTCTCTCTCTCTCTCTCTCGCGGATGAACTTGTTGGGTTGGATTTTTTTTTTAGGGATTTATATTAGCTATGTAGCAGCGCGGAAGACCTCGGAGAAGATTGACACGTGTGCTAGCTTTTTTTTTTTATGAAGGTGATTTCAATAATTAAAAACGGTTTTTTTTTATCACGAAATAGGAAAACGTTAGTAGATTGGTTTGATTACGCAGCTGGCGCGGGTTATTGTTAATTATACGATGGATCTTTCAATCGAATTGACTGATGCGCGTAATAAAGTTTCATTGTTTGATGGACGGTAAGAAAAAAATAATTATAAACCGTGACGCGTAAATTAATTGTACTTTGAGAGTGATATTAAGTGAAAAAAAAAATTCCAAAATGCAAGTAAAAAACGAAATTTTTCCGTGTATCGTTTCGCGTGAACGTGAGTATTCGTGAAAACTCGCGATTACAATAAATCTTGGTCGACACAAAACAATTGGTGTTTTTTTTTCTCTTAATCTTCGAAGCAATAAAAAAAAAAGAAGTTTAAAGAAATGATTCATTCGAGGTCGTAACATTTACAACAATCACGAAGAACAATATTTTATTTACGTGAACACGTTTCACGCGGTGAATATAGCATCGCGTGTGTATATATTTATCCAAAGCAAAACTCGTTCTTCTCTTCCACCAAAAAAAAAAAAAGAAAGAGCCACCTCGCAATCCAGAATATTAAACGCTCCAAAAAAAAACTGACCTGTAAGGCGTTTTTAGCTTAGGTCCCAGTCCTCAGATGAGTCGATAGCTGCCGGCGAACCGACAGTCCCTACGAAAGAATTCACACAACAAGGGCAATTGAACAGTAGTACGTCGTCGTCTACGCCAAGCTGCTTGTAATTCAAGCAACTTGCGGCACCAAATGTTATTACAACGTGGCCGCGACGACGACGACGACGTTAACCAAGAGCGTCGCGACCACCGAATTTTGATCGATTTACACTTTAAAAAACGCGTTAGACCCCGAGATATTATAATCCGGGAGTCCGCGTTTTTTTTTCTTTAAATTTCGATCATAAAAAAATGTTAACAACACAACAACACTTTCAGCCTCGTATCACACTCGCGTGTATATAAAAAACAAAAAAGTGTAAACATACACATGAAGGTATATCGTTCCCGCGCGCATGCGACTCTTAATACATGAAAGAGCCGATATATAAAGTGACGCGAACGACGGTCGGCCAGGTACTGAACTGAAGGAAGCTAAAGCCGCGCGCAGCTTGAGCTCTATAGTATACTCTCCCTCTTTTTCTTTCTCACTTCTATTGAGAACCGCGGCAGGCAGCCGCAGCGCAGCGGCTTAAAACTCTATAGTCTCTGCCGTGTTTCAACGCCGAATGACTCACTCGACTATATACTCCGTGCAACTCTCTCGAAAATCTGCGTGAGCGAATTATTACAATGAAATCGGTTATTATGGTTTTCGAGAGTATATACTTACTGGTGCCACGATACACATTGTTCGCCATTATATGGAAGGATTCGATGAGGTCATGTATTACAATTTCCGGGGTTGTTGTTTTTACACACTGTGATCTTTCGCTAAAGATTATAACGAGCGGCGCGTTGGTAGCGCGTTAAAACGGTTAAACGCTTGGTGCAAAGTGGTTTCATTTGAATATCGTATGAAATAAGTAATTTTTGTTTTGTTTTTTTTTTAGGAATTTTTTTCGCATTGGGACCGAGCCGAGTTGAGTAATGAGGCTATGGCGGTTGTATTTTAACCGCGAGTTTTATGCTTTTAATTTTTGATCAGACTAATTGAATCAAAGCTCAAAGCGTAAACGAGTGGGATTTTTTTTACCTTTTATTATCCAGAGATTTACAACCGCGCCCGGTATACATATGTATATGTATCTTAGTTTAATGAAAGTAAAGGGTTCGTTTCTTTCTCGCGATTGGCTTTTACGATCGGTACGCGCGATCATGAATGTCGAAATACTCATTTCAATATCATACAATTTTACGAAGCTATATACCACACAGGCTAAACGGTGTTTTTTTTCCGTGATTAGACTCGTAACATTGGCAATGTAATCTCTCGCGACTTTCACTTGCGCGGCCAACAAATTGCGTACTTTTTTTTGTTTTGTTTTTTAAAGTAGAAGAAAAAAAACCTCTTCACTGATGTAGACACGCAAGGGTTAATTAATTAAATCCGAGCTAAACGACCATCTTAATCACTATACGAAACGGCCTTGCCCTCGACAACGATAACGAACCTCGCTTGGGAATTAAATATGTTGTTTACGAGCGAAGGTTGCCATCCTCGCGTGATGATCTATCAAGCACAAAAACTTCTCCAAATCATACGAACATATATAGAAAATACAAGAGAGTTTGTCGATAAACCAGGTAAGTTCCGCTTTTTTTTTTCTGTCGACACTTTTAATTGAACGAATTAGTTGCATCCGACGTTATATGATCGCGGCTAATTACTCTCTCGCGCGCGGATCTTTCCGCGTGCAAAACTTCTTTTACGCGTATAAAAATACTTATTACAATCGAGAGAAAACTCTTGCATAATTCATTTAATCGTATATTGAAACAAAAAAAATAAATAAATTTCAGAAAATAAAAAAAAAAGTTATTCCTGTATAGAATATGCATTGACCTAGATTTTCACATCGATCCAACACACCCGCGCGAGCTTCGTTTCTTGATCCCTTCGATGCCAAAGTAAACATTTTCACGTTTCGAAAGTGCGTGAAACGTTTCTAGCTTTGCTCTTCCGCGACCGACGACTGCATCTTTCGTTTTATTAATAAAATATACGCATATATACACACACGTCAACTTTGGATACATACGAGTATCGTTTTACGCTGTTTCATTTTCATTCGATGCCTGCGATGGTACTTTCCAATCAGTGAAACGCCGAGGAGATTTTTTTTTTCTTTTACCCTCGAACGACACGCGGTTGGATTACGTACTTCGTCACCTCATGAATTTTAATGATTGAAAAGATCTTAGACATATACATATACTTGGAACGTACATACATCGTGACTGATCGTATTGATTTTCTGGGACGTGACTTCCATATAGGAATTCAAATGTATCTATATATACTTTGTTCGTGCTTTGATCAAACTGTTATAAAATTTTTTTTTTTTAAATACATTTCCAATGACGCGAAGGAATTTAATATTCATGCATCTACAGTCCATAAAAATTGTCATTCTATTCGCGACCTTATTCCGTCAAAACATATCTCCCATTCGAAAATTCATTTTACAAAGTCACCAAAACGACGGGGAGAGATATATACAACACCCATGTGCACAAATCGAAAACATGACACTCAACAACGCCAACTCGAAACAAAAAAAAATCAGCCTGGCATTCGAGAAAAAGAGTTTAATTTTAAATCTCAAAAATCTCTTTCCCCCTTTCAAACTTCAACAATGCATTATATCCCATTGTTTATCCAATAAATAACACACTGCTCGCCCGCGTAACATTCCTCCATCACACAAACACATGCATCGTGTGTTTATTTCCGTCGTCGTCGTCGTCGTCGACAACGGAACTCACATATAACGATCAAGCAACTCTCCATAGCAACGAAAAAAAAAAAAAATGTGCACACGCGAGAAGAGTGCATCAGCTGCGATAGACGGAAATACTAAAGGCAGCTGTGTGTTGTATATAAGTATAAAAAGCCGCACACACGCGCCGCTGCTGCCTCGTTCACAGCTGTTCGAGTGTGTGCCACGCGACCCACGTCTGCCGTGTGTGTGTGTATAGTAGTATAGTGGATCGAGATGCCGACGGGGTGTCGTCGTCGAGAGGAAGTTCCGGGTATTTTGGAGTGCAGCGGCGGTTGAGGGAGGGGCAAGGGTTGCTTTTGTATAAATGAAGGGAAGGTGCGTGTGTGTGAGTCGGTGATCGGTTACTTATATATACCTGAGCGCAGCTATTCTTGAATGGAAGTTTTCTCTCGAATCAGATGTTGGCTACTGATGGTTCATTTGGTATTTGGATTTATTGTTTTTTATTCTAAATTTACAATGAGTAGATTATATGAATTTACGCGATGAAGATATCCCTTAAATTCGCAACATTATTTCAATATTAAAATAAGATTGAAACAATCTTACCAAATAATAATTATTGTTACATTTATATCTACAATTAAAGGCTACCGCATTCGCGTCGCCACGTTAAATTCAAAACAATCGAAAGAAAATCAAGTTGGGTGTTACAGCACGCTCTCGAATGAATATTAACGGCAATAATTGTCCAATTACAGCCTACCCGCAGTTCAAGGATCGCATCGTCTGAATAACTCATGTGTCAGTGGGGCGCGCGCGCGCTTGCGAGCAGCTCATCGAGATCCTCTTTTATATTCTCTACTGCACACACACAAAAGCCGTGCGCTCTCTTATACCTGGGTGCATCACTATATATATATCGCATAACAGCGAGTCACTGTATTGAAGCGTGTGAGGTATAATAACCATTGGACCGCCCACGCACTCGACTGCCGAGCATCTGGCTTCGATCTTTCCATTTAATTCGTTTTTTTTTTCATCAGTAAGTAAAAAAAAAAAGGCCGTCAAGATGATGATCAGAGCGCAACCGACACAAGATGAGTACGAGCTGGAGACGATGGCAGAATCGGAGCTGTCGCGTCTCAAAAGGCAGTACAGAATTATGGAGAACGACAGGATGGCGTACGCCGAGGAGGCGAAGAATCAATTGAGAAATCAACGCAATTTGATCGAGAGACTCGAGCACGAGAAAGCCGAACTCGTGCTGGCTATCAAAGCGGCCAAATCGCCGAACAACACGAGGAAGGACGAGGCGATGAGTACGGAGATGAAGAGTTTGCTGGAGAAAAGGACCAAGTTCGTGGAGCAGATTCAGAGGGAACGACAGCAGATCGACGAGTTGCAGGAGCAGATTATCAAGGTAAAGGACTGATTTTAAATTTTTATCAACAAACGTTCTATGCAATTAAAAATTCTTTTTTTTTTTCAGATTTCGAAAGACGTCGACGGTTTAAAGCTAAAAGTACGCACGGACAATCAGCTGAAAGAGACAACGTCGAAGCACGAACGTTTGATAAGCATCCTGGAGAATCGTTTGGAAGTCGCGACGAAACGTTTCAACGTGCTCGTGACGGACAACGCGAAGCTGAGAAGAGAGATCGACGGTTTACTGAAAGAACGCGCCCAATTTAACATACTCTGGATGCGATTGAACAGCCAATTGAACACTGGAAAACTAGTGATCAACGATCTCATCGAGCAAGCCACCATCACCTTCAACCAACGCGACGAGGAGATCAATAAAATTAATGCACTGAAAGAGAGGTCAGGAAGAAAAAAAAACTATAACGAAAGAGTTATACGTTCATGACTAATCGTTGCTTTATTGTATAGCGAGAACGTGCGCTTAACAATGCAAAACTCGACCTACTAAAAAAAAAAAGAATATATCTATGACGTAGACTTGTTTTTTTTCTTTTACAGAGGTACTCGAGACTTGAAGAACCACACGTCGGAGATGTGCGAATTGCAGCGGACGATCGACAACGAGATGAAGCTTCAAGAGTTTCTCGGCGTTAAGGGACAGTATCGCGAGATGAGCGATCTCAATGCGAGAAAAGCTGCCGAGAAGGAAGCCAAACGCGAGGAGATACGCGCCAAAATTGCCAATTACAATCGCATACTCAGCCTCGTTAAACAGTTCACTGGTATGAATTTCAGTCCAATTATTATTATTATTATTTATGGTTGACTGTTTGCTTGTGTTGTATACTTGTAATATAATGCACTTTGAATGATTCGGCGGATGTTGACGATTGTCTCGAATGATCATTTACTCGGATTGATTAATGGCGTTATTTATTATTATTACGAACGATTGACCATATTCGAAACGAAAATTTACTTTTTTTTAAATCTCCTTCTAACGAAAAAAAAAAAGAAACTTACGTATAATTACGCTTGAATCGCAGGTGAAAAGGAGATCGACAAGTTGACAGGTCAGTTCCTCAAACAGGAAGAGGAGAATTTCGCTTTGTTCAGCTACGTGAACGAACTGAACGACGAGCTGGAGGGATTGCAGTCTCGCGTGGTGCAGCTGAAGACGGCGATCGACGAGGCACGAGCTTTGAACGTGCATCGAGGTCAGAAGCAAACTGAAACGCTGGAGACTATCGCCAAGGAACTGCAGGAGCAAACTGAGCTTGCCGATGCTGCTGAGAAGCAATTGACCGAGGTTTATTGTAACATTACGACATACTTCTTCTTCTTTTTCTTCTTTTTTTTAGCGATTGCACGTTCGATTGACATTTGTGTCGGTTGGATTCTATTTTTAGAATGTTCATTAACTTTCTTTTTAAAGTCTATTATCTGATTTAACATTAAATTTAGCTTGACTCATTCTTTCATTGCCAAAAACAAAAGTCACATTCAATAATTGCTCCGTTTCGATAACAAAGTTCCAAAAACATTATGTACGATTACTAACCCTTTTCGTAAAAAAAAAGATGTAAATTATTGGCTCGTTTGTCAATGCTTGCGGCAATAAAAGCGTCACCGACAACGACGTACCTAAAAGCTTAAACAGCCCTTCATTATTTAGCGCTCTCGTCTTACACGCGAGACAGACATATATAGAAAGGAAGAAGGGAGAAGAGAGAGAGAAATATAACGCCGCACGCGTGAACGACGTAAAAAGTGTCGGTCCGTGCGTCTCGACCCATGCATCTGCAACGTCAAAGTGCCAAGATAATCTCTTGGCCGTAAAACACAAAGACGCCTCACTGTTTCACACGTCTTTATTTTTTATCTATTTTTTATATCTCCTACTTTTTTCTCTCTTTTTAATCTCACTATTTGGATTAATCACTTTTTTTTTTTTTCAATTTCAAACAACGTTTCGAAAGTGGAGTTATTATCGTGGAAAGTTATGTAAACGAATGTATATACGGTGACTTTTGAATATTTACGTAACGATATGTATAGATCTAGGATTGATATAAGTATACTTCTTGCGTGACATACATTTTTTTCTTAATAACGCAATGGGAATTATTAAATGTCAAAGGTTCGAAAAAAGAAAAAAAAAGTTAATCTACTTTCCATCACTCGAATCATAATTGAAAAAAAAAAAATTCATTACAATTATCGCGTAATCATTGACAAAAAAATATACATTTTCATTTTTTCACACAGTGCAACGACGTAATCAACAGACTGTTGCAAGGCGTCGAAAACATGTTCAACGCGATTCGTTGCGACAATTCGCCAATTTTGGAATTACTAGGGGATCAACAGCAAGTAACGACGAACAATGTGATGTTGTATTTGGGTATAATAGAGAAACGACTGACGGAAATGCTGCACAAGATTCACTGGATCGATCGGGCGCAAAAAGCGGAACTGCACCTCGACGAGGACAGGAAGCCCAAGCTTCAGGTTCCCCAACTCTCCGGTATCGCTCCGACGCAACCCTGCGCTCTGTGAGTATATACATACATACCCTTTTTCGATTGCAGTGTGAGGTAATTGATATATATTTTTTTTTCTCCGTGGGATGTGATCGAGAGCCGTGTAAAGGGTGTGTTTCGAACGTTTTGGAGTTTTTTTTTGTAGGGGGAACGACCGTATAATGTATTATACTTAGGTGACTACTGTAATAGTGTTTAATGAGTTAGAATTTTGTAGATAACTTTACGCTGTACGCACGTTAAAATGTAGCTACTTGTGAATTTAATTATTCGTATAATTATGTTATATGCTGTTAGCAACGCTTGTTATGCGAAAGTTTGATTTGAAAGTCAATTTTTTTTTAAATTGTTAACACTGTAGAGGTCTCGTACACCGTAGAATTTGTAGATAAACTCATATTTTAAAAAATATCTTTACAATCATTTTAGAGAATTGCAGAAAAATGTAACCCAACATTCGAATAACACGTGCATACTAGGATGCTAGTAAATACAAAAATGTTATTATACAAAAAAAAGCTTGAAAAGTGCTCTATCACGCATCGTCACGTATGTACGTAAATGCATAATTTTCTCGATTCTCCGACACAATAAAGATGCGTGGAGAAGGAAGAAATGCAAGTCGTGGTGGAAGGTCTGGAAATTCCGTTGACCCTCGACGAGGTAAAGGAAAAGTTGGAGGAGCGACTTCAGCACGAGCATTCACAGATTTTGCACAATGTCTCCGGTTGTCACTTGCCGGCTTCGCGCAAAATCATTCAAAAGAGATATCAGTAAATCTTTTGTCGCGTGTATCGAATATCGTCTGTGATTTTTTGTTGTTGTATCGAATAAAAAACAAATGTTTGTTAATAAATTCACCATATTCAACGTGTACTTTGTAATTTTATTTATCTTATGCCAACCAACTCAATTTAATAATTGAAAAATTTCCAAAGCTGTTTTGAAAAAAAAAATCGACCACTTCTCATCAAAAAAACTTGCCGGTCGATCAAACTAATTCCTCCACACGCTTCTAATCGTGGCAATGGTATCGACACTACTCTTGAAGCTACTTTTCGTATCCTGTTTCTTCAGTATCTCGTCCGTTTGCGCCTGCAGAACGTCTTTACGCTCGACAGTCGCGGCGAGCTCTTTAGCTTCGTGAGCGGCTTTATGTTTGGCCGCTCGCACAATCTTGCCGAGTTCCACGATCGTGCGCTTCACGTGCAGAAGTTGCTGCTCGAGATCGTCGCGTTTCGCTTCGATCGGTATTCCTTTGCGTTTGCATATCTGACGGTAAAGATTCCAGATACAAGCGCGGACCTATTTGGAATTGGAGATTGTTAGTTTTGGAGATGAAGACTCGTGAAAATTATTAAGTATGTGATACCTGAGTTTCCTCGAGTTCTTTACGCGTAGCGACTTCTTTGACGCGAGCCACGACGTTTTCCCAATGCATAGCTTTCGCTCTGGCGCGCTCGTGTCTGCTCTGCAATTGCGCTTGGCGACCGTTTAGATCCATTAGACTTTGGAATTTGTCTTCCGTCATTTTTTGCTGTACGAAAATGGAAATTGTAAAATTTAAAGCTTCGATCGTATGTTAATTAATAGAATGAAAAATACCATCTGAGCAGTAGTCCGTTCAAGGGTATGCAGACTCTCGTCCTGATTCTCGATGAGAGATGCTCGAGCGGCGATCAAGGTGTCGTAACGGTTGAAGATCTCCGCGATGGACTGGAACTCATTAGTCTCGAGGACTAATTCGAGATACTTTTGAAATGGCTTGTATTCCTCCACGAAACCCTTCATCTTGTCGCGCACTTTTTCTATGTAATCCAGATTTTTTTCTAGTACTTCTATCTGCAAAAATTTAATCTATTCAGTATAGCAATCGAAAGAAATATTTTTAATTGAGATCAGTTATAATTGCATTTTTTATTCGTCACAGAAAAAGTTACATAGGTTTGTAAATTTGTCTAAAATAACATTGCAATTATAAAATCAAACCCAACGCGAATATCAAACATCCAAAGCCAAGATGAATAACAACCTCGGCCAATCGAATCTTCTGTCGATCTTTCTCGTCTCGAATTTTACGCTCAGCGCGTTCGCGTTTATCGCGATTCTCCTTGACGAAATCGTCGAATCTAACGAACGATCGTCTCAATTGACGCTGCTTTTCGCGCAAATCATTCCAATGCTCGTCCGCCTCTTTTCGCCTCTTCTGGTATTCCAAACGTTTCGCCTCGAGATCTGCATCGGCGTTCACCAATTCTCGACGAACTCGCATCAGCTCGATCGCTGGATCGCCACGGAGAACATCCCATTCTGGATAGTGTCTGAAATTAATGTGATCGACATTTCAATATTTGTTATGCTATATCTGGAAAGTAATGATGAATCAATGAATAATTATTTTTTGTTCAGTAAAAAGTATTATAAAAGAAGTTTCAATATGAAGCGCAACTTGTTACACTCTGCTCTGACATACACTTATATAATTATTTAATTGTTGTTTTTTTAATTGAACATAATTTTTATATTTTAATAAGCATTGAGTTTCTTTCGTGTTTTCAGTAATAACAACAAAAAATGACTGTACGCTTATAAATAACATTTACATTTTTATTTATTTATTGTAACTATTTTTTTAATTATATATAAATATCGGTTTAAACATGTGAATATTTTCAAATACAATGAATAAATTTAGAGAAAATTGCATCAATAATAGAGTAAAAACACAGTCTCAAAGTCAACGTCAAGGTCACATCCTCAAGTTCAAAAAGACTAGTCGCCGCAAAACGCGGGAAGATTATCCGCTCAATTCGAATTGAGCGCGACAGTGGCGACAACGAGCGAGCGCGAAATTTCCCCACTAACCTCCATCCAACTCGGCGAAAACGATCTTGCCGCTTCAGAGCTGTAAAGTTGGCAACGTAGCTAGCGACAGAGCGGAGAGGGGAAGAGAGCGAAGCCGGCACGGCGCGTTGCTCTCGTGTTTTCTTCAAAGGGCATAGACAGCACACGTATCGTGCGTTTGCAAGTTCGACGAGATTCCAGGGAAACGTTTCGCGCGCGTTACTACCAATTATATATTTCGTCGAGAGAGAGAGAGAAAGAGACAAGGGAAGGTGCGAGGACAATGCACGTGATCATGGACGAGGATGCTCCGATGGACAACCAAGTAAACACTGCAAGTCAGTCGAATAATATCAACGTAAACGTCGTGGACTCGCAAAGCTCAGTTGAGATTTTGGAAGAACATCATCGCCAGGCTCTTGTGCTTGTCCGTTCCAAAAGACACCGTGAGTTTTTTTTTCTTTTGAGCTCTTTGTGTTTCTTTGTTTTGTAGACGTTGTTTAACAAACGTTACGTGTGCATTCATAATTTGGATATATACGAAAGTGTAAATACCTTCGAAAATTCCGACAGTTGTTTACCTTTCTGTGTAAGGAAATGCCTACAGCGGAGAATTGACCGCGTGTCTTTCTGGGAATAATAACATTTTTTAGATTTTTTTTTTGCTCGCTCGTGGAATCAATGTAGCCGGTATTAAAACTGGAGTCAAAGTATGCATGCTTTGTTTTATAATTGGTAACTTTTATGATTGCATAAAAAGTAAAAAAAAAATTGAATCTTTAAATAGAACAATGTAACATGTAACGTAATTTTTTTTTGTTTTCTTCCCTTTTGAATCAATTTAGCTATTATAATACGTTATTGTATTATTTATACACGAAAATGAGTATTGATGATCAGCTTGTAAAAGGGATTGTTATTAAAAAGTTTATCTTTAATCTGAATAAAATATGTTGTTTTCCAGAGGAATTCCCAGTTGATGATGGTTTGGAACCCTTACCAAAGTATCCTAAGTTGGACACTGCACAACAAACTTTTGAACCAAAAGAAGGTCGAACAGCTTCCAGCTGTGAGTTGATATTAGCATTTATTAATTGTGTGCACAATATTTACAGTTTCAAATAAAAAGCTAGTTACAATCTGAAATAATTTTTTTCAACGAAGGGCTAAAATAGCTTTCGTTTCAGCATCAGATGAACTCTGCGATGGATCTCTTGATACAGAAAATGGAAACCACAAAGAAAATGTACATCATCCTGCAGGAAATTCATATAGCCAGTCTTCAGAAGCAGATGTACAACTACACAATGAACACCCTGCAGTAGAATTAGACTCGGATGGTATGACAATATTTTCTGTAATATTTTTCATTTAAACTTTACAGATTTTTTTTATATGTACTTCACTTTAGCTGATTCAGTAGCAATATCACCTCAAAGGGAAATTCTGAACAATGCTTTGGTAGATAGAGTGGAAGAAAAAGAATCTCATGATACAATTAACAGTGAGTAAATTGAAGCATTTCTAAATAAGCTTAGCAGTTCAAATATTCTGGTTACATCGTTGAACTATTCTGTTATTTAATTACAGAATTGATGTCTGGTTCAGCAGTATTGAGGGTTCAAAATTTCCGAACTCTTGCCTCTCAATTTGAGTCTAACAATGATTTAGGTAATTTTTAGTTTTTCCTTAATTGTAAAAACACTATTTTGATGTAATATTTATATTTTAGAAAACAATAACATCAATGCTGTAGCAAATTTAGAAGTTATTAAAAAGAGTAATTCGCAACCTTACAGTAAGAACAATTCTTTTTTTTCAATTATACTCAATACTTGATAGTTCAGCAATATCGAAATTTTTTATTTATATTTTCAGACTCTTCTGAAGATAACACTGATGAACCCATGAATGTAATATCGATTCCTGAAAACTCATCTTTAGTTGAAACTCAAGAGGTATATCTTCATCAAGGTATATAAAAAAATTACTAAAGATCTTTATTCAAATCGTTTTTTAATAAAGAAACATCTTTCATTCAAATATTTCTTTTCTTATAACAATCAAATGCTCAAACATTTTTCATAGAGGGATCTGATCAGACTGAAACTCCCAACAATGGTAATGAGATTTCTGTTTGATATTTTTATAAAATAATTTAGTTCAATTTGAAAAATATTTTTTATACAACAGATATTACTCAACAAGAAGCTGCAGTTTCCAATTATCTTTATGCAGCTGCTAGTCAATCTTCAAGTAAGTATTTTTTGTAAATGTAAAAATTTTCGTCATTGAAGATTTCTTATCATTATCCTGAGGTAATTTTATTTTTTTAGGACAACATAATTTGAAAACAGAATATAGTAGCTCACAAGATCAGAGTTCTCAATCATCACAAGACGGTTACCAAGGTAAAACTAATGTCAAAAAAAGTCTTTAATAAAATGCAGACATTGATATATTAAACAATTTAATATTCTACTTATTTAATAATTTAGGTCTCAATGAAAGCGGAGTGTCTATTAGAAATCGAGTTTATCCACCTATGCTTCTAAGTCAAATGATTGATAATCAAGTACCAAGTACATCAAGTAGGCCGTTTTCATTGTTAAAATATTGATCATTTTTATTGACCTTGTTTGTTTTTTTTTAAGAGGTTTCAATTTTTTTATTTTAATTTTTTGTTTCAGGAGGCTTAGAAGAAAACTCTCTTGGATTGACTGTGTCAAGTTCAGGTAAAACTTTTACTACTTTAAAATTTTCCTTATAGCCTAATCTTTATTGAATGAATCAAATTATAGTTTCAGATCTGGCTCAGTTGGTAGACAGTTTGAAATGTGATGTGCAAAAGTTGACCGAAAGAGTCGATCAACATGAAGTAACTTTGAAAGCAATAGTTCATGGTAATCCAGCCAATCTATCATTTTTGTTTGCCCCAAGCTTTAAAGAAAAGTACAATTTAAAGATACCATTTACAAACCTTGAAGACTTTTTGAAATTTAATGAGGATTTATCCAAAGATAAAAACTTTTGCCAAGAGTTTGTAAGTCAATTTAAATTTATGAAAATTATTCTGTTAACAAGTTGATAATTGATATTTTTCCTGGCAGGTTACTAGCTTGACTGGATTTATTGATACAACAGTCACGTTTGCAAAAAATATTTTGAACATGGTTAAACAATACATGTCAAAGGAAGTCGCTATATTATTTAATGCTTCAAAGCCAGCACCAAATAAATTAGTATTGAAAGATTATATCTTCTGCAGATGTTTATTACGTAAGTTTCCTTGAATTAATTGTTATTCATATATTTCAAATAAATTTCATAATGGTTTGTTTGATTTTTAGAAGCTACACAAATCACTATTCAAGGGGACAAATTACCTCTGGAACACGAAAAGCTTTTCTACAAAAATTTGGGTCATGTGATCAGTGGAGCCAAAGGCTGGCATAATCACAATGAAGAATGATCATGAAATGTGAAAAAAAAAAGCATTTCAAACTAATTTTTAACTACTTCGTATTGACGTTTAGTGTTTATAATTTAACAAAATTCGTTCTACGTAATATTTAGAATAATATATATTTAATATATTAATTTGTTCTTGAAATATTATTATTTCAGTATATATATTTTCCTTTTTTTCTATACATCAAAGATGAAAAGCTAATTCTGTTGACAATTATAGATTTAGATCAAGTATACATTAAATGTATAACGAAGTCTACTGTTTTCAGTTCAATAAAACAAATAATTTACAATCAATCTTTCAATCTTCAGTTTTAAATTATATCTCCAAAGTATTCTTAAAAAATAAGGGTATTAATGGTTGTAACATTTTATGAATTCCATTTTGAAAAACGGCGCGTACACGCCATCACAAGCACTCCTATCTCTATCCTTGCCTAAAATGTAAATATAAACAAACACAGCAGCCTCTGCCCTTGGCCGAGCTTGTACTTGCCTCATCTAGCTCATATTATATTTGACGATCACGGTTTACGTTGAGTGTTGACACTAAGAATTTGTGCATGTGTCATATATTCGGACAAGTATTGGAATTTTATGAGTGAGTACCGAATTTGTAATTGACGCGAGCAGCAAGTCTTTAAATGTTATAACGTATATTTTAGACACCAGCTTTTTAACGTTTTTAAACAAGATTGCACTCTGAAAATTTTAATGACGATTGTATTTTAAAGCTATTCTGAAGATTTTAACAGGTTTTTACAATGCTTGTTACTTGATGAAATTAAATTTTGATGATTTGAAGAAAAGAATGATTTTTCTTCAGGTTATCCATGTGATAAATATTTAGAACAGATTACATATTTTTTTGCTGATTTGTAAATATTTATTTTATTACAGGTAGTATCAAAGCTTGATTATTACATGTAAGCAACACTGAAAAAGGAAAACTTGTTTATTATCAGAGCTCATGAAAATGGCCAAGTCACAGATATCTTTTCTGGATTGTGAATGGCAAGCAATAAAATTTGCTTTCAATAGAGCTATATATTTTGGAGATGAAATTGAAGGTGATGGAACAAATAGGCAGAAAAATAGCCATGATTCTCTCATTTATAGACAACAAGCAAATCACCTTTATCAGCATGGAAAACATAGTTCACAAATTCATGAACAAATACTACAACTTTATTCTTTGAGCGTTGCCTTAGCTCCAAATTCATCAGATGAATTAGCATACGCTTATGGAAACAGATCAGCATTATTATTTCGCCTGAAGAAATTTGAAGAGTGTATAAAAGACTGTGACCTAGCATTGAAAGTAACAAATTCTGATGATTTGAAAGCAAAACTTCTATGCCGCAAAGTTCAATGTTTAGCAGCTTTGAAGGATGCTTCGACTAAAGAAGCCTACAATGATACATTGCATTTAATCTCCCAGATGAATCTGAATAGTTCATCAAAAGAAAAATATTCTGAATCAATAAGAACATTGAATGCAGCAAATTCAAATGATGGAAAACACTCAATTGCAAAAGTAAAGTCCGATGCAGCTCTTCCAACGTTTACTCCTTCAAAAGAAGTTCCGTGCGCTTCTGAAGCTGTTGCTATCAAGTACAATAAAAAATGGGGAAGACACATTGTTGCAACACGTGACATAAATCCTGGAGATGTAATTGCTATTGAAAAGACTTACTTTAACTTCATTTTTCCGGAAAAAATGTATTTATATTGTCAATACTGCTCAAAATTTGTTTGGTCTTCAATTCCATGCAAACATTGTATTTATGGAGTTTATTGCTCAGAGGAATGTTGGCAAAAGGCTTGGGATGCTTTTCATAAGATTGAGTGTACAGTGATGCCACATATATGGGATATTCATAAGGATCTCAAAGGTGCTACTGGTTGTGTGAGACTTTTATTGATAGCTATTCATGAACTTGGTGGTATTGATGAATTAAAAGAAGAACTTATGGCCATTGAAAAACATGAAGGTATTATAATTGACATAACTAAATGGAGATACCTAAATTAGTAAATTAGACAATAATCAATATGATTAATTTTTATAGATCCTCGAAGCAAAGGTTTCTCCGAAGTCGGAATTTTCGACAGTAGTAAATTCAGAAGCATAATGGGCCTAACCAGTGCTAGAGATAGCTTTAGTTTTGAAACATTAATGCCATTACTTACGTCATCTGCTATACCTTTGTATTATTTAGCTACTTGTACAACTTTCTTTGGAAAAAAGCTACCTAAAAAATTGTCATATGATGCATTTATGAGGGATGATGTTTTATTCATTGGCTCAGTACTTGCTAGACTCTCCACTATCCTACCACGCAATTCTCTACAGGTATACCCTTTCTCCCTTATGGCTTTCAATTAATGTCTAATAGTTTCGTTATCTATGAAAATTTATATAATTTTCTATACAAGTTTTAATTTATATGAACCACGATTTATTTATAAATATGATTTTAGTTTATAGTTCAGTATAAGGACTCCAAACTTGATTCATTAGGCTTTGCATTTGCTCCATTTTGCAGTCTTATAAATCATAGTTGTGATCCAAATGCAAAAATTATACAAACCAAAAATAATGAAGCCATGGTCATAGCAAAACATCCGATTAAAAAAGGAGAACAGGTAATATATAATTTTTCGATAGTTGCATATGTAATTGTAGAAAAATTAAAAGATTAATATATAAAATTATTTTTATAGGTATTCCATCCATATCATTTAATGGAATATTTTGGCTACACAAAGACTGATCGACAAGAAAAATTGAATGGAGCATTTCAATTTACATGCAACTGTTTAGCCTGTACTAACAATTGGACAATGCTAAGCTTGCGTTCTGCAAAGGTTTGTTTTTTCTACAGTCAATAAAAAGGTTTTTTTATGCATTCTTCTTAAATTAAATTTTTCTTTTTACAGGATATCTTGAAAAATAATCGTCTGAGAGCCGTAAAACTTGCAAAAGTAATGAAAGTTGTGGAATCGCGTGTAAACGATATTATGAGTAAAAAGACCAGATACAATCCCGACTTGATAAAAGATTTAGCAATTATACTCAATGCTCATGCTGAAACAACATCTGTTCATTGCACTGAATATGAAGGTTTCGCTACTTTTATGCTTAAGCTCTTCAGTGATTCGTTTGCTACTTGGCATGTTTTTCCTAAATGTTAGAAAATTCGAATGCGTTAAAACTTTAACTTGAAATTTTATCGGTCATTTTATTTCGGACACCTTTTATTACATCAATTATTTGAGCAGTTTTCCATCTTAACACAATGCATTTGAGTTTTATGCATTATGCATTTAAGTTGACCTCTGCATAAAAATTTATTAATTTAAGACCGCATTTTGTATTTTATGTGTCATGTGCGTACTGTGTTTATAATGTATTAATCCTGCGGGTGTATCTCTGTATGTGTAGTTAAATTTGAGACAAAGACAATTGAAATTTCGTTATGAAAAATTGTATTTTTGATAATAAAAATTCGTGAAGTGTTATTGTAATTCATAGCAATGAGCAAGGAATGTAATTATTGTATTAAATTGGATTATTCTTTCCATAAGATATTTTTTTTCTATCGATTTATCTGTAATCTAACAGTTCGAAAATGCAGCACTGCCTTTAAATAAACTATAAATTGACCGAGCGAATACTCGTAAAAATTAAACGTAGGTGAGTTTTTTTTTCAAATCAATTTTTTTTTTAATTCTTCAGTCATTGCCATTGGTCAAATATATCGCCACGTGTGTCCTCTCTTTTGCCCCCTAGCCTGTGGTGCGAGTGGTGCGACAGACGTATCAGCTGATAGCTTAGGACAAAGACGAGCGGAGAATTGTGCCGTATTTTGTTTTAATCTTATTATTATAACAACGTATTGAACAATATTGTTAAATAGAAGCTCCACTGCCAATTATAGTCGATTAATTGAACTGTTTAATTCGATTTCAATCTGATAAATATAGTAGCCAGGTATGTTGAGTGTACCGTAACCTACATATATCGGTTGATGCAAAAAAACGTTAAACTTGTAAGATTGTTTTCAAGATCTTTATTATTTTATTATTTTTTAATTATAAAAAGATTGATTAATTTCGCTTTGCCAAAGAAAGATGGAAAAATGAAAGAAAAAGGAAATATTATGAATAAAATTTTACGAAAAGTTTCAGATATATCTTGCTGATATACAAGTAGTATAAAGAATATTTCATTTAAAGTTTCAGAATAAATAAGCCAAAATGGGACTGAAAGAAGAAATAAAAAGTCTTGAAAAGATTTTCTCTGATCCCCTAATTTTTGAAAAGAAAATGATGGAGTTAACTATGTTAAGATTTAATACAACTGGGGTACCAAAAGGAGAAAACAGGAAGAAAAATAAAAAAGATTCCATTGCTTACAAAGAACGTGGAAATTATCTTCTTCTTCAAAAGGTTCATACTTCAGAAATGCACGAAGAGATATTAAAATTGTTCAATCAAAGTGTTGCATTGGCACCCAATGATTCAGAAGAGCTGGCTTGTGCCTATGGAAATAGATCAGCATTGCTGTTTCACTTGAAAAAATATAAAGATTGCATGAATGATTGTGATCTTGCAATTGAAGTAACAAAATCTGATAATTTGAAAGCCAAACTGTTAAGTCGTAAGATTCATTGCTTAAACGATTTAAATGATTCAAGTACAGAGAAATTATGCAATGAAGTTTTGCGTATGATTTACAAAATGAATTTAGACTCTTCTTCTAAAAAATCATATAGAGATAAATTGAACAAGTTGAAAAATGGAAATTCTGAACAAAATAGCGATCACTCAGAGTCATGCGAAATAGAGACAGTTTATGATATTCCAATATTTACACATCAACAGGAAGCTCCATGTGCTTCTGAAGCAGTAGCTATAGAATTCAGTAAAGAATGGGGAAGACACATAGTAGCAACTCGTGATATTGAACCTGGAGAAATTATGGCACTTGAAAAAATGTATTACTCATTCGTCTACCCTGACAAGATGTATGTGTACTGTCAAAACTGCTCGAAACTCACTTGGTCATCCATCCCATGCAAGGGTTGTATTTTTGGCATTTACTGTTCAGAAGAGTGCAGACAAAAGGCCTGGGATAGATTTCATAAGTTTGAATGTCAAGTATTTCCACACATATGGGATATTGATGCAGATGTTAAATGTCCTACCTCATGCTTAAGACTTTTACTAATTGCTGTTCGTGAAGCTGGTGGTATTAAGCAATTACAGGAAGAAATTACGAATTCATATACAAATAAAGGTATACTAACATTTTTTAATATGATATTTATATTTACACTGTCTTAATCTTTGAAAAATTTCATAATAAAATTAATTTTATACTTTTTATAGATCACCGAACTAGAGGCTTTTCCAATGATGGTGTTTTTCGTAGTGATAAATTTAGAAGTTTCTTCAGCCTTACTGATAATAGAACTCTTTTAGATCGAGATACATGTATGCAGATGCTTTTAAATGCTGGATCACCCTTTTATTATTTGGCTACATGCACAGATTTCTTCGGAAAAAAATTAATAAAAAGCCCTCTGGATTTGATTTCATCAAATGATGCTTCATTTATTGCCGGTCTATTGGCAAGAATATATTACTTGCTGCCTATAAATTCATCAGAGGTAAACTAAATCTCTAAAAATAGTATTTTTAGAATATACTTTATATTAGTTATAATAATCCAAACATAAATTGAATTTTATTTTTAGCCTGTCATTTACTATGACGATTTACTTCAAGAAGGTTTAGGCCTTTGTATAGCTCCATTTTGCAGTCTTGTAAATCACAGTTGCGACCCAAATGTAAATTTTATTAGAACAAAAGATGAAGAAATGTTAGTTTATGCTAAATATCCTATTAAGAAAGGAGAACAGGTATTATATCCCTTTTATTTATAACGATTTTGTGATAAGTCATAAATAAATTCACCGATTTTTCAGATCTTTCGTGCCTATCTGAAACAAGATTTTTTAGAAAAGACTAAAAAAGAGCGCCAGGAAAAGTTACTTGATACACATTGGTTTAAATGTAAATGTTTACCATGTACTGAAGATTGGTCAAACATTTGTTTACCCCTTGCAAAGGTAATGACTTTGATAACTTAATGGTATTTTAGGTAAAGTAAAATAATGTCTTCATTACTTTTTATGTAGGATATGCTTTTGAATGATGTTCCTACTCTAATAAAAATTACGGAAGTATGGGAAGATGCAAAACTGATGATGGAAGACTTACTTTGTGAATATAATAAGTATTCACCAGAAATAATGGCAGAAGTAACTAAAGTACTACAAACCTATGCTAAATATTTGTCCGTCCATTGTTCAGAATACGACAGTTTTTCGGAATACATGTTCAGATTGTACAATAGATCTTTTGGATCTTGGCACGTTATTCCAGACTGCTAACTAAGACGATGATATTTGTGTTGAACTTCTTATTTATCAAATGTTTAACAAAAACTCAAGTTGATGTTCGTTTATCATCATTATTAAATTATTATATTGATTACTTTTTAATTCTCATAGCAGCGCATGTCATTGATTTTAACAATTATGTATCGTCATATAAGTTTTGTAATGTGTGTTTCAACAATATTGGATTTTATAATTTTTAACGAATAAATAAATGTTTGCAATAATTGCATGTAAAAATACTTATTTAAAAAAAAAATTTGTTTTAATTCTTTTTCAACAAAATCTCTTAAAAAACTACAAGTTTAATTAAGACATTGATGGATATAAGTAACAAAAAACTATAATTTGTATAACAGTGCATAAATTTGAATAATTTTTGCATTTTGCCAACTGCAGGGGGCACGCGCCACGCACGCAAGAACAGCCGCAATCGCGTGATCGCGTCTTTGCTGTTTTTGCGGGAGCATCGCCATTCGCCATCCAAAGCGTTTGGGCCGTTAGATCATTTGTTTGAAGAAAAAGTAAACTGCCAGTTTTTGTTAACAAACTACTTACGTTCGATTAAGAAGTTTAAGGTACGTATGTTCATCTTTTTATATGCCAAAAATAATAAATAACAAAAGGTTAACTTGTATCAACGTATGTACGCATTCGCGATTGAAAGAAAACAAAGAAGTTGCGTATGACGAACTAATTGTTGGAGCGTTATTGTCAGTTATTGTCAGTTATTGTTATAGACGTGTTGATGCCTGCACAATCCCAAAAACAATCAAATCGAAATAAACGATTTTTTTACTTAAATAAAGGCCGTTTTTCAAATCGATGGACGTTTTTGTCTGCAAAATTTGGTAATATAAAAATTAAGTGCTTTTTCAAATGCAGGATTGCAAAATGTCAGAGCATCGAGAAACTGAAACTGCTCAAAGCAAAAATCAAGATTCATTGGATTTTGAAAAAATACATTTAGTGAAAGCTATCAAGGAATTTAAGGAATATGGTCTTCAAAGTTATGGCACGAATAGAAGAAAAAATCAGACTGATTCTATTACTTACAGACAAAAAGGAAATCAGCTTTTCAAATCAAGATTTCACAATTCAGACCTACATGCAGAAATTCTGAAACTCTATACTCAGAGTGCTGCTCTCGCCCCAAACGACTCAGAAGAGTTGTCTGCTGCTTATGGAAACCGATCAGCTTTATTGCTTCATTTGAAAAAGTTCGAAGAATGTATAAAAGACTGTGATTTGGCATTGAGTGTTTGCAAATCTGATGAATCAAAAGCTAAATTTTTATGTCGCAAAGTTGAATGTTTATCAATCTTAAAAGATTCAATGGTTGAAGAAACATGCGAGAAAGTAAGATTCTTGATTGATCAAATGAATCTAAGTAGTTCCATGAAAGAAAAATATATCACAACATTACAGAAATCAAAAATTAAGAGTACTGATGAAGATTCCAACAAAAATGAAATTGTAATAGAACTGCCAACTTTCACTCATCAGAAAGAAGCTCCTTGTGCTTCTGAAGCTATTACCATCAAATATAACCAAGAGTGGGGGAGACATATCATTGCAGCTTGCAACATAGAGCCTGGTGAAATTGTAGTAGTCGAAAAAAGTTACTGCTCCTTTATCTTTCCAGATGATATGTGGTTCTATTGTCAGAATTGTGTGAAATTAACTTGGTCCTCAATACCATGCGAACACTGTATTTATGGAATTTATTGTTCAAAGGAATGTAGACAAGAAGCATGGGAAAAATTTCACAAATATGAATGTGAAGTTTATCCTTACATTTGGGATATTGATGAAGATCTTAAAAGCAATACAAGCAGTATTAGACTTTTATTACTTGCAATTAACGAAGTTGGCGGAATCAATGAGTTGAGAAAAGAAATCTCAGATGTTCAGAGCAATCAAGGTAAAAACTTATAGTTGTTTCTAGTCTATGACATGGCTAGTAGATTTTTTTATTTTACTTATGTTTATTAAAACATTCATCCAGATCCTAGAGAAAAAGGTTTTAAGGATGGCGTTTTTCACAGTGATAAATTTAGAAGCATATTTAGTCTCAATAATGTAAGTGATTTGGAGACTCCAAAAGATAGAACAGAATCACCATTATATGCTGTAGTACCACTGTATTATTTAGCTACTCGTACTACATTATTTGGAAAAAAGTTGCCTGAAGATCTATCTCAATTACTTTTACTAGATGATGCTCTATTTTTTGGTGCTCTTATTGCAAGACTGTATTACCAAGTAGCATGTAACTTCCCAGGGGTAATTACTTTCAATAATAATCATAATATTTATTTACAGAAACTGTTCTTATTAATATTTTATACAAATTTTTTTCAGTTTTCTGTTAATCGCAGAGATTTTGAATTAGGTACTTTTGGTTTTGTTGCTGCCCCTTTCTGCAGTCTATTCAACCACAGCTGCAATCCTAATACAGTGCTGGTAAAATCAGAAAACAATGAAATGATTGCCTATGTTAATCGTCCTATACATGAAGGAGAGCAGGTATTGCCCTTGTATTTAAATGTTTTATATAATTTTTGTGTCTTTTTTTATTGTGCAACATTTTTTTTATTGCAAATAAAATCACAATTGATTTAAAATATAAAAAGATTAACGTTTTAATTAATTTATTTTCAGTTGTTTATTGCATACTTCGGCAACAATTATCAATTTGTACCCAAGCAAGAACGTCAAATGCTATTATTCGAAGCATATCGCTTTGAATGTGAATGTATGGCTTGTTTGGATGATTGGACAAGTGAGACTATGCCAACTGCACAGGTAGATGAATAAAAATTGATTTTCCAATACGATATACATATATACACACACCAGCACACACACACACATATATAAATACAATAATACATTTTTTTTCAGAAAATGCTACTAGAGTATCCCGATAATGCATTGAAAATAGGAAAAGTAGTAACTAATTTCAAGTCCATTTTGAGCGGGAGTGTTGGCAAAGCTACAAGCTATGAACCCAAATTGATGAAAGAGTTAGCAGGATTGTTAAAAGTTTATGCTGAAGTATTAACACCAAACTGTCAGGATTATAACTATTATTCTAATCAGATGTTTAGATTATTTCAAAGATCATTTGGGACTTGGTTTGGGATTCCTGATCGTTGTTAATTTTTACTCTAATAGTCTTTTTTTACCATTTAACAAAAATTATGATGTTGCTTCCAAAAATTTTGATTTCGTATTGACATGTCTGTTTCATTTTCATGTGAGCGTATTATGTAATTAAGTTTAGGCTGCCTTAAGTTTAACAATAAACGTCCATCATTTAACTAACCAACTTTTCAATAAAATTGAAAAGCATCACTTTCATATTTTCCTATAAAGCTATTCAACTAAATTTGGAAACATACGTGATAGCAGATGCTTCCTTCTTGGACTGGAAGTACTCAGAAATCTCTCGGTTAGTATCGGGCGCGATAGGTGGCCTCTTTTTGAATCGCATTTTTCAACAATATCAGCAAATTTTTTTCATTAATACAAACTCAAAACGCCTTCGTAATAGCAACACCAACTACTCGCAAGCATGGTCGAT
This sequence comes from Galeopsomyia nigrocyanea, assembly GCA_035047105.1. NCBI lineage: Eukaryota > Metazoa > Arthropoda > Insecta > Hymenoptera > Eulophidae > Galeopsomyia > Galeopsomyia nigrocyanea. The sequence goes on along the minus strand of JAWWMK010000040.1, from coordinate 4,978,486 downwards.
TTGTCGATCAAACAATTTAAATCAGCAGTCGGTAACCTCAAACGGGGAAAAAACCCCAGACAGAATATTATTGATATCTAGGGAATTACAAATTGAAGAATTCGCGAGTTCCTCATTGCTCGAAATGGCGAGGGAGAGGTGCGTTTCCGTGCGCCGCCGCCGATAGTAAATAAGCAAGTGCGCGCATGCCGCTCCGCTGTCTCTTTCGCGTATATATCACCAACACACTCGAGCACATCGTGTGTCGGAGGCAGTGGCGTACGTGACGACGCGAACGACGGAGGCTGGGACAGGCCAAGCTGATCGATGAGTATCCGGTAATCGCAGCCGCGTTATGGCCGACGAGCCCGGTGCAGCACAGGCCACCACGGCCCAGCAGCAGCCTCAGAAGCGACAATTGGTAATATGAGATCGTCCAGCCTCTCGAACAAGAGCTGATCTTCTATTCGTCACCTCTTTCTTTTTGCCCCCTTTTTTTTTTGTAGCACCACTTGCCCCTTTTTGTCGGGATCGTTTTTTCCGCTTTTTTTTTTCTTACTGAAAGGGGGCCCTTCTCACTGTTTTTACGCGTGGGTGGCTCTGTTAGGGTGAACTGTGCGGGGTTTTTAATGTGAAACTGGTGCATTCCCTAAAGTGCAATTAGTGTGTACAAGTAAGAATAATGAATTGGATTTTTTTTCAATAATCATTGCTTGCTGAATGCAGCAACATTGACAAATAGAGTATTACTTGTTATGGAATAAAGCAAGTGTTGACTAGTTTTTGAAATAATATTTGTAATGCCGAATATTGACTCAACTTTGCAATCAGTCTGTTGTAAACATACTTCACTTGAAATATTCATTGTTAACTTTTAGTATGGTTGAATTTTATATTGTTGAAAAAAGCCGAAACTTTCTTTCACATTGTTTTGTTATAATTCCGCGAATTTCAAAATCGATAGTTCTATTGCAGTCGCGCCTCGTATTTCCTTTTCGCGCTAAATTTGAATTTTTTGTATGCACAACGATTTTTGTTTTTGATTTGGTGGATTCTATAGTGTGAAATGTTACATTAAAATAAATTGAGTAATTTATGTGTGTTTTTTCATCATTTGTGCAGAGAGAGAGAACAAGGAAATTCTACACAGATGATTGGGCTTATGCAGATGAAGTTTTTGAGGGGAGAAGAGGTTTCCAGGTGGAAGATAAAATTACAAGTGACAAATACAACTTGAACAACTTCAATGGCTTGGTTCGAGAGATGACAGGTACTGATCTGACAGTAGCGTACATACAGAAACATGGATTCGGTGTCCCCCTCATAATAAGGGAGAAAAGTGGTCTTGGTATTCGAGTACCAAGCACAAATTTCACAGTTAATGATGTCAGAACATGTGTTGGTGAGCAAATGAAATTTATATTGCTAGTTAGTTTACATCATTGCAAGCTTTTTTGATACATTTGTTTTGTACAGGCTCCAGGAGACTTCTGGACGTTATGGATGTCAATACTCAGAAGAATGAAGAGATGTCCATGAAGGAATGGCAAAAATATTACGAAGATGAAAGCAAGTCTAGATTATTAAACGTGATCTCACTGGAATTTAGTCATACCAAATTAGAAAATTATGTACAGTCACCGTCGATTGTCAGGCAGATGGATTGGGTCGATACTGTTTGGCCTAAACACTTAAAAGAATCCCAAGTAGAGTCCACCAATTTACTGGAAGATATGATGTATCCAAAGGTTCAGAAATATTGCCTTATGTCAGTCAAAGGCTGTTACACTGATTTCCATGTGGACTTTGGCGGAACAAGCGTTTGGTATCATATTCTAAAAGGTGGAAAGATCTTTTGGCTAATTCCACCAACGGAAAAGAACCTGTCTCTGTATCAGCAGTGGGTTCTAAGTGGAAAGCAGTCCGACGTTTTCTTTGGTGATATGGTTGATAAATGTGGCAGGATTACATTGCACGCTGGTATGACTATGTTCATTCCAACAGGATGGATTCATGCAGTGTACACACCCGATGATTCTCTGGTATTTGGTGGCAACTTTTTACACAGCTTTGGAATAGATAAGCAATTAAGAGTAGCTCAAGTAGAAGAACAAACTAAAGTCCCTCACAAGTTTCGATATCCCTTCTTCACGGAAATGCTCTGGTAGGTAGAATAATCGTCATTGTATACTTATCGGCGATTGTTTTTCTTCGAGTGCTTGGTAATAAAAACTGTTTGATTACAGGTACGTTCTTGAAAGATATGTCCACGTTCTATTAGGACGTAGTCACCTGGATATCGGTGAAACTCAAAGTCAGCACATAGTCCCGCAAAACTCGAAACACGTTCATCTAACCCCGCTCGAACTTCACGGTCTCAAGTCGATAGTCATGTACCTGCATTCGCTGCCATCAACGAAGAAAAATGTCCCAGAATTGATCAAAGATCCCGTAGCTTTAATCCACGACGTCCGTTGCATCGTGGAACAGCACAGGCACGACAGTCCTGAATTAGCTGTGACTGGTTTTCCGGTTCTGCCTCCACCACCGGCTCTCACGATATCGGACAGAGAGAAGCTGAGCTTCACGAGGAAGAAAATGGCAAGGCCACCTTTGCACGAAAGATCCGACAAACCGTCGGGTCCCCGAAGAAGACGAACGCGTTGCAAGAAGTGCGAAGCGTGCACAAGGACCGATTGCGGCGAGTGTGTGTACTGTCAGGACATGGTGAAATTCGGCGGAAGTGGTCGAGCCAAGCAGACGTGTATGATGAGGCAGTGCTTGAGGCCAATGCTTCCCGTCACTGCTGCTTGCAAGGTTTGCAAATTGGACGGCTGGGGACAACATCCAGCGCCGCTCATGGGAAAGCAAGGCCCCACCGTACCTTCAACTCTGTTGGAATGCTCGATTTGCTTTGAGATTGTGCATCCACAGTGTACTGGACACGATTTGCAAAACATTGTCGTCAACGACGATGTACCGAATAGCTGGGAATGCCTGGATTGTTGCGAGAGCGGAAGGAATGCAAAGCCCAGGCAACCGAAAGCAAGGGGACGAAAGTTGTCGGTGTCCGGTTCAACGTCGTCCATTCACATGCCCGATTCGGAGTCGGCAATGACGCCCATCAAGAAAATTAAAAACGAATCCAATGAGGTAACGCATTGTGTTTTATCTAAAATCAATGAATGCTTTTACTTTTTCTTTTTTAACGCGTGCGTATTCCGAATTTCAGAGCTGGAATGATCAAGAAGTAGCGGAAGGTCATCAACGAATGTACTCTCAAAATTCCGTCAATCACAACAATCAGTTGTCGCAACAATCCCAAGTGATCAACCGAAGTGTAATCACGAAGAATCAATTCGTGAATGTACATCCAGCCCAAGCAGCACCGAATAACCATCGATCGAACGACACCCACGAGAAACCACATGTATATAACAAAAGCATCGTTCTGTCTGTGTTCAAGTATTTGTCCAACAAGGATCTCGTTAATAGTGCCTGCACGTGTAGGACTTGGGCTCGGTATAGCCTCGATCCCAGCTTGTGGCGAACGGTCGACGTGTCGAATAATGTTCTGACGGCAGCTCATCTCGCGGGTATTACTCATCGGCAGCCGGAGACGCTTGTTCTCGACTGGACTAATGTCGCGAAAAAACAATTGGCTTGGCTGCTCAGCCGATTACCTCAGCTACGAAATCTATCGCTCAAGCGTTGTCACTGGGCTGGCGTTTGCGCTTTGAATACTTACGCCTGTCCTACCTTGACGTCACTCGATTTAAGTTACGTTGCTGGTGAGTCTTGTTGAAACATTTTCTAAATTTATTGTGCGAATGTTTGATGAAGATTTCAAATTTTCTTTTTTTTTTTCTTTTTTTTTTTAGGTTTTAACGACTCAGGCCTCAGAGAAATTCTTAGCCCTCCAGATGACTCCAGGCCTGGTCTGATAGACAAGACTCCACGATTAAAGTATCTGCGAAATTTATCTCTGAGCGGCTGCGACATATCCGACGTGGCCTTGCGGTACATAGCCCAACACCTCCCGCAACTCGAAGTGCTCAACTTATCCGGATGCTTGAGGATAACAGACGCAGGTATAGCACAGCTCACATCACCTCCAGCGGGAACCATTGGCACACTCGTTTCGTTGAATGTGTCTGGCTGCCGATTATTGACAGAACTGAGTCTCGACTATCTGGCCAAGTGTCAAGCTTTAAAGCACTTGGACATGAGCAACACAGCGCAGGTGTCGACGCAGAAGGTGGCTGTGTTCTCCAGCATGACTCGCGTCACGTCACTGCTCGTCGACACCACCAATATGGGAATTCAACATCGCCGTGAGGCCATATGAGACTCGAGTCTACGAGAGCAACTGTTCGCATAAACGTTTTGCGAATGAACGACGAAAAGAGAATTACATACGCAGAGTTGTGTAGGCGCTTTCAATTGATTGTATATTGTAAGTTGTAGAAATTGAATTGATTGCGCGATCAAAGCACAACGTATCTCGAGATGCGCGAAAATATGGCTTACTTTGATCGTGGAAACCTTATGGAACTTTTGATTGACGCAAGGGAGATTTCTAATGATAAGCTTACAATTATTTGCAAAAAAAAATTACGAGTTTTGTTGATGTGATTGGCAACTTGGATCCAAACTGAGTTACATGTAATAATAGTTCCTATACAATATGAGACAAGTTTCATAAGGTCGTCGACACAGTTATTCTTTCTTGCAGCTTGAGTCAACTGTAATTAAGTTTTATTGCTATACAATCTCAGTGTTAACTTACGTAAGTGAAAGTATACCAAACAATATTTTTTCAATTATATGTCTTAATGTAAGTCTGTAAAGTTTTTGTCAGAAACTTTAAGGATTTTAGTTGGTTTTATATTCGAAATTGTGTTAGGTAAACTTTTTTAACACCTTGAAGAATTCCTAATTATTCTCAAAAATTTTTTACGTTTTTATTATTTCTGTTTTGAACAAGCGTCTGCAAGTATTTTGTTAGAATCATGTAAATTGTTCTTTTTAGTATTCATATAAATTGAAATTAATTTTTGGCTAAACTACTCTTATGAATTAAGACATTTGACAAATCATTTTAACGTTTGAATAACAAATTCAATGCTAAGAGTTCAGAAAACATAACTAGTTCCGAGTAAACAATATTTAATGAAAGCAAAAAATCAAGTATTGTAATAAAATAAGATTGTAACTATAAACATTGTTAGTGGAAATTCAACACTTAATAGGACGATTAAAAAAGTGATTGGCAGAACGTGCAATTTTTTATACAATTAGAAAAATTTTCTTTACACTTGTACTAATGTGCGCAACTGCTTGTAATATACAAATGTACATAAAATAAAGTCCTCCAAGATATAATCGCACACTATCCAGCAGGAATAATTTTAATAATTAAAGCTAAAGTTATGGGAAATAGTAGAATAGTGTACTTCAAATTATAATAAAACTCATATTATAATAAAGAAAAAAGTAATCTCTTGGAAGACATTATTTTAAATTATCAATAAGTAGAATGAGTTTAATTTTCATATTGTGTTAATTATATTGTGTAATTATTAAAAACAGATGTAGACAGTAGTCACGTATTTTTTGTTTCTGAATGTGTATAATTTTTTGAAAAGTTACTTGTATCACGTTTAAAAAGTAAGGTATCAATAGTAAAATCTATGACAGTATTTTTGTTTCTTATAAATAATAACCAATCTGAAATAAAATAGTTTTTTTTGGTGAATAATAGTCTTTTTTTTTCAAAATGTTCGATAATGATACCATGTATATTTTGTGTTTTACATTCTCCTCTATTTACATGTAAACTGTCATAATTATCATTCCATTCTCACGATATTCGATTTCTCGATTTATCATTTTGTATAAAAATTAATTACAAGCACAAGTAATATTTACACATTTTCTTAAAGCTATTTCTTATTTCTATTAAGATTTTGACAAAACTTCACTGCCTGCTCCGACAGCTGTCACAAGGTCTTGTTGCTTAGCTCTCTCCATAATAATTTCAGCAATTGCTTTTTGGGTCCTTCTCTGTAACTTCTCCAACTTCTTAGAGCAATCGCGTTTCAAATCCCAGTCAGGCTTTCTTGGTGCTAAATTACTGATATCCTGTAACAAACAATTGCAGATAAATGTGAAATATACTTGTACAAGATGGTCATTACTTTATAAATTGAATATTTTTTCTGCTTGTTTTGCTGCTGATTCATTTCTCTTCATGTGTCAGCTCCTCTTGAGCTCTGATGTAATTAATAACTAGCAATAAAAGACTCTTATTTGTGACAGAGATTTTATCAAAACTTGCAGATAATAAATAGTACGTCAGATTCGATGTCAATAAAGATTTTAAAAGGAAATGTTGAAAAATTTGTCCAATTGTGAATGCGAATGTGTAATGTGCAATTTGAAAAAATTTATTCATTGATATTAGAATTGAATAATGTTAATAAAATTTTTCTATTTGCTCCATTAATGACATAAAGTAAAAGATAACATATTTACCAATTCTTCAATAACTGGCTTAGTGGTAGCGGCTTGTAGTTGATCTTTCACTTCAGATTCTATGTCACCAGCTTTGGCATCTTCAAGAGCCTTTTCTTTTAAAGATTCATCAGATGGCTTGTAGCTTCTAAACTTGGGTCTATAAAACAAATTATTGCTTCAACTACATGAATAATTGATATTTTGATGGATAATTATTTTGAGGTTATTACTCACGGTGGAAGTTTTGATGGTTCATCGTTATTTGAAGGATTATCAGGAGCTTTTCTCTTGAGCGACTTTAGTCTTTCCTTCCGCTTCAAAGCTTCTTCTTCAAGAGTGCCTATTTTTTCGTTTTCCGTCATTGTTTTTTGCAAAAATCTTTAGTTCAATTCATGTAACTTGTCTAACAGCCAAAGACCCACAAAAATCAACGTAAACATAAACACGATGCCGATTGTCAATGCCGAATATGGAATCTATGGATGGAAGCACGACGGATTTACCTAGATGGCGCATTGGAGGACATTCTAACCTTAATTTTTTTCGCTTAAAGATTGAGGAGGATAAGAAATATAGTGTTGAAATAATTTTTTTAACGTTTAAAATCGAATATTCGAATTTAATTAAGAACGGCACAACTAATTATGTTATTGTACACTTGAAGCAGAAAAACAGTAGTTATTATGAACTGTTTAAGGTACAATCATAAATTTTCATTAATCATCTACATAACTTTCATTTGAATAGTTTTACATAAAAGTAATTTCAATTTTTAATATATATTTTAGATCATGCATCTAAGAGGTCCAATTTTCAAAAAATAGCATAAAAATTAAGAGAATAAATTATGTTATCGCAAAGAGCTTTGAAGGCTTTAAGCCTCTCCAGGATAACGCAGTCTTCATTTCTACCAATATCTACTTCATGTATTCATCAAAAATTCAAGTATGATGATCCATTTAATCACGATCAAACTGAAGAAATCCCTAAAAAAAAGCTCAAAGAATGGCGAGGATCATTTCAAGGCAAAGAACCAATTATACCTGTAAACGCAGACCATTCTTTTTTTCAAATGTGGAGATCACAAGTTGAATTTACACCATGGGGCCTCAAAAAGCATTTTAAAAAACAAATGGTAGAACAACAGATTGCATCCCAAGCGTTTATGCCACTAAGGCATGAAATTTTGGGTGCAGACTTGGCACTGGCTCATTTTTTAATTTTTATTGGAGGCAAAGTGAAATTCAAGGGCAATGATCAGTGGGTTTCTTTAGAACTTGGCAGAGCCAGCATTGAATTACCAGAAAGGTTTGATCCAAACTTTGTTGTTACTGAAATAGATGCCAGTGAATCTACGTTACGTTATGAAGGTCTAGAAAATTTCAGAGACTGTCCTAGAATAAAATGGGCAAATTTTGCTAGATGCCCAGAAATAGATGATTGGTGTGTAGACAGAATTATAAGTCATTTTCCTATCATTGAATACCTTGATCTGTCAGACTGTCCCAAAGTATCGGAAAGAGGGCTGGAAGCTGTGTATAAAGCTGGATTTTTGCAAACTCTGATTGCAACTAACCATTACAAGTCTGCTTCTTTTGAATTAACATGCATGATGCTGGAAGATGTAGTTCCTGGTTTACAAATTGATATTCGCGAGCCGAAAGAAAAAATGAAGCCTCCAATCAATGACTATTAATAAAAATTGATGTATTGTAAAGGAAAAAAAACAATTAGTGTTACGAAAATATAAATTTATTTATCTCACAAACTCCTGTCATACAAAATTAATTTTTCTCCCTTCTTTTCTTTGCGTATCGTAATTCTGATTCATTGACAATCCCATAGTTATCAATTGGTTCACTGTCATCTAACAATCTTAAATCATCAAAACACAGGTGATATTTCTTCCACACATGTGTCCAACTAATCTTTTTATTTACACCTTCTCGCCTCAATGCTACGTTTGTATGGCGTTGAATAGCTTTTTTCAAATCTAAAATAGTAGTATTTTTACGTGGTACCTAAAAAAAAAACAAAATATCCCATGTAATATTTTAAGGTTAGGATATTAATATTCAAACTCATCAATGATACCGTACTACTATCATTAAGCTTTTCAGAGGTCCACGATCTAACTTCAATTGTATAGCTTGTCCTTGAGCGACAGCAGTTGCAGCTTTGATTTCCTCGATTGTTGAATCTTTGCGGAGACCTTTCAAAAGTGGATCAGTCTCGATAATACTTGCAATTGTTTCCTTGGTTAATTTAACTAGAGCCTCGTGAGATAATTTGCCGGGCTGCTGCTTGTTTGCTTCCACGAGCACGGAATCTCTTTCTTCACATGTATCTTTTGGAGGCTCTTCTGTAGATGCCATGATTTTTTAAACCTTTACTCAAGATTGTATGATGTTTTGGTGTGCATCGTATAGACAACGTCGGGACACTACTTGAAACGTGTCTTCTGCTAGCCGGTCTGCCAATGTGTGTATTTTGTACGGACAATTGGGCACGTTCGGTTAAAAGCGAAGTGTCGGTCCGTACGTTCCGACCGTTTCGTCATGTTGGTGACTGTATTCTTGACGCAGTGACTTTCAAAAAACGGAATTGTTATTGTTGCTTCCGGCATGGTGCAAAGAATAAGGCTCCCGGTTTATCACATTGTTTTAAATAAAAATAGTTGTTTGAGTCAAAACCTTTAAACCAAACAACGTCACAAAC
>JAWWMK010000040.1:4934494-4969170 GCA_035047105.1 Galeopsomyia nigrocyanea | reverse complement strand
CAGTCATGATGATGAGGAGTAGAGTAGTTTTGCTGCTGCTTGATTGGCTGCTAAAAACTGTATTGTCGAGCGGTGGGATTTTTTTCGGTTTTACGCACCAAGCGCGGACCTTGGAGAGAGGCTTACCGGGAACGGACCCGCGCGCGTTCACGTTTCGTACGTGGATTGTTACACACTTTTCACATTCTCGGTCGAATAACAATTAACTTGTATTAATATCCAAATTTTTAATTGTATATTCTGAATGCTATATGTTTCCTCGACATTCCGCGTTGAAATTAATTTTTATTGCTGTTACTATTAAAGAGTAAAACGATACTTTATAACAATCGCCAATGCCCCGTCACAGGAGTTTGATGGTTAAACATTTAATTAACCATGATTAAACGTTATGATTCCGTTTGTTTATATTATTCTATGAAAGACGAGACCTTAATTCATCGATTGAATGTGTTTTTTATTGGTTATAACCTTTATTATAGTGTAATATAGCAGGTTTTAATACCAGTATTGACGGTATTTTGCTACCCTAATAACGACTTCACAGTTTCACTTGTAGACTGCATATTCCCATAACTAAAATTTTTATTTTCAAAAATTAAGAATAATTTCGGATAATTATGTTTTTATTGTGCATTTTATTATTTAAACCAAAACCTTTCAAAGATAATAATGTTTTTCAAGTCGAAATTCTAGTCGATCGCTTATCTTTGCCTGTTCACATTTTGCCATAGTAAATCCATGTCATTAAAAGACTAAACTTAAATTTTGTTTAGATCAACAAATCACTTCAATTTTGCAGTATTTTTCATTTTTGATATTAATACTATTGTTATTAGATACAAATACAGTCGAGGCTCGATAATTCGAAATTATCGAATAAACCTCAAGAAAACAGAAAATATTTTGAATTATCGAATGTTCATTCATTTTTTACGTGAAGTTCAACAAAATGAACGTACATAAATATTAATAAATACGTTGCAGTATTAATATGTATTTTTCAAATCACGTCTTATTTATTTTTTAATGTTCTCGTCGTGTTTGCATAGATAATGTGAAGTCTTCTACTGTTGTCAGTTACGTTCTCTTGGCCTTCAACTTCAATTTTTTAATAAAATCTTTTATTATATTTGTGGAAATATCAATATAATTTCCTTATGATATTTCTGGCAAGTGAGTGTTAATAAATGTATCATTTTCTAACGAAATAGTTTCAAAGACATAGCATTGATGCGTGCAAAGGAAAGAATTTCGAATTACAGAAAGCGATTCACCAAGATTTCGATTTATCGAGCGGTTTTAACATTACTTGCCACATGCATCTGCCTGTATGAAAATCCTAAATTCGAAATATCAAGAGTTCGAAAAGTTGAATTTCGAATTAACAAGATGTTTTTACATTGGTTAAGATGCAAATGGCAAACGCCGAATTATCGAACTTCGACTGTACTAAAAATAAATTTAATGTATTATTTAAGACTAAATGTTCTGATTGAGCTGTTTGAAATACAGGTTTGTACTGCATCAAGTATGAATAATTAAAAATCAAATCAACCTGTAAAATTTACGACTTTTAAATTTTATTTCGTAATTGAGATCTTAATTAGTGGGAAAAATAAATAATTACTGGAATAATGTGTTATACAAAAAATTTAAACTGACAAATTCCGTTCGTTAGTTTCTCATTGATCCAACTTGTATTTTCATATCTTTTCACAGAATTAGGAGTTACTAGATATACATTATTAAATGTGGTCGTCATCAAATTTCTTTTGAAACGATGAGAGAGAGAGAGAAGAGGAATTCTCATTGCTGTTAAAGTTATGTGGTAAGCTGAGTTAACATCGGCTGATTCATTGACTATCTTTTTCTAGTAATGAAATAAATGTCTACTCTTCAATTCAAACTACTTATTACACCCTCATAGGCACGTACTAATTCTTCTACGCAGATATATATTCTGCATAGTCCATCACGGATGCTGCAAATCCATAGGCTTGAGAATTATCATCGATCTCTGATTGGAGTTGTCTTGGGATATCGATTCTTTCAGTGATACCAGACAAGTGATATGTATGGTGATAATACGCTGTAGGACACACTTAACATATTCCAATCTTTGAAGCTGTTAATTTATTCATAATCTGCAATTTTTGTAATTAGAATAGATTTAGGTCTAACGAAAGTTTATTCCCAAATGAAGAAATTTAATGTGTAAAAATGATCGTGAAAAAAAAAATAATTTGAAAATATTTATCAGTGACAAGTTTATTCTGCAAAAAGAGAACAATAGAATTTTTTCAATTGCTATTGTAGGAAGAGATAGTTGTTTGATGCGACAGTTGATGAACTCTAAAATGTGCTCTATGTTAAAATCTTACCTGTTACTGAACGATTTCAAATATGATCTCACCTTTGCATGTATTTCAGACATAATACTTATAAGTAATTATTACTAAATAGCACTATACTACAGTTTTCCACAACTTTAAAAAAAATCCTAGCCATTTTTGATTAAAAAAGTGTAATTCAAAAAGCATCTAATGAAGAAGTATTGGGCGCGATAATTTTGTTGCAATTTAAAAAAAAAACGAATTAAATTTTAGTTTCGTCAACAATAATATAAGTTTGTTTTGTACAAACATAGGGGAAGTTATTATTCTACATTGAATCATTCTTTTCTTGGTAATACTAACATAAATTTGCTACCTTAAATCTTTATTTCTGTGCATGCTTTTCTATCTATTTCCGTGTTGTTGTAAAAATTGAAATAGTGAACTCGATAATTTATTAAAATTAATAGTCCCGTTTCAGTTTTAAAATTCCTCAATTCATTTTTAATTTAATGAATAGCTACGAGAAAAATTTATTCAGATATACTGTTGAAAAAGATGGAGAAATTTAAGAAACTTCATTAACATGGAGATATTAAAGTTAATAATAAGATTATATTTATTTTTATTATTATAATCATTAAAGAACAACTTGAATAAATAACGTTCAACTTAAAAGTTATACTTTTGATCACGATGTCTTTTTTCAAACACAGCAGCAAATGCAATGCTCTTACAAGTATATATTATGGTTAAGGAAAAACGTTCAAAACTTTTGATGAACAAGATCCTCTCGAAAAATAAAAATGAAAATTGATAATTTCAACAACAAGTAAATGAATAATTCCTAAGTCTCAAGTAAGCATTAAAAATCATTACAATAGGAGCATTGTTACAATAAAGTACATTTTTCTACTAACGCGCGCATAAAAAAAAATAAGTAAGAATTACAATGATTTATTAAAAAAAAATAATAAAATGACGGAACAAAATTCATAGAAGAAAAGAACTGGTAAAAACGACACTCTCAAAAATTGATTTAAAGATTTTCTTTAAATTTCCATTATATTCTGCATTAGAGGCATATTATAACACAAATAATACAACCAAATACGATTTACAAGTTCAATCGTTATCGTTATTATGTATAAGAATTGCCGCCATTAAAGTTCTTCGCAGTGTGTTGCGTGTGTTAAAACCGCGTGTTGAAAAAAACGCTGCTTCGCTTTTGCGCGTCTCTCACATTTATTTTATATATTCTTCAAACACGCTCTTTTTCTTCACTGTCTATTATGAAACACACATTTGCTTATGCCCATGATCGTCGTTTTTCCACATAAGAAAAATTGTTGATCTGGTAGGTTTACTCTGTTATTTATTTGTTTTTTTTTTTTATTTCCACTGCTAATAAAACGCCCTTTGTGTTTGTTATACGAGTAATGCTATGTGAGACGTGTGTGCCGCGCTCCAATCTCTCTTTCGCTTAAAAATATTTACAGAAAGAAAACGAACAAAATATATGTATATTACGAGTTTTTGACGTATCAGCTCATCGTCCATTCTCGTATATATGATTCTCACAGAATAATCGCCTTCACCCTTTGAAAATTTACAAAGCTATATCATAATCTCTCGCACTCGTCGACTTTGTTTTTTTTTTTTTCCTTTCATTTTTTTCTTTCTTTCTCGACAGCCTCCGACGCACTCCTCTCTTGATCTCAATAGTATACGCGGTGTGTGTGTGTAATGTACAGGTGTTGTTACTTTCGAAAAAACGTTAATTTTTTTTTTTGTCGCCGAGCACCTTTTAAAATTTGCGCACAGTAGCCCCTTCCGAGTGTGTGTATATAGAAAACGGATTCTTTCGTCGTTTACAAACACATTTTTTATGTATAAAAGTTTGTTGGCGTGTTGCGTGTCTTTCTCTCCTCTTTGCTATTTTCTTCTTTATACAATATAAAATTTTACAACTTTTTTTTTTCTATTTTGTTGGTTTGTATTGGTTCGTTGATTAGAATGAAACGTTAAAAAGGTGAGTCTTGTCTTGTTCCGTTCGCAGTTTATATTTGGAGCGCAATTTTAAAAGACGCCGGCTTTGTTAATCTTACACATAACGTGAAACTACCTATTGTAAGTTTGAAATAAGAAACGATCGACAATGATTTGCTCTTCTTTGAGAATAAAAGACTTATTTTTTTTTATCTTTGTTAAACGATCTTTAATCATTATACTCTTGGTAGGAAGTGTATGCTTGTTATCATGTATATTACAACAGGGTACGCGCAAATTGATTGCGCGAAATTTTTTTGTTTGTTTGTTATCGTTCATCAACTATCTAGTTTTACAAGCTTTAGCATTAATGTTATATTGATATTTGATACGTTAATAACGACGCTGTCAGTGATAAATAAAAACTGCTGTTTTAATAAATGGCCTCGTAATTATTAAATCCGTAAATAATAGCATGAAAAAGATGGGGCTACTGTTTTGTTACTTTGCGTATGTTCCGCTATCGAAAAAAGGAGTAAAATTGTCCATCGTGCTAAACATCTCTTGCAATCGCATTCACACACTCGAATCGCATAATCTATTCCTGCAAATGACGTGATTTTGTTGTTTGTTGATTTTTATTAAAAATTATAAGTATAGGAGGGGAAGAAGGGAGGTTGAAAAAGAGAGAAAGAACAAGGGAAGTGAGATTAAAAGGACAACTTTTGCATCATCTGTTATTTTGGTCAGGGGCAGAGAGACAACAACCAACTACTCAATCTTTTTTATCCACAGCTTGATTGTATTGACATATATGTTTGAACTTTGAAATTTTGAACAAAGTGTACATTTAAAAGTTCCTTTTTCGTATGACAATTTTACAAAATATACGTAGGTGTGAAGCATTTAATGAAGGTTTCTCAATGACGTTCAATAAGGTAAAAAGTGACGTTACCGAGCTCGTTACACTCGAGTATGGATATTTGATGTTATTAAGAAGAAAGCAAAATAATTAGTATTCAACTATTTGGAAACTGAAACATTATAAAATAAAACGATATAACGCATTAGAAAAAAAAAATTGTGTAAGCGTGGATGAAGAAGCGGGAAAAGATATCCGAAAATAGGCGAATAAAAGAAGTAAATAAATAAGTGTATATATTTTTTTTTTCAAAAGAATGCAAACAAAAAAAAAAGGAGGAAAGACCAAACGCAATTGTGAATTTCGAGCGATCACTTATAGTACAACACGCCAAAGTCGCTGTATCACCCAAGGTGTATCGCGTTTTATAATGACTCGTTTTTCTCTGATTCGCCGTTTCGCTACAATATAATAGTAATAATCGTTCGCGCAAGTGTATGCATGACAATAATAACAATAATGACGACAGGTGTGTCTAAACAGATGCTCTAGGACTAGTGCTAAGTGAGTTTTTATCTCTCAATAAACGTCTCTGTCTCTCTCTCTCACTCTCGTTCTCTCGTTCTCTCGTTCTCTCTCTCTCTCTCTCTCGCTCGGTCATTCTTTCTCTAAGGATGGGGAGGAGGGCAGGAGGAGAAGGAGGGAAGCGGAAGAAGGACGTACGTGCGATGATGATGATGATGAGGAGGAGTTGGAGTAGGAGGAGGTGGAAGTGGAGGAAGAGGATGATGAAAGTTAGTGCGGAGGCGGCGGCTCCGTCGACTGATTTCGCCCGTCGACGGTCCTCACGGGCTTCCGGCGCGACTGGGCTGCGCTGCTGCCGCGCTGTGGGTATGCCGCCACAGCCGCTGTTGGCACGCCTATCTGTTGCCTGATCGTACCGGTGCCGGTATTCCTTATTGGCAGTGGCTGCTGCAGTACCTGCAACAAATCAGTTTTTTGTTTTTTTTTTTGTTTTTTTTTTGCTTTGTTTTACGTCGGACTTTTTCAAATGTTTCAATTGTGATAAGACAAACATGTGCTTCGAATTTATGCAAAGTAAATGTTTCAACAGCGACATCGTGCTTACTTCCAAATTTCGTTCAAAGTTTTCGAGCTTTCAAAGCTCAACATTTACTTAACGGTAAAATGCTGGACTGAAGATGTTTAACATAGCAGTTGACATATTTTGATAAACGGTATTTTTACTTATATCACGACTATAAATTATTACGTATAGTATATCAAAAGTTACGTGGAAAATCGAGGGCACTTATTTTTTCAAGTACAAATTTTTCAGTTCATGAATTCGTACAATGAAGTTATGTTTATGTTAATACAGATGCATTATAAAAGCCATGAAGTTATGTTTTTTGAGTAATATTATGATTCTAACTAATACCTTTCAAATTATATTTATTTTTAGTTCTTTTATTATGTGTAGTTACTAATGCATGTAAGTTGACTGAAGTGTATGAACAGCGACACTGTAATCTAGTTTCTAATTTGCGAAAAATAAAAAAAAAATGATGACAGAGAAAAACTAAAGAACTGAAGAAAATCAAACCTGTTTGCAATGCAGATTTTCAGGAAAGATGCTAAAAGATAAAAAGTCTATTTTAAATTTCATGTAACTTGGTCTTCGCAATAAACTAAAAGTCATTCAAAACAATAGTTTCGATTAGCAATTGAGTACACTATGATAGTTCAATCATCACAATTCTGGTCATTGATATACTCTCAAGATTTACGTAAATGCATATCTACCGTTAAATATAATTTTGATCAAAATTAAAAGTAACACCTACTATAAAACCAATTTCGATTAACACTGTCTTTTTAAGTTGAGTTAATGAAAAGTGTAAAGTTTGGTGTGTGAAAAACAGGGATACTTGAAAAAATAATCACAGAACAGGTTCAGTGAAAATTCGTTTGGCATCAATAAATGATCAAACAAATTTAGAAGCATGCGAGTAAGATAAAATATCTATTGATCCTTTAAAGAATATACAAGACTTTGAATTATTCGGTTACATTCACATCAAGGTTACAGAAGAAAACAAGCGCTCGACTTAACTGTTCGTCTTTCTAATTAAAAAAGGAAGAAAACAAAATCGATAAAATCAAGGCTACGCGATGAACGGTGTACGCGAGCGAAAAATAAAACTCACCAGTGGTTGAGGTATAACGTGCATAAGCGTTTGTACGACGGGCGCCGTGCTCTGAGCGGTGACAGCAGCTGCAGCAGCTGCGGCAGCGGCAGCGGAGTTTGGATTTGCCGGCAATCCTTGACTGGCCGTCGTCGCCGCCGCCGCCGCGGCCTGATGCTGTTGTTGCTGCTGTTGCGTTGCACTCGACTGTTTGCTAAGTGCACTGTTGCCCTGCTCCCTTTTGCTACCGGCGTCTTGTGACTTTTTTAACGTCGCTTGTTGCTGCTGCTGTTGGCTGGTAGTTGTCGAAGACGACGAGGCACTGGTGGCATTCGGCGTCTCGGGACTGCTCATCGCCGTGGATACACTAGAAACAGGCGTCGGTGCACTCGAAGCTGCCTGCTGCTGAGACGAGGTGAGATCCGGCAATGCTTCCACCAACGTGCTCACCACTAATTCCCGCGTGAACATGCTACGATTTGCACTTTCCCTCTCGATGCTCTGTAACTGCGAGTCGGATGGTGTACTCGCTATGCATCTGCAATTTACAAGTCGACGTGGATTAGATGTTGTTTGATTTTCCGATAAGAGTTTGCAAACTAGACTTGCCTATTTAAAAAAAAAATCAAAGCTCACAGTATTATCACTTATTTACATGCTACTATCAGCAGATTCTAAATTCCTTTTGATAATTATTTAATATTGGCTAATTAAGTAAAAGCAAAGCCGAATACAAAAGAAACTTTCTAGCGAACATTTAAAATTCTAATTGGTCATTTACAATAGGCTACTCATCTTAAGAACGTCACATTCTATGCTTCTCTTTATTTAAACATGCGTAGCGCTATTGCGCATGACACATCGCAGTGCTAAGAAAAGGTCATCACAAAGAGCGCCTAGTTGAAGAAGCTTTGACCGTCGTTGAAAGAAAAAGAGAGAGCAAGAGAGCGAGAGAGAGAGAGAGCTTACCGGGGCAACAGAAACGTAGAATTCTGTGCGTTCGACGCCGACACGCTGGATGGATTGGCAGAGCTGGCAACGTTATTGTTACTAGCCGCGTTGCTGGGCACAACGCTAGACATAGTGCTCGAGTGATTTCCACTGCTGCTTGCCCCGCCGGCAACTGAGCCGATCACTTGAGTCTGTCGCTTTGGCAATCGTTCTAATTGTTGCCTCGCAGCCTATAAACAAACGTAAACGACACACCGTCAAACGTTATATTCAACTGACTCATCTTTTTGGACGCACGAGGACGCGATGAGAGAGAGAGAAAGAAGAAATTGTGAAACACAACATACCCTGACTTGCTGACGCTCGATCTGTAGTTGCATTTGTAATTGCTGTAACTGCGACGGCGCGGACGAGCTCTGAACGGCACTTCCGCTACCAGAGCCACTTGCTCCGCTTCTTCTCACTCCAGACAATTGTGAAAGCAATTCGGCAATTGGATCAATCCCTTCTCTACTACTAGGGCTGAGTCCACCTGAGGAACTGAAATGCATGTTGGACCTGTGAACCAGTCAAAGTGGGTACATTAGAATTTTACTCGTCTGCTCGATGTTGTTGCATAAGTTAAATACGTACCTGCGACTTCTGGATGAACCAACACCTCGCGCTGTGTGAGGTATTCGCCGTACGCTAGATCGATTGGAAGCCGAGTCGTCGAGAAAAGTTATTAAATCTCTTGGTCCACTCCGATGCTCCAAAGTCAAATGACCAGCAATATCATCTGTGGCCAAATTTGGCTCGCCACCAGGTAGATACGCGCATACTGGACAAATCTGAAAGTTTTTTAGATATGAATATTAGGCTGAATCACGAGATATTTCCTCTAAATACATTGAATTTTCAAAAGTTGCAAACGAGTTAACATTCTAATGCAAATATGCCCTTTTACTACAAAGTTAATCAATAATTTCTTCCCGCATTCTAATGCAAATAACCTTTCACTCAATTGTTTAGATATTGTTCATCATTATTTGGTAGATTTAGTTTAACTTTAAAATTTCAATAATCAGGTAAATCAGTGGAATAATGATATGCTAACCTACTATTTAAATAACATAAACATAAAATCGGCAAATTCAACTTTATCTGCAAAAAAAAACAAAAAGGAATATCCAACAAATTTATCACTGTGAGTTTAAAATTTATGAGAACCAAACTCAATTTGAAACTTTTTGAAACTTATAAATTTGGTTATGTAAGGTGTTCAACATTTAATCATGTTGACACATGGCTATACACTTTTGTTTTCAACTGTCATCAAATACCAACTTTGTAAAGCACATGTCAAACTGAATTGAAAACTTTTTTGCCTTAAATAATTTGTTTAATTATTAAAGATACATTAGTTGCCTTACATTTACAGGAAAAAAAATTAAATTATATAAAAATTGAATTTAGAATTTAGAAAAATTCAACCAACAATGTCCAGTATAAAAATTCAATTAATCAACATACCACTTCAAATGAAGTATCGGGATGATCTGCAGCAACATGTTCCTGCAGGGTTGTCTCTGTGAATCCCATCCTTGTGCAGTATGGACAAGTCAAAGATTGAGGCTGCTCAATGCTTACTCCTTCTCCTCCATAATATAGTTCTAGTGTTGATTAAAAGAAAAAAGTTAATTGTATTCATCAGGTGTATCTAATCAAACAGTTATTAACATTATTCAAATTCATTGACTTAATAGAAAGAAGATATGGATTTATGGTTGTTATTGTTTATAATTATCAACTTTCAAATAAATTGTGAGAACATTCTTTCAGAGTATGAAACATGAATTTTGATAATTGTTTACATGAAAGAATTTACACTAAAAATTTAGGAGCTTTTAAAATTTATGCAGGCAAATTTCATATGTTCCATTTTTTTTTCAGTGCTTGAGAAAGAAAGAAAGGAACAAAAGACCCAAAACAAGTTTCTAAAACAAGTATCTTTATAACATAAATTCCCAGAGAAAGATGGAAAAAGGCCAGAAAAACTTGGTCCATGGCACAAGCGTGCAAACATTGGAAAGTTGCCAAAAAGTAAAATACTTAAGGAGCATGAAGATATAGCGAATCAACATCTTTTGCATGTGGAAAATACAAAAGTATAAAAGGAAAATATGCAAATCAAGAGTGTATTTGGAAAAAGTGAAATCCACTGCTATCGAGCATGTCTTGCATGCTTCTATAAATAAACCATCGAATCCCCAAGTATCACCAAGTGAAGTCTGGCATTCGCAAGCCAAGCAACGAATCCAAAGAATGCTCACCAAAATCTGATCTTGTGAGAATGCATTGCATAGGATGATCAGCGAGATGGCGAGTGGTACTAGCGCCAGCCTCATAGCAACTGGCACACAGGTCATAATCGTAGCACACTAGGCACTTGTATCTGCGACCCCTAAAATTTCCTTTCATACAGGAGTCACAGCTTACCCCTGTAAAGCAAGCATCATCATCAACATCATCATCATCATTATTATTATTGTCCCAAGCAGGCCAGGGCCATGAAATTGGAGCGAAGTTTTGTGCACAGTTGTTCAGTGTCACAGAGCAATGTTGATGCCAGTAGGCAGAATCAAAAGCTTAGTATTGCAGTGCATCGAGATTCCAGCGAGGCAGGCAATTAGATCAAGTGGAAAACAGTAAAAAAAAAACGCGAGCCTCTCAATTTCCTGGTTGATAGCGTGCTGCCATCTGGTCTCTGACATCAGCCCGAGAGCAGCAGCAGCACTCTTTCTCCCTGGCCCTGTTTTCATAATCACGCGAAATGCCCCCATCCATCTCCTCAACCATCAACAGTCTATGTATAGCTTCCCCCAGGAGTCGACAATCCCGAGGGCGAGAAAGATGGAGGCCTCGCGCGATGGTTGCATGAGGCAGAGAGAGAGAGAGAGACGGAGAAAGGCACTCACTCTCTTTCTCTCTCTCTCTCGCTCGCTCTTGCACAGTTTGATCGTGCGGGGCTGGCTTTTTACGTACCATCATGTCGACTCATTTTCCGCGTAGACTATCATATACGCTGGCGATGCTCGTGGGCGGCAGCTCCTTGTCCTGGCACAAAGTACTTTTAACGTCTGTGAAAACTGTCTTTCTCTGCCCCAGTATATTCTTTCTCTCTCTCTCTCTCTCTCTCTTGATTCTTGGGCAGCCAGCGGGCAGCGCTTGCTCACACACTCGCGACGATTCAGAGCACAGCGCACGCGACGTCGTCGTCGAGAACTGCCTGTGAGTATACGTGTACGCAGGATTCGATGTAGATGCGAGAGCCAGAGGGAGAGGCACGATTATTGCGCTCCTTCCTCGACTAGCGGATCTTCCCGATGACTCCCGGACTCCCCCAGACGGCACCAGACAGAGATCGACACTGCACTCTCGCAATGCTCCAGACAGAGATAACCTACGTCATGGACTTGCAGCTTGTTGATACGTCATTATAGAGGGTCGACTATAACTTGTGAATTTTGAATTGCGTTGTTGTTGTTGCACGCACGGATTGTTGATCGAGAGACAAGAAGTGCAATCAACTTTAATGCTGTTTGTTGTCGGTTGGAATGACGATTGTTTACTAGCGAATGAATTTACGAAAAATGGAATAACTTGCAGCTTTTTATCGACCGAGCTTGTCACGAGTATTTGAATGTTATTCGATAAAATTGATCATTTATGATTGTAACGTTGACGTTTCGGTTAATTGTACTAAATTGTGAGTTGATAGATTACGTAACAGCTGACTGTTAAATCAACGTCCAGGATGAGTGAATTTAATAATTAAATAAAGAGTCTCTTAAATAAACGTTTCTATTTCCACATTGTCGGTAAAGTAGAAACCGTTATTAACTAATGCAACTGCAACGTCACTCGGCAAAGATAAATAAATTCGCGGGAGGCCTACGTAACCGTTTAAAATTAATTGCTTCCTTCCTCAGCTGATTGCATATTCAAATTATTTCGGCGGCCTCGTCGATTTGCTGCGAGAAACTAAAGTTGCACCATATTATAGTAAGTTCCATTAAGAATGTAATTTGTAATTATGAGAGAGAAACTCATCAATAACAATGTTAAATTTACAGATTGTCTAGGCGGCGAGCACCTCGCGCGCGAAATTTATTGATCGCAATTATCCCCCCATCAACTGCTGATAATCAGCAAAACGATCGTCTGCACTCGCACGTGCTGCCTCGAGTGACAGGAAAAAATTCATGATTATTATCTAGTGATTATTCTAAGCCGCCTATTATCTAGTTGACTACTCGATCGTTGTTTTGGCTTTCACTGTGACGAGGCAGTTTCTGTATACGTTTTCCAAGTTCAAGAATCATAAGCTTCATCCTTTTTTGCAGTTGATAACGTTTCGTCATGAGTTCCCCAAACAACGGCGTCGACGTCAAGTCCCAAAATGGACACGAAAGTAATCGTAAGTAATTGAAATTTGCATAAACTTATTGTTTATTATCGCTTTGATGCTCAAATAGTTACTAATTTTTTAGCGTTTGAGGAGGTCCACATTCCAGTGCCTTGGGGACATGTTTGTGGTTAGTAAATGCCAAATCTACACGTTTTTACATCCAAACAAACTCTTATATTCGCTTAACAGCATCATCACAATTGTTCCTATGTAAAACATAAAAAATGTCTCATTGGTTGTCATTGTCTATTATTACATGCTATGAAAAATGTAGGCATGTGGTACGGTCCAACAAATGTACAACCAATAATTGCACTGCACGGATGGCAAGATAATGCAGGAACATTTTGGAATCTTGCACCATTGCTGCCAAAAGATATGTCAATCCTCTGTATTGATCTTCCTGGACACGGTCATTCCTCTCACCTTCCACAAGGGCAAAGTTACTATATATTTTGGGATGGAGTTGTTGTTTTACGTAGAATTGTAAAACACTACAAGTGGGACAAGGTTAGATGACGAATTTCAGAGTTTGTGCCAAACAATGTGCACTAATTTGGTGCTAGAGCTCTTGGGGGACACTATTATTTATTTTATTTTTTGACAGAACTTGCTCCGATATTGTCGAAATTGAAATGATAATTCGTTCTATCAACACTGAAAATAGGTGTTGATACAAAAAGTTACTTTTGACTATCTGTTGGACTAATCAAGCATCTTTCATCGCACTCCTTTTCCATTACATTTACTCCACAACTTGAAGCTATCAATACAACTTTAAATGTTACTTTAATGCAAACTGCATATTGTGTTCACCATAGTTTTTGTGCAAATTACAAGATTATTTCTCTCTAAGTACAAGAAATATTGTACGATTAAATACTGTCATTGAAGAGAGAGAAACAACCTACAATCTTCCTGCAATAATTGAATTCATTATCCGCAGGAAAATGGTGGGGTCCTAAAGAGATACAGCCAATTGTTTCCTTGCATGGTCGGCAAGATAACGCAGGCAGCTTTGATAGTTTAGTTCCATTGCTACCAAAAAGCTATTCTTACCTCTGCTTGGATTTGCCTGGTCATGGTTTTTCTTCGCATTATCCTAACGGCCAATTTTATTATGTGCATTGGGAGGGCATTATTCTACTTCGTAGGATTGTTAAACATTACAAATGGAGCAAGGTTAGCCAATGATTAAAAGAATAAAAATGGCATTTCTTTAAATTCTACAAGCATCATTGTCAATTCGGAGCAAGTCTGCAATTTTTTTCTTTTTATTCATTTGATAATTCAGTTCTCATTTATTTTCGTTTGATAAAACTAGCTTTATAATTAATTTAATTTGATCCTATTAGATCGATAATCATATCTTGTGTGCATACATATTTGTTGATGAACATTTTATTTCATTCAGATAAAGCTCTTGGGTCACTCGCTTGGAGGTGCAATATCCTTCCTTTATGCAGCTTCCTACCCAGATGAAGTTGAATTTGTGATAAGTTTGGATATAGTCAGTCCTAATGTAAGAGATATTACAAAAACAGCCAGCATCACGGGTGATCACATTGACAAATTTCTCAAGTTTGAGAAATTAACATTAGATAGCGTGCCTTGTTATGAATATAGTGAAATGATAAAGATCGTCGAAGATGCTTACAAAGGCGGCATCACAAAAAAAAGTGCTGAAATATTAATGAAGAGGGGAATGCAACCGGCACTTAATCCAGGCAAACATTATTTCAGTAGGGATCCCAGGCTAAAAGTGAGTTTCTTTCTTATTCTCATGATAATTAACAAACCCCAGGTTCGTTTTGAAAGAGGTATGAATTATTATTCGTAAAACTGCAGGTGTCCATGCTGGGTATGCTCTCTCTGGATTTAGTAATGGCCTATGCATCTCAAATCAAGTGTGCTTACATGAACATCAGAGCCAAGCCGGGAATGGAATTCGAGCAACCGGATAATTACCAGAAAGTCTTGGATGAGATTAAATTGAAGGCCAGAAAATTCGAGTATCACGAAGTCGAAGGAACGCATCACGTCCACTTAAACAATCCCGAGCTAGTAGCTCCAGTGATAAATCAATTTCTTGAAAGTTTATAATGCTAAATTATATTAGTCGCCGTATTTTATCGGATTACGGCTCAAGAAAGTTTTAAATTAATGATATTGGCTATGGATGAATTAGGTTGATACTTTTTTTTGTTTGGTATTTTGGGACGTTAATTATGTATTTACAATTAGAGCAAAAGATTGACTGTTTCGATCGCTCTTTTAGTCAAAGAGTTGAAGCTAGTAAATTTATTTAATAATTATTTCAATCTTCCATTTTTCAACGCGTATTCAATGCGCATGTTAGTCAGTTTTTTTTACAACGTTCAGCTTCTTACTGTTATTTTTTTCAACAGTAAATGCTTGCAATAAAAATGGTAAAGAAAAATAAGTTATTTCATAGATTTATTCTCACCTCAACCTCGTCCATATCAAAAGTTTCGCATTAATAATTTTTTTTTTTAATATTTATTTAACTAAAAACCTACCAAAGTAAAAAAAAATCCATATTTCGGTCACACCTTGAACTAGTTGCAACGTTAATATTGCTGAAAAAGAAAACGTGTTTTTCCAAAGATCGTTTTTCGTGCTTAACGATTGCATGGCGTGCAAGGTAGGAAAAAAAAATGGGCTACCCGCTTTGACTCAAGGCAGAGACGATACCTGCTATCGGTCTTTACCTACTTTTCATCGTCTTGTAACACACGTGTGTGTATTTCATCAAGTTGAACTGTTTTTTTTTCCTAGTTAGTCTTTTTTTTATCAAGTTTACCTTTCTTTTTTGCTACCTCATTTTACTAATCCGTCAATTATCTTTCAATTCTATCGAATGGAATTTCATTTGTTCAAAGATAAAAAAATGATTTTTTTTTTGAAAAAAATTCCACTGAGCATACGTATGTACGTAATAGAACTTGTTTGCGCAAATGGCAAACTGAAACGTGATTTTCAAATCGTGATTTAACCATCAATGCGAGCTGTAAATTTTTACGGTAATATTAACATAAAAAAAGTAAGATAAGAAGGGTTCGAGCAAATACCAAAAAGTCGTCATCGTTGCTATGCGCTACTTCTCGTTCGTCTTTGGCTTGGCTAACTAAACATTCGTCAGCGCGCGATAGACACCATTTGTTCTTTTACGTAAGTTTCTTTTACTATTTTTTTATATTCCTCGTGTGTGTGTGTGCTTGCTCGATTATTACGAAATTCCATGGAAATATTTTTTTTCTTTCTTTTTTTTCACTGCTTTCGTAAGTTAAAATTTGATCAACTGCACTAAGGATAATAAAAAGTCAAATTCACATGAGTTTTTTTTAAAATCAATTATTTTTTATCAGATCTCTTTTCAATTCCACAAAAATCGCGATCATACAAGCCGAAAATATTACGATAATAAACAAGACGTCTAATATTTATAAGCTGTAGGTTTAAAGCGATTAGTAAAATATTTATCTTCATATAGAATATGTGTACAATAATAAACTGTTGTATTAAATGAATGCGAAAGTCGATAAGCGACTGAATCGGTGAAGCTATAAATAAAAAATTTTTCAACAAATTACAAATTAAGTAATCAGAAAGAAAATGAAGAATAACTCATGTGCCGCTCGATGTTATTTAGCATAGCGAGCACTTGCGTATACACGCGTCCTCACAATAAAACGCGCACGGGCGACGAGATAAGAAGCGCGCGCCCGTAGAATTTCCGGCTCTTTCATCTAAAAAAAAAAAAAAAAAAATTTCGAGCCAATCGATTACGAGCGTGTAGTTTGTTCAGGTGAGAGATCCGTATTATAATGAAAAATTCGGCGTGGCAACGCAGATAATCCAAAAAAAAAGAAAATTTTACTCGTTGCAGTCAGTCGAGCGATGAGCCTCGTCCCGCGCCAGTTTTTCTTTCTCTCTGCGCCAAGAAAATGTTACGTGTCGATATGGTGAGTATTCTTTTTAGTAAGTATTACATATATAGTATTTCAGTTAGGAGTGACATCTTTGTTGAGTTTTGCTTTATCTTATCGGTGGATTTGTTATTTTAATGATGTGCAAAATTTGAAATTTATTAACTTCGACGTTGTTGTTTTTTTGTCTAGGTCTTAAATGATTTTCGGCGTACACGTGGTTCTCTTTTATACTTTATTTTCAGTTAGAATTGGAATTTAAATCAAGCAAATAACTGGATATTTTATTTGCATTTTGAATCATCATTTTGATTTTTAGTTTATATTAAAAATTTATTTTTTGTTAGCTGCCAAATTTTCCGTTTATTAAAGTTTTTTTTTTACAATCGTTATCTGGTGAATTAAAAATTTATTTTTATTGTAACATTTAATTAAGAACTGAATAATATGTTCGAGCGAAAATCGTTTCAAAATAATTGTTTGTCATCAGCAAGTTTCGTAAAATGTTTCGAACAAAAAAAAAACACTGCGAGAATACAAAAACTGCAAGTTTTTGAACAAATAAATTTAAAAAGAACAAATGAATATTTATCTATGAAACACTTCGGTAACCTTGGAAGTGCAGCTCCGCGCGCGTTGTACTATTTTCGTTGTACGATAATGTAATATGTATTTGCTGATATTATTTACATAAATAATTACTTTAATAATCATTGATGACGGCCGACTAAAACCTTGTCCTGGCGGTTCGAGCATTGTAACGAAATATTACCTTACAGTTTGTCTTTTCAAAAGCTTATGATACTCATAAGGAGGGTTTATTATTAAAAATTTTGTGGTTACATTATTCAGGTAAGTTACATTTGTGTGAATTTCTTAGAAGCTGAAATTATTTTTTATTGGTTTTCGAAATAATTTTGTCTGGCGCCACCTTACAGTTACGATCATCGGTTAGTTTTTTTTTTCGTTTCTCGTCGTATCAAAGTTAAAATTACATTTAATGCAACATAACGATAGCCGTTTATGAGTAGCTTAAATAAAAGAAAAGTTTACGTAACGGTTCTCCGATTTTTCCATATTGTTCTATGAAACCAAATATAAAAAAATTAAGAATTCTACTACACAGTAATTGGTAAAAAAACCACTGCTTCAAACTAAAATTAGACATCTACTATCTTAAAAAGTATTCCACGGTTGTCACGATGACGTATAAGGGTTGCTAAACTTCTCGAACAAGACAATTAATTTTTCTTCTCAGAGCTTTTTTTAAAATTAAAATAAATAAAAAATAGACGATCATTCGATTATGCGGATACATTTTCTTCCAACATAGCTATACGACCATATGCAAAACCAGACGAAATAAGCAATCGTAACATCATCAATTTTTTTTCTTCTCGCTCATTGCTTCTCGAACATTCAGAACTCATAAAATTCAACCACGCGTGGAAAGTCAAATATCGCGTACCAATAAAAAAAAAGACCACGCAAGAGGAAAAACTCACGCGCTCGCGTGAAAAAAAAAACGAAAGAAAGAAAAAAAATGAAACGAAAAGAAGAAGAAGTAGCATGGGCTTATCGCTTCCTATCGTGTGCGCACACGTACATACATACGTATATTGTAGGCGGCAATAATTAGGTGGAGAAGTCGCGCTGGCGCTCGCGACGATTGCTGCTGTTGCTGCTGTTGCTGTCGTCGTCGACATCATTTGGACAGGTGGAAAAGAGACGCGATATTGTCTTGCTTGTGGTGTGTGCATGCCTTCGACACACTTGCCACATGCTACCGGAGATTCCATCTTTTTTTCTTGTTAACTTGTTTTGTTTTTTTGGTAAATGCTACTGTATAACACTTTTCTGTTTGGCTTTTTTGTACTTTTGTTGCTTTGTTTTTTCTGGTGAAGGATTATACTATTTTTGAAATGAAAAATCGAACGTTTTTTTCGTTGTGCGAGCTTTTGTTACAGTTTTTTTTTTATTTCATTGCAAAATGCTCAATTTTTACAAAATTCTGTAAAATTTGTTATATTATTTACGGTTACCATAAGTATTATTGAACTGTACTATTGCGGTAACCGTAATCGTACTCGATTTTTCAAAATCATCAAAAATATGTTATTTTTTTTCAAACGCTTTATGCACCTTTTTTTTCTATTTTCAGACTTTGCTTTCGCTATTCGTAGCACCAATAATTTTTGAGTACTTCTCGAGTTGAGCTTTTTACAACTTCAACACGAATATCGTGTAAATTTTTATGTGACTAAAGCTCATCAATTTTGTCGCTCTAACAATTCAGAAAAAAAAACCATTGTTGAAGGAAGAGCGGACTGTAACAAGTAGTTCCGAACCAACATTTCAGTGGAAAAAATGAGTCACTCGAAGCCAATTAATTATCACGTCGAAATATCTAACCGAACATATTGCGGTCATCTGTGAGTAGTAAAAGTCCATGATATGGTCAGACGTATCGCTCATTACCCAATCGTCATTACAATTAATAATTGTATTTTTATTTTTAATTTTTTTTTTACAGAACCATCGATTAATCATCAAGATTCTTCAGTTCCAGAAAAGGTTTCACATGGTCGATCGATCCAAATGATCAACAAACTGTGCTTTTTTTCCACGAGTTTGTTCGTTTGGCTCGAGATATTAAGTGAGACCGCTTCAACGAGCAGCATCGATTCGATATTCATCGGAGCTTATATCAACGATGAATTCGTACATTCACGATGAGCAATCGACTTTTTCAGTTGTAACTATCGTACTTTATTTTTTTTTAGCTTTTTAAGTAGTGACGATAAGCCGATGCCAAATCGCGAAGCTCCTGCTCGTTCGGCGTGAATGTCGATTCGGTTCTAAGTATTGCTTTTGCTTTCTCGAAATCCTTTAAATATTGAATATTGTGGATTTTTATTTGTTAAAAATTTTTTTTACTATTATTTGAAAATAGCTTTGAAAATATAAGAAATGGGGTGTTAATTACCTTCAAAAGCTGTTGATTTCGAGCATGTGATTCTTCACGCTGATAGCATCGGCTTAGGGCTGATGGATTTGTATCGATTTTCGAGTCACCTCTAGATCTTAACTCTTGTCGCCCTCGTTCACTAAAGTATTCAAGTAAGCAGTCGAACAAAAAAAAAACGATTTTAGTCTATACGAAACATTTCAGATTATTGAAAATGCAACATTGTTTAATGCGTATTAGAATAAATAAAATTCAATTATAAAAAAATGACGTATTTGTAAAGTATATAGCCAAAATAAAAAAGAATCAATTTGGAGTTTAATATTGTTACTATTACCATTCGCGCAATTTCTTTTCCAAATCCCTCTCCTCTTCTAAATACTTGTGCAGTACTTCACGAATCTCATTTTTTTGTTCAGTCATCTTCTTGATCTAATTTTTTTTTTATTATTGTATATGACTTTTTGTGTCTGTAGATTTACTTTTTTTCTAATTGCTTTAATTCTTTCCACATATATAGTTGCCAATATGATGTTTCACCCTCGTTTGTATATGCTGTTGCGTAACGTTGACGACGGGCATTGAGCGTGTACCGTATTCAGATTGTGATTTCAATACCTAACTCCAGTATTTCGTAATTTTTGTCAAGTCGCACAAAATCTAATATTTTTATAGTGTAGTTTTTTTCCTAAACATTAAAATTGACAATAAGTAACAGATTTATTGTACAACTTGCACGATTTGAAACTTTCAACTAAACCCATTTCTATGCACTTTTATGATTTTATGATTTTTAAGCAAAAAAATAAATGAAATTATTTTTTAACATGTAGTTTACGAAAATGGAGAGGATGTTACAGAGAAACAATAACAGCTTGTAGGTCAATAACAAATATTTTTTTTTCAATATCTTTGTGATAGATAATGGAATAAACGCATAATCTTCAAGTTTACATTTTTACAAAGCTTAGACAATAAATACAAAACCTCCATTTATTCACATACTATATACGAACAGAACAAAATAACATCTGCACAATATTCAACAATAAATTTATTACTCTTCTATTGTCTGAGGTTTGGGCTGAAATATAAAGTCACTTGTAAATATAGTTTCACATTGATATTTGTAAAATCTGTTTTGAAAAAAAAAAGGATACTCACCATTATATAAATATGACTCGGTATTGACCGCTCTATGACTTCCTGAAGCCTCGTTTTATTTAATTTGTACTCTTCATCTGTAACAAAACACACCAACGTAAAAACGTTATCGAAAATTAAGTGACTGCTTTCAAACAATTAGTTTTATTGCCATCTCACCAGCAGGAATTGATAACGTTAATGATGGAAGAGCTACAGAACCGGGGATTAACGGTCGAAGAATCCACTCGACTTTTTTTACACTTTCTGGAAGAACGCAGATATCAATCTGGAAATTTAAAAAAATTTATAAAATATTTATTCTTGACGGCAGTGAAAAACAAAATAATCGTAAAAGTTGGTAATACCTGTTTATGACCAGCAAACATGAAAGCTTCGCTGGCCTCCATACTTAATTTTAAGCTTATCAAATAATCGGAATGATTCTTGATATAGTAAGAAATACACAGTGGCGTGCAGACCCAGCCATGTGGAGGTAGTTTCGTTTCTAAGCCTATGACCGCGTCTTCGACCCATAATGGACTTAACGTCACACTGCTACTCGTTATTACTGCGTTTTCGTCATTGGCTCTGTAAATAATTTCTGTCAGTATTTGAAAATCACTTGTACTTTTCATGCAGAATTTTATGATAATAAAATTTACCGTTTCCATTTGATAGTATAGATTCCGGTGCTGATTGGCTGGTCACTGCCGACTTTTGGAACAATACAATAAACATCTGTACCAGTCTCGCCTTCTTTTAATATCGAATTTTTCAATATCGTTTCTTCCGGCATTTCTCGCTCTATTGATATGGTGTGACCCTAAAGTACGATAATATTGTTAATAAACATGTTTTGCAGTGATCACGTCTAAACCAACTAACCAATTCCACCGAAGTATCTTCTATTTCAATTGGCCAAGGAGAAGTGCAAGTGATATGAGGCATAAGGAACAATGAATCATTTATAAATCCTTTAGTGAGAGGCTCGTACAATTTCGTGAAAAATTGGGTGGTGACGTCAAAAGGCTTGACAACTGATAGTAAATATGTAGTTTCTTTCAAATCTTTCTTTTGTCCGGATCGTAGATATTCCACCTGCAAAATAAATTTTCAGAGTGATATACTCATATCACTATTTTAACGTTTCTCCAAATAGATTTTTTGTTACCTTAATAGAAAAAGTCCTGTCGCCAACATTATGAGCTCTGACGAAAACTACTTTCTGAGCGGATGAATTGGCACTGATAGCGTCAACTTCAATTATGATTGAAGATTGCTTCTCGTTCATATTTAAACTTAGCTCAGCTGAAAAATTGAGAAATTATATATCGGAATTCGCGAATTTATAAAAAAAAAATTAATACAACAATCAACCTACTTAAATGTTCGTTATTATCTTGAAGCAAATTCACGAAAATATTTACATTAGAAATATTTTCATTTGTTGATACAGTTATATTTACAGGGAACCATTCTCCTTGAAGGGATGGTAGCTTAGAATCGGTTACTATTGAGACATCGGGTTCTTCTTGTTGAATTTTTGCCGTAATCAAAGGTTGAATACTATCGAAAAAGCCACCCCTGAAAAAAGACGAGGAAATTAATTACCATTCAAAGGCATTTTCACGATATTTTCACATTGAATAATGCGTACCTGAGTTGTTGAATTTCAGGATACAAACGATCAAGCACATTCGTTTCTTTTCCAGCTGCCGGAAATCTCATTATCACACAACACTTTTTCTCGCTCCCGAGATACAATGAAATTGTACTAAGTTGCATTTCAGATGAATCGATATGTTGAGAAGCTTCAAACTGACACACAAACTTTTTTGACTCTTTGCCACGAAATACGAGCTTTCCTTCGTTAGCATCTTTTACAGGCAATTCAACATTATATCCTGAGCCTGTTACCGTTGTGATTATTTTTGAAAATTCAACTTCGCCATGATAAAGATTCCTTTGAAAAAATCGTTTACATAATTAAGTTTTGCTCTTCATGATGGGTTTATATTTATCGTATATCAAAATTACCTAACAAAGACTTCAATCGTAACCATCGAGTTAATTGTATACTTTGGCTGAGCAAAACGAGCTTTAACATCGATAAAAGATGTCATATTATCATCGTCAATTGTAAAAATGAAAGGCTCGTTTCGATTCAAAAGTGCCGACCACTTTTGTATAGCAGAAGCTTTAAGTTCTTCCGGTATGTCTGGTTCAGGATTCGGCAATTTACCCTTATAGAAAAAATAGCAATAATAAATAATTGTTATAATTATCACGGGAAAATAGAATTTATTACAAAAATCGTACCTGCAGAATATTAGTAACATTTTCAAAAATACTCGTTTTACGCTCAATTGGAAAAGTGGTTGTTGAGCCTAGGGATTCCAGCGTCAGTGTAACGTAATCCTGAATGCTTGCAGATAAGTAAGCAGCTTTTAGAGCACTTTTCAATACATCTGTCAAAAGGACAGGCCACTGTTCATTTCGATATTCCCACAGCATATGCATCAATAATCTAAAACGGTAGATTTCCATTATGTAATACAATTTCATAAGAAAAAATGAATTTTTTTGTTGAATGCCTCATCCTTACGTTAATACTTTTCCATAATCTCTACAGTTGAAATATTCTTCAGCCATTTGGACAACTAAAAGTCGACGCATTCGCGGACATCTGTATATTTTAAACTGTGAAATGGCATTTCCTAGTAAACCTATTATTATTACCTATAAAATGAAAAATTATGAATAAAGAAGAAAACCTCTCGAATCAATGAAAATAATGAAAATAATTATTGTCTTACAGAGTGATTAACCGACTTTTCCTTGAACTGCAAGGCTTGTATTGCAGCTGCCTCTCGAGTCATATCAGCAGGCTCTGCGTTTAATTTTCCAGGTCTCCAAGGCCTTTGCCCGTAAAATTCCAATTTCTCTTCGCCTGCTAGCGGATCTGGATCCGGATACGAGTCGACATCCTAAAAATAAAATTTGAAATTATATTTGCAATTTGTCCAGTAAACAAAGAGAAGCCAATTGATCGACTCACTTCGCACAATTCTTTGCAAGCATTGTGTCTCTGAGTGGCATAAGTGGCGGCCAATTGAAAATAATAACCCGGATGCTGCGTTTGCACAGCAGGCAGCCCCTGCCGGATCGCCTCGTCGAACAGCTCGGCAAAAGTCGAGTACTGACTGGATATCCAAGCGTAATGCTCGAACATCAATTCTTTCGGCCCTGTTCGAGTTTTGAATCTCTCCGTGTGGCTTCTAAACTGAGCTATCGCGTCTTTTGGAAGTTTTAGGCTGAACATCAGCCTGCACAATTTGTAATTTATAAATGATGCTACCGTTTTAATCTCCAGAGAATTCGTATCTACCATTCTTATGTCAAGGAGATTATTATACGCTTGTTGGTAATGTCTGCAATTTAAAATTCAAAATATAAAATTTGAATGTAATGGCATTATTATTCAATGAAGCGGATGAAATGGAAATGTTTACTTATGTGCTCCATTCTGATCTTGTCTCAGTTCATTGAAAAATGCCATTTTAAATTGATGCCTTACAAATAGATATTGGTGGGCAGTTTTGTTTAATTGATCTCTGTGGCTCTTGACTATTCTATATTCTTGATGATAAAAACTTTGAGCTAGATCGTACAAGACATGTTCCAATCTAAAATAAGAAATAAACATTATCTTTTTCAAGCTACTGTCATTTAAATGTATCTAAAAAATTATTGCTCAATGATAATTACCTGAATGTATAACCCAACAAATGATCAGCATAAGGTAAGAAGTAGAGTGTTTTAGCTGGCAGTTCACAGGCACCACAGAGTGCAGTTGCTCTTTCAGTTGCAACTAAATCTTCAGTTCCAGGAGGCGGTGGTGCATCTTTTTGTATCAAAACGACAGCTATTTTGGTGTTTCTACCTTCCAAAGTTGCTCTGTAGAATGAAAACAATTAACAGTAATAATTAATCTTCAATTAAAATCGTTTATTCAATTGTACCTCAGCGACTGAACTCTTGAAGCACATTCCATTTTCTTTTCATTCCACATAGGATCGTGCCAATCAAGATCATAAAAGACAACAACAACTGCTGGGACTTCATTTAAATACTTATTCATCCAGTTTCGTTTTAAAATACCTTTTGGTATATACCACTCATAAGAGTTGCGCTGCAATGAATATAAAAATTGTAGGGTATTAAAAAGTAATAAGTACTGAGTATTCAATTTACATAAGACTGAATACATTAGTGTTTCTTTCTAATATCAAAGCAAAGTTATATATAACATAAAAATGATCAATTACTGCGATAAGGAATGCATTAAGTTATACTTACTTTTGGCTTGACTGTTAGGAATTCATGAGTATTGCTTATCAACTTAAATTGCACTGCTGCACCATCTGGCCTACGATTATTATTGAAGGCATCCCAAATAGAATGATGAATAGAATTGGTTAAATCCAAGCCAACTAGACCCACCAGTGCAAGGGGTCTAGCTGCTAATTCTGCTGGTAAATCTGACATTATAGTAACTTCTAAAAAAAATATGAAAATCAATTTATAACTATTCTTTTCCATGATATTATTTAGTCTTGAATTCAATTGACTTACACTTATAAACTGCTGTAAATGGATTTTACAACAGTAGCCAACTGACCATTTTTTGCAAATCTACCACAAGGACTTATCAATAAACTTTTATGTTTCTCACTATCGCCATAAACATTATGATGTTTATCGTTGACAGCTGAGACTTGAAGGTTATGGTACACGTCCGTGATATCATCATAGGTATTTCAATGTTACTAAAATTATTATTTTAGTGGATTTGATGGCTCATATGGTGGCGCAACCGGATCTTTGAATTATTTGTATTTTTCTAATAATAAAAACTTATTGTTACTTTGGAACATAAAATGAACAGATATATAAAGGATCCAATTAACTATTGTTATAGATAATACTAAAATAATTAGCGGAGGCGTAAAACTTTTATTGCCAGTGGTGATCTGCGGTGTTACGTATTCGCCTTGTGTTGTGGCAGTGCTGCCCTGCCAGTGCTAGGGAATAGTGTCATTGTAAACGCGCTTTCGCCTGCTGGTCTGGTTGGGTCTTCGGTCTGGTGCTGCGGTGCATTGATAAATAACAAGTGAACTCTAAATTGTTGTAAATAAATAGCATTGTTCGTTCAAGATGAGTCGAAACTTGCTGATCAATAGGTTCGCGAGAATAAGTCAAGTGCCTTTCATACGACTTCAAACTGTAAGTTTTTGCTTCCCAGTAACAATATTTCATGTATTTACGCGACGTCTAACCTGTTATCATTGAAAAAAAAATCTTTTAAATATATTGTTTATTTCATTATTTCAGTCTAAGTTGTATTCCTCAAAGTCAAAAGATGATGTTGAGATCCCAACGAACCCATTGAAAGATGTTTATACTGCATCCCAGCAAAAAACAAATGGCAAGATCTACGATAAAAAGCCATTCAAGATTTTGTGCGAAGAAGGTAAAATATATCACTGGTGCTTATGTGGCCAGAGCAAGAATCAACCTTTCTGCGATGGCACCCACAACAATGTTTGGCTGAAAATCACGCACAAACCAATCAAGTTTACGGTAACTAAAACCAAGGAATATTGGCTTTGTAACTGTAAGCAAACCTCGAACAGGCCATTCTGTGATGGAACTCATAAAAATCCAGACATACAAGAATTAAGACTCTATTAGATTGTAATGATGGTATATTTTTTAATTACATAATTTACAGTAAACCATCACAATTGAAATTGTAAAAATCAATTTACAAAGTTTGTAAATAGGTTTATACTACTTGTATATAAATGATAAAAAATAAAAATAAAATACAAGGTGACATATTATTTTACAAATTTGGTATTCACTTCCTGAATGAAATCTTACCCACTAATCATTAGGATACACCAAAAACGTGTAGATACAATGTATAGTCAATGATACTTAAGAAATTACTCATTTTAACTAAACGAAAGCATCATAAATAATTTTGACCTACAGTGTTTCTTATTACCTACGTTTTCGTGAAATATGGAATATGATATTTGACTCAACAAAGAGTATCATCATCCCATATTTTTATAGTGTACACATCTACTTTTATACTTTTTTCTTAAAAAAAAAAAAACATTTATTAGGAATATGTTTTAACTTCACATTTTTTACATGTTGAAAGCTTGTAATTTTTAAAGAAAATAAATCAATTGTAGAATTTGAAAAATCAGCAAGTGTCATTCAAGGACAATATCATGCAACTTGGAAAAAATTATTATGATAGAATAATATCTGTAACTAATTTGTAAACGAATTATTTGAAAAAATTTTTACTGAGTAACTCAATAAAAATAAACTGACTTTCTATCACCATTATGTAACTTGCTTGCATGCAAAAAAACTTGACAACAACGATTAAGTAGTGTTTATATTTGAAATATTTCAGTTTTATTATTTTTCTTTTAAAATGTTTGAATTTAAAAAAATAAATTATTACAATTAAAATCGTTCAATGATTCATTCAATAAACGTAAACTGAAAACAAATTGAAAAGCAAATTCATCGTACAAACAGTTTATTATTTGGTTAAACTGCAGGTATTCAAATGTTTTCTTTATAAAAGAATTCCATTTTTTAAAATTTAATATTCACAAGAACTCAAAAGAAAAAAAATGTACGACAGTACAGAGGTTGGAATTGGCACTTTTATTGTTTGTTGTGACTCGCCTAGTTAAACTTCGAGTTACTAATCTAGAAATTAAGTATAAATACATCCTCCCTGTCTTAAAACCTCTTTTTATTTAACGGTTCTAAACCATCTGACGCATCATTTTTTTAAGATTCCTTTTTTTTTCTCTTTTATACAAAAAAGCTATTTGAGCAGATTTCTCATTATGAATTGTCTTTAAAGATAAAGCTATTAAAGCGCAAACGTCGGTGAAATTACAAAATTTATAATTATAATACACTTTACAGCTTGGATCATACTTTTACACAAGGTGCAATGTCGTCACTGACAAGTATGCATAACAATTGACAGGCAGCTTCAACCGTATAGGTGAACAGACACGCGCCATTAAAATCGACATGCGCCCAAAATTATTGGAGTTGCCCACGAGCTCTTCCTATCTTTTAGCCGTAGGTCGGATTCGCTCTTTTTCTGTGTCCCTTGTTTCAGCTACCGTCCATTCTGGATCGTTGGGATCCTCCCCTTCCATGTCGCACATCGCTGACTCCGTTGAATCAGATTGTGAATCTACATCTGGTTCCTAGATAACAAATTTCTGCGTGTGATCCAGAACTTCATTTAAGGGCACGCTTATTAAAAAATTCACGATATCTTACGTCTACTTTCTCTTCCTCTTGAGAGCATACAGAAGCGGCCGCTGATGGTACCAAATATCCACTTGGCATTGCCTCGATCATCTTACTGTAATCTTCATCAGTCAGAGGAAAAGATCTTGGCTCATAAGGCAAGACTTGCTGTAACAGTAAAAAGAGTAAAAAAATATTACTATAAGTCATTTACTTTTAACTAGAAGCATCATTACAATTTATCAGTCAATTGATATTTTTATTCTGTACAAAAATCTCTTTTTAGAATGATTGACATACAGTACAAATTATGCCCTGCATTTGTAAAGGTGCTTTTTGAAAATAGAAAAACGAACGACATATTGCTATACATTCCTGCTACTTTTTTTTGTACAAGTTTCATCGATGCGATTATTCTCTTAAAAGCCTTACCTCGTGCTCCTCCGTAACGGAAGTGTTTGACTCTTCCCTCTGCAAGCGAGATGCCGACGAAGATATTGTTCTTCGTCGAAGGGCATTTTGCAAAGAGCTAGGTCGATGATATGTCTCTGGGTGCTCGGGATCTTGGGGTGTCGAAGGTGTTGCCGGCGGTGACGTGATCGGCGACATTGTATCCCCGCCAAAATCACTTGCGTGAGGAGACATTGGATCTAAAATAATGTGTACGTTAACGTCTTGTTCTTTTCAATGAGCCATAATCTAAATAAGCTTTAACTAAATGGTAATTAACAGTACCTGGAGTATTAGCACCGCTGTCCGTTCGACTGTCCGTGCGACGACTGTGTCGGATTCGCGAATGATGAGGCAGTTTCGAATTTTTCTCATAACGTTTTGCTTCTTCTATGCCGCCTCTTTCGTGTCTCAGCACAGTCGTTTCTTCGGAAATGTCTTCAAACTGAAAGACAAAATCGATCATTGTAAATTTTGCAAATTGGAATTGAGCAATCGCGGGGAACTTTTAAGATACACACGTCGTTGTCTAAACCAGGTTTCTGCACGGCACCATTTTTCACGTCCGTACTTAGAGGATCTTCGCATAGCCTCCATCTGTAAAACGTAATAGAGTTAAAACATTTATTCTTGCACAGACAATTATAAAAACATAATTACAATTAATAAATGTAGTATTTACTTTGGTATAAGGATTTCCTTGTAAGGCAGCTTTTCCAGCCTCGCTGACGCAGCAACACTGTACGGTATGACAATGTTATCAATGTCGTACGAATTTTGCCGCATACGACTGGAATAGAAAAACAATTTACATATTAGTTGAACTGATCTAGGCACGTCTAGCAAGATAATTAATTTTTGAGGGTAGTCGATTGCAGATACATTTTAGAAAATCGCTAATCCACATAATTATTTCAATGTTTAGGGTAGATTCGAGACTCTGAGAAAATTGATGCTGTAAAAATTGTCTAGAAAACTCGCTCATGACTCAGTATACGAAATGGTTCATGAATTTATCTTCAACACGTGCCGAGCCTTCAGACTCAATGAGTTCTTTCACTTATCTACATAAAGTCGTTCCGTTCCCTTTTCACGTTCGAGCAATCTCTTATCTCTGACACCGTCTCTCCCGGAGATTTTGTTAAACATCACCACATCTACAAGACGATGTCTAATACATTGGCAAAAAATGGCTCAGTAATAAGTTTTTGGAAAGAATAGTGAAGAAATCAAGGATTTACATAGTCTCGCCTAAGCTATAATTTTCTATTTTGTAGACATCAGTACATGAATATCAATTGATATAGTCGTTATAAAAAAAAAAATAAATGTCTTAGTTTTACGATGTGATGTAACATTTTTTTTTTCAATCTACGCGCAAGAAAAAACTACAGTTCCTTGATTTCAAAGTAATTATTTCAAGTATACAATTTAGAACATAAAACTACTCGACAAATGAAAAAATTATATTTTATGTCTCCATCTACGAGCATAAGAAACATCGTGAGAAACCAAAACGTCGCGAGTAACGAATATTAAGAAAATCATATTCTGCCTAGTCAATCTCCATTATGAATATTAAAAATCACCTTGTAAAAAACGGAAGAGAAGAAAAAAAAACCAAGAAACTTGCAAAAGTTAGTCGATCGTACCTGTGACTATGACTGTTGGACCTTTCCTTGGCGGCGCTCTTCTCGAGCACTTGTGCCGTTTGATTGGGCAGCAAGGGTGAAGGCACTGGCGACGAGTACTTGCTAGAGCCGGAAAGTGCACTCGCCTCTTCCTCGTCGTCAAGAGCCGGTTGTGCAGCCGATTGCTGTTGTTGTTGCTGATGTGCCGAGGGTACTTTCGAACCTCCGGTGCTACGTTTTCGACTGCTTCCGCCGCCGCTGCTTAGACCGTGATTCGTCCGTTCACTCGTACTTTGGCTACGTTTACCTTTTAGAGCCTTGCGTTTTATCCCTGCAAAAGGAATGATTTCTTTAATCGTAATAAAAGTCACGATAGGTGTATTGATATGGTTTCCGTACGGTTCGGTCGCTGGATTCAATGGTTTCACTGTGCCGACGTGACATCATTGCTTTGACGAGAGTGATGCAATGACTATGGCGCGAGAGCTATTTTTTTACTGACTACGTTCATTTGTAAGTTCTTCACAAATTACAAGAGGCAAGACAATAACAATTTAAAGTATCTCTCGTGAATTCGTAATGAAAACCGTATTATACACATGAATCTTTTAAAATCCTCGATGGCGTACTCGTAAAAGTTCATTATGCAGGAAGGAGCATAACGATTTTAAAAAATATTGATAGAGCATAAGTCAGTATACGCGCTTTCGCGGACGAGTCAGTAAAAATATATGAGCTGCTATAGAACGTGGTCGTGGTTAAACAGGTGCTATTTCGGTACCACGATAATTAGCATAGAACTTTTGCGCTACTTCGTCCGGCATAACTATTCGACTATAGAATGTCGATGACTTACTTGCACCCATCGAAATAGACTGAGATTTCTTCGAATTCGTCGCCGCCGCCGGGTATTTGACACGTTGTTCGGTGACTTTCTTGTTTCTCCTCTCGTTGCTATCCTTGTCCTTTATCTTTGCCATTCTCATGCCTCCTCTCAGCATTTTCTGTTGCCATTCGGGACATCGCAGGATTGCGTCTATGTGTACGGTATGGGGCACTTCTGTAAAGTAAACATTCATTTTTAGATTTACGCTAATGCTCGTTCAATATTAGACGCATTCGTAAGTAAGTTCAATATTAGATTTCACGTCACGATCGCGTCCGCTATAATTTATGAACTAAAACTGTACACTTCCAATCTGTGACAGAAACATTTGACATTTATGTGACTCGAACAAATACTGTTATTTCGATGTGACATTGTTCATGAACGACTATAAAGATGAATGGCGGTAAATCAAAATTAAAAATAATTGTCATGCAATGTCTATAAAAAAAACACAATTCTCAGCACAATGTGCGCATATTTATGATCGACCGAAGATTAAAACACAAAACAACAAGCGCGATGTTATCCGTACCGTCGGGCAAAGAGAGTACAGGATGATAGCCAGGATCGACCATAGCGATTCTCTCCGGCACGCTTAGCAGATCCATATTGATTTGACTGGCAGTAGGTTCCTTTCTGCCGGTACAAACGGCGCACGGTGCCATAGTGCCGTCGCAGCTACATCTCGTGGTAGCCGGTCTGGCGGCCTTTTTCGAGACCTCGTGCAAGCCATCGACCTGAACGAGCTTGCGCTTCCTGTACAAATGCCTGACGAACGGTCTCGTGCGACTGGCGCCGTAATTCACCGGCGACGCTTCGGCCGACGCGCCGGAGCAATTCGAGCGCGATCCTGGCAAGGCACCACTGTAACCGTTGACCGTCGACGAGTCGGCGACTATGGCGACTGGTGGTGGCGGCGGTGGCGACGCTTCCAGAATTATCAAACCTTTGGACGCGCGAATCTGTCGTTGTAGCTCGTTGTGCTGGCGGATTTTGTACTCCAGGTCCGAGATTTGAGCTTGTAACCATGTCCAACGTGATGCCACGCTCGCGCGGTCCTGCGCGTATCGCCAGCCTGCTCGTTTCGCACTGCAAAGAATTTAGAATTAATTAGTGCGATTGATACGTGATTTGGCGAGATGAGTTCTACTGTAAAACTACGAAACACTTTTTTACAGTAATTGTAGCAGTGCTACAGCAGATAGATTCATAGCTAATAATTGAATGCAGTATCGTAACGTAATACTCAATAATGAAGTAGTTAATGTTAATGGTTTTTGTAACAGTCACAGTCGAAGTCAACTTTTAAGTGATACTATGAGTCGTTTCTTTACTTTTTAAACTAAGAAATATTTAACAAGGTGTCAGGTGATCATCATAAATATCACAATGTTCAAGAACGTGTTCATGCATCGCAGTGTCGTTTTATTTGGATTAATACATAATCTCTGCGTTAAATTTTAATTAGCTCTACACCGTTAATTTCGCGTACCGAATTACTATTAAATTACTTCAAGCGCGAACTGAATAATTCAGACTTCATCATCAAAGATAATTACGTTCCACTCGTTACTTTGCTATGCCGGGGAAATCCACGGAGAAGATTAACATTGTCTTCACAGATGAGAATCCCAATAACACGATAAATCTGATTATTCGAAGAAGAAGAAAAAACTGGCCTATTATCTTCGCCAGAAAAAAAAAGTGAGTTACGCAATCGTCGGGGCGTATAGGAACTTCGGTCGAGTGTAATTGAGACACGATATACACGAGTCCGTATAATGTTTGGTTGTAGGACAAGGACACAACGTTCGTATCCTGTAAGAATGTCGCAGGGGGAAAAAAAATAAGGCCATTTCACTTTTATATTTACAGCTGTTTCTGTTTTCTTTGTCGTGACTATCGAAGAAACACGTAAAAAAACGCGAAATGTTCAATCTGGATGTGTATTTGCGTGTACGAGCGAGTAGCTTTATTCTGTTTTAATTGCGATCAATATGTCGTGTTAATCAGTTTCAGGGGAATGCGACACGTCGAAAGCACCACTACAAGTTTATACGCGCGTGTTATTACATTCGTTAACGTTGAATATTCGGAAATTCATTTTTTTTTAATTATTGTTATTATTATTAAAAAATTCGTGTAATTAGAGGAAAATTTCATCCGTTCGTTCCGATTTCAATCTGAGCAAGAGAGAGCGAGAGAGAAGTGTAATAATTGAAGCAACTGACGCGAGATTAATTACTTTCTGTTTAATAACGTCTCATTATTCCACATACTGAACTAGGGCTCGTTGTGAATTGCGCTATCGAGCGACCAATTCCAAAGTAATTCCGTTCCTCAATATGTAGAATGAAAGAAAAATAGTCTATCAAAAAAAAAAATATTGCATCGCTTTCTTTCTGTACACCTCGATTTTCAATTTTATGTATTTCCCTTATTTTGCCTAATTGCGGA
Source organism: Galeopsomyia nigrocyanea (assembly GCA_035047105.1). Lineage (NCBI taxonomy): Eukaryota > Metazoa > Arthropoda > Insecta > Hymenoptera > Eulophidae > Galeopsomyia > Galeopsomyia nigrocyanea. The sequence goes on along the minus strand of JAWWMK010000040.1, from coordinate 4,935,534 downwards.
ATCTTTTATACTGACAAATCGCCACTTAAATTAAAAAGAAAAAGTGTAAGGAGTGTTTCATCAATCGAAATTATACCGTCGCTGTAAAATTAATAATCTGATTAGATTCACAGTTACACGATCGACGCCCACTATCAGACAGATAATTATTATACTTTACGCAATCGATCAGTAGTTTCAGCTTCACAACTGTTGCGACATTTAAAATACATGTTCTTTAAAAAAATGGTTAAATATTAGATCGTTGGATGTATATTCAAAACGTTGAAGAGAAACGTAGCTCATTAGTCATTATTCAAATGCAGTATTATATTTGATCGAAGAGAAATCCGGTCGCAAGTTTCATACGCTTGTCACGTCATCAAAACGCCGATTTGAATTTTAATAGAAAATATCTGTACTCGCAAAATTAGAATTAGCAACTTACTCTTCACGCTATAAGTATATCGTAAATGTCGTATCTAGGTAAGCGAATCGACTCTCGAATTACACGAAAAGTTTGAATTGTTAAACAAATAACGATGACGAATCGTCGTTGTAAAAAAAAAAGAGATGACGACACCAGAAATGCGAAGAGAGTAGAAATTTGTGAAATTCTTGTAAAAGAAACCGCTGACATAAAAAAAAATCCTCGCGAAAGGTATAATGTACGCAAAGACATTAAAGAAAGAACGACCAGTTTTTCCGTATACAAAAGCTCCCTCGTCTAATAATGTACATTAGCACTTTGACCGTATCTTTGAGAACGTGCGAGAGGCACACTGGTGTGTTACAAGCCCATTTAAGTCGATGTTCACAATAACGGCTAAACGAGTATTAAATGTAATTATCGTTTGCAGGTTAAAGTCGTTAAGGTCGTCGTGCTTGCTTGCTTGCTTGCTTGCTGCTGTGTTGCTTCGGCGCTTCGCGTTTTCACGAAAATATCGACCTGCTGCTGCCACTTTCCAAAGGGTATATAATGCTCTATAGCCGGTCAGCAACCCGTGTTTTGGGAGTGGCCTGTGTGTTTTTAAAGGGCAAATCTTATATTTCGGTTTTTT
>JAWWMK010000040.1:4913805-4934394 GCA_035047105.1 Galeopsomyia nigrocyanea | reverse complement strand
TATAAATATATATAGGTATAATATATATAACTATACATATATGACTCCGTAAGCGTGCGCGGAAACGAATTCAAGAGAGAAAGAGATCCTCGGAGAGCGCGAGCGACACACCGCTATTCATGCTTATTTTAAGCTCATTGTGTGCAAACCGCATTCAGCCTTTGACTGAAAGTCGTCGACGTCACGATGTTACCCGTAATCTCACTGTCGCTCTTACTCTTTCTAGCGTTCTCATTCGATATATCTTTATACACGCGATGCTCTTGCTACTACTTACCTTTTCATATACTTACTCGCATACCTGATGTGTATGTGCGTGAAAAATATGATAAATATCAATGAAAAGAATGAATGAATTCGATCGGCAACTGTTTGAATTTGCAGGAAATTGCGAAAGCAACAGGAGCGACTTTGTCGCTACATCTACAATGACGTACTGACAGCCGAATGCACTCAATTCAATGGCAGCTGGACCGAGCAGGACAAACAGTTGAAATGGTTTGCCGGTGACTACAATGCAGAACTGTTTCCCAATTTTCTGGATAATCTCAACGCCAGCAACATCTCGGATTTTGCTGGTAATGCTACGTCATTTCACTTGTAACTCTTAATCATTTCAATGGCAAGTTGCAAGTGAAAAAGCAAAGAAAAATGAATATAATCGAGCAAAAAACGAAACAGGTGATGAGTTGGATCCCGTGCTACCGCCATTTGAGCTTTGGCAGAGCGTCTTGATAGCCATGGCTCTGGCGCTTTGTATAGTTCTAACGGTGGGCGGTAACATACTGGTGCTGTTGGCCTTCATCGTCGACCGGAGCATCAGGCAACCAAGTAACTATTTCATCGCATCGCTCGCGGCAACGGACATGCTGATCGGTAATTGTTATTTTTAGCGATGTATGGGGGGAGGGGGGGGGGGGGTGACGACCGTGTAGCGATTGACGACAGGCCGATTTATCAGGTACAGTGTCGATGCCGTTCTACACGGTGTACGTGCTGATGGGCACTTGGGAGCTGGGCCCACTGCCGTGCGACCTCTGGCTCTCCGTCGACTACACGGTCTGCCTGGTCTCACAATACACGGTGCTGCTGATCACCATCGACCGCTTCTGCTCGGTTAAAATAGCGGCCCGCTACCGCAGCTGGCGCACCAAGAATCGAGTTATCTGGATGGTCAGCATCACCTGGATCATTCCCACTCTCCTGTTTTTCATCAGCATCTTCGGCTGGGAACACTTTATCGGCTATCGCGACCTACTGCCCGGAGAATGCGCCGTCCAGTTTCTCAAGGTGGGTGCACCCAATCGCGGCAATTCTGCCTTCTGATCCGACTCACTCACTCCTCCTCCTTCTCTCCCCGTTGGCAGGATCCGGTGTTCAACACGGCCCTCATCATTGGCTACTACTGGACGACCCTCATTGTCCTGTTCATTCTGTACGGTGGCATCTACAAGACCGCCTACGACATGCAGAAGAAGAGCGAGGCGAAGCAGCGCAAGATGCAGTCGATGGTCGCGCTATCGGCGGGCGCGATGTCGGGCATGGCAGGTCGTGCCGCTGGCATCGGCATCTCCAAGACCCAGAGTACTCTTCTCAGCCAGGACAAGCCCAAGCCCTCTCAGCAGCAACCACCGCTCCAGCAGCAGCAGCAGCTCCACCAGCATCAACACCAACCGCTGACCGTCAGCACCACTGCCACCTCTGACAGTGCCAGCAGCCAAGTCGCCACCAAGGACTTGCCCACCGAATTACACGACTCCACTGCAAACAAGGTTCTTATATTCCGATAATGAACGGCTCGCATCGAGGTACGATAAATTAAGGATGATTTGAAATTGGCGCAGCTGGAGGCATCGCAGCCGGAAGGCGAGCGCTCGGAACGCTCGAGTAGCCCGGCCTTCGACTCGGACGACGAGAGCGCGCCCACGGCGGCTCAGCAGCAGTCGAGCCTGCAAGCCAGCCGCAGTCAGCAGCAGATGAGCAGCTTGCGCAAGCGCTCGTCCCTCGCCGGTTTGGTCGCGCAGTCGGGCGCCTTCAACCTGCTGCAGGCGGCCAACGGGCGATGCTGCCCCTTCAACGGCATCCTGCCGATGAACGTCGAGCTGAGCATGGCCGTCGCCACGGGCAAGCGGCTCTCCTCGCCGAGCAGCCCGCCGGCCGAGCAGCTGTCGAGAATCCAGGAGGCGTCGAGTGGCAGCAGCAGCGACCTGCTGGCCAGTCAGCCGACCAAGCCGGACCGGCCGGGTTTAGGTCAGTACGATGGCAGTTTGGCTGAGTAGCTGGTACTGTTTGTAACTCGCAGACATCGTTTCGAACAGACGTGGTGGGAAGCGCCAGCAGTCGGACGCTGACGCCGGAGCCGGAGCCGGGCTGCCACCAAGGCAAGCAGTCGACGGCCTCGAGCTCGCTGATAATCCCGCCGCCGAGCGAGTTCCGAGGCGGGGGCAGTGGCAGCGGCAGCCCGGCGCCCACGGAGGCGAGCCCCTCCGAGGCGGGCTCCTCGTCGTCACCGCTGCCCCCGCGGTTGCAGGGCTACGACGCGATGAGCGGCCTCGACGGCGCGGACCTGCGCTTCATGGACGAGAGCTCGGTGATCGTGGCCAGCCCCTCGTACGAGAGCCCGCCGTCGTCGTTCTCCTGCAGCCTGGTGCAGGGCCTGTCGAGCGCCCCCTCCTCGCCGCTGCTCGGCGCCGGCGCCACCGCCACCAGCGCCAGCCTCTTGCAGACGGCCCTCATCCGGGCGACCGCCCAGCAGGCCGACCGCCAACCGCCCCAGCCGCCGGTAGCCGCCACGGTCAACGCCTCCAGTCAGACTCACCCGCCTCGGGTCTTTATAACTCACCAGTCGAACGTCGCCTCGCAAACCTCTCCTGTGATTGTCAACAAGCTCGCTCCCCCACAGCGGACGCAGACGCAGACCCAGACGCAGATCCAAACGCAGATCCAGATGCAGACGCAGACGCAGACGCAGACGCAAACGCAACCGCTGCTGAGCCCGATCGCCAAATTCGAGCAGCCCCAGCAGCCGAGCCCGAGTCCCCGGACGCCCAGCAGCCAACCTTCCGCCTCCAGCGCCACCACCACTCTCCAAACCCAGGTCAGTTTGCTGCCCTTGGCGGCTGCCGCTGATCGCCTCCAGCTCTCTGCATCCCGTCGTTTTGTCGTTGCAGCAGCAGTCGCAACAGCAACCAATCCAGGCCCAAGTCCAAGACGCCAAGGTCCCGAGCACCGCGACCGACAAGGCGGGCTCGAGAAAGGATCTCGTCAAGGCCATCGGCAAGCGGCTCAAGGTCAAGACGCAAAAGAAGGATCCAACTGCAACTCGGCAAAAGTCCCGCACGGAGAATCGAGCTCGCAAAGCCTTTCGCACCATTTCCTTCATTTTGGGCGCCTTCGTCACCTGTTGGACGCCCTACCACATTCTCGCTCTTGTCGAGGGTTTCTGCTCTGATCCGCCCTGCACCAACAAACATCTCTACATGTTCTCCTACTTTCTTTGCTATGCCAATAGTCCGATGAATCCTTTCTGTTACGCCCTCGCCAATCAACAGTTCAAAAAAACTTTCATCAGGTTACTCAAGGGCGACTTTCACATGACATAATTCCCGCAATTATATATATAACTATTTTTTTTTTCTCACCTTCCATTCGTTCGTAGAACGAAACCCTCTGATTATTTTCCATCGTTTCAACGCAAAACTCAATGACAATATTATATGTAACTCTTGATAGCATATTGAATATGCGTTTTTATCCAGAGCCAAGCAAACTACAATGTAAGTATTTATATCATTCGTTAATTCTTATGAGCAGCTACTTATGCTCGCACAACTTCAATTGTTTTTTTTATGGAACTGCCCATGGAAAAAAGGGACCTAATTCCATATTTCGTTAAACTGACGTAGCGATAGATCCATTATTTGTAGCTTAAGCGAGTGATCGTATGTTGAGAGAGAATTTGACCTTTTTTTAAAAAGCAAGATTCCAGAGTTTTGTGATATTATTTTTATTGTTGTTTTAGATTCATTTGTAGCGAGATTACAAGATATTCTGTATGAAATTTTATCCCATAAATCAAAATAGAAGAAGAAGAAGAAGTCTAACGACTTGTGTACACTTTTTGCATAAAGAAGTGAATTCAAAGTATTTCTCCATATTACTTTCAAAACATCTGAAACATTGTTTTATCGCATTTTTTTAAACGCATTTTTACGCGATTTTCGCGTTTTTTTTGTGCCCTAAAAAGCGGGCCTAAACTGACCTACAAATACAGATATAAGTATTTTAATGAGAGCATGGCTAATGTGTCAATTCAGTCCCACTTTTTAACAAAGACGAAACGTCACAATCAATACGAGCGTCATAAAAAATATACTGTACACCAGGCATATAAAAGCAGTCTTTTGACCTCGTATACTTGCCGGGTTCGTTGAACATTAGCCCCCCCCCCGACACTTGATCTACTATCGACTTGGTTTTGATCGATTTACTGATTTATTTTAATAATTAATTTATATGATTATTATTTCTATTTAATCGCATCACAGATTACAAGATTATTAAGATATGCCTAAAAAAAAAGTTGAACAAATATAATTTTACTGTATACTTTATTTCGTAAACATTGAAAAAAGACCATATGTGCAGTGCAGATTGGTAGTTTATTATATCCATAAATGAATAATGGTGGTTTTTTACGATTTCAAAAATTAATAATATTATCGTCGTGTGCATAAAAACAATATTTGTATTATAAACTTGTGTATTTCGTCATTGTTAAAATGGTACGGCGTAAGGACATGAAGGGTAATTTAAAATTATTGTTTGAAAAAATACTGGCCATTATCACATTAAAAAACAGCGATTTTATGAAACGTAATAATAATTACGCCACGTGAATTAATGTTAAGTATATAGAGATGTTAAACAATACTAAAAAAAATAAACGACTTTGTAAGAAGAGTTTATTCGAAATCCAAAAAAGTTGTCAATTGATCTCACAATCTAAAAAAAAAAATACAATATGTATACAATCTGTTGAAAAGTTACAATAAATAATCTTTTGTAAATGTAAATAAAAAATTGGTTGAATGTATTAGAGGAAAGATATATTATAACATATTCTCTCGATATAAACTAATGCAAATAAAGAATTAATGTACATAAAATACACAAGTGTCTGTGCATTTATTAAATACCAATCATTTTGAATAATATGTCTGTTGAGAGAAAAGTACAATGGCTAGATGTAATTGATACAGATAGAATAAGCGATGTATAATAGTACATTATGATACGAGCGAACTACGCCAATAACGTCGAACTACTGAAAGTTTTTAAACGCTATACTGAGATAATAATTTTATCGGGCGGAACTCTATTGAATATTGTTTTATAATTTACGCATTGTATGTTATTCACATAATTAAACTCATATGCGAGGTTCAAGGATTAGTCGGGATTGAACGTTAAAAATTAAAAGTTTTATTTATTGGGTTTCAAAAGACTTAATAATTTAGATATTATTATAAAACGTTCTTCATCTTGAACAGCGCTGAATTACCTTTAGATACAATTTTTTCCAACTCTCGCAGTAATAATTTTTTTTTTTGGAGGTCAGCTTTTCAATTAGTAAAATCTTCGATTTAAAATTTACCGCTGTGCTCTTTTTTCCAAAGCACTAGCGCCACCATTCACCAATCGCCGCGAGCTGTTTCGGCAGTACACTGCACGGAATCTAATTCGCGACCCGCGAAGTTCAAAATCGTAATTAATTTCGATGGATTGAGCATCGATCGGCACCAAATAGATTGATGGATCGTTAGATCGTGGATAACTCACGAGAATAACACCTTGACCTAACCTCGTTTGGTGCTACCGGATGCTGAATCGACGAAATCAATTACGATTTTGAACTTCGCGGGTCGCGAATTAGATTCCGTGCAGTGTACGTTTGTGTAAGAATAATCAGCTGTAATTGTCGTGGCTGTGGTTGTGGCTGTGAGTTTGGTGATTAAGTATAATATATATATACATATTATCTATTTTTGCAAATTCGTTATGCCACGAACGAAAATTTACTTTGTTGTGCTTTGCTCTTCATATTCTGAAATGCCATGAATGCCGGCAAGTGAATATCTTGTTTTTTCAAATTAAGCCAAGAGATGTGTTGTGACAAGTTGTATATTCTTGAAATATTCTTTACTGAAAAAGTACTGAACAATACGAGACTTTTGATTAAATAAAGAAAGGTGACTAGAGTGTACAAGGAGTTAGATATAACCTCAAATGCTTCTTTTTCCGGACGAAATTTAGTTGCTTACAATTTTTTTTTTCAAATGAACGCATAAAAATAATGGATTTGAGTACTAATCTTCTTTATCAAGTAAACTTGGTGATTCTCTTATTTTTTACGTACTGTCATCCCGCAAGTATTCCAGTCAGTAGCTCTAAAGGAAATAGTGCACTTGATGCAATTGTTGCTTGTGATTCTGTAAAATTTTTGCATAATTCTTCATACGTCAGCAAGTGTAATAAGTTATCATATCCAATTGAATTCAAAGAAGACCAAGACCAAGAGGATAAAGACAAAAATTTTATGTGCAAGACTTTGAATCACATAACAAATAAAATATGTAAGTATCAGGACATTGATAAGAGCCAGATGAAAATGCCTGAAACTGCAAAGAAATTTGATGAAGAAATGAAAACATTGGAACCAGGGCATGACGATAGAGTAAAGATTCTAGAAGGCTGGTGTCAAAATATGACTGTTTTGCTCAATGCTAGCATACTAAATGATTCTAATGTAAAGTACATTCAGTATGCAAACGAGACACTCTTGGACAGAACTGAATGTGTTGGAACCTGCCAAGTACGTGGTGGAGTGAATCATTTTTGTGTGGTATTTTATTGGTTTGATAAATTGTATAATACACTTCAATTGCCAAAAAAAATTGATATTTCAAAAGAAACAGTTGTTACTAAAGAACAAGTTCCCAATAAAATTGAAACTGATCATAATGTAGAAAAGCCACTTATTAATGCAGACAACAACGATGAACATACAAGTGTTGTGAATACAAAAGTTGCAAAAGAACAGTCTAAATCACAAATTTCTGATGTAGACATACAAAATAATTTGAAAGCAGAGTCAATAGGAAGTGCCAATGAACAAGAAATGAAAAAGTAAATATACAGATTTAATTTTATAAAATTTAGTTACTCTGAAGTTACATATACAAAGAACAATGTTTCTTTCCAGGAATTTGGACCAGCCTGACCAGGAAATAATACCTGACAGCCAACAGCAGAGGCAAGATTCTAAATTGCCATCATCAATGGATGATAAATTGAATGTAGTTGAGAACAAAGTTGAAAATCAGGAAGGAAACAACAGTTTTTTGGATGAAGAAGGAAAAAAAGCTTTCGAAGAGGTTGTAGAAGGTGATAATGACCATGGTATTGTGGAAACCAACAAGAAAGATCCTTATAATGATCCAGGTTAGTTTAGTTTAATTCACAACTGATTTTTCCAACAGTAATTGTGTTATAATATAATAATAATAATAATAATAATAATGATGATGATGTTGGAAATGTATGTTTTAAGGTGACCAACGTGGCTTTCTTGAATCACCTGTCATCAAAGAAGAAGATGAATCACATTTTTTCATATATTTTTCCATGATTTCCTTTGTCTGTGTTATGCTTTATATTGGATATCATAATAAACAAAAGGTACGTAGATATAAAAAGTAAAATTATTAATGGAGTTGATTCAATTTTTTAATTACCGTGATTAAATATTTTTAGATATTAGCGATGGTTTTAGAAGGTAGACAGTCAAGAAGAAGCCGCAGTAACAGAAGGAGACCAAATACAGCTAATTATCGGAAACTTGATTCAAATTTAGAAGAGGCCGTGACATCTCAGTGTAATTCTGATGTTACTCACGTAATTTATTAAATATCACGTTTCATATTGACCATCAGGCTGTCAAGAATCTAATCAAATCTACTTTTTATTACACAATAAAAAGTAAAGATTTTTCAAATTATTGGGCATAAATAATAGCACAAGTACTGGCAAGTTATGTCTAAAAAAGGCGATCGAGTTGATGTAAGCTTGAAAGCTGACATTTTTTTAATGCAAGATTGATAATAAAATATATAACTTGTTGAAAAATTCTCTTGCTCATTCAATTTAGTACGGCATTTTTATAATTCATTATACAATTCGAGAGTAAAGTCGATTTTTTCTTTAGGTGACTACTGCCCTCGCGAAACAACGTCGACTCTATTATAGTTTTATTTTCTTCTTGTATAATGTATATAACATTCTCATAATCAATTGCGTGTAAATATAAAGTATAATATACAAGCTCATGTAAGTGTGTGCGAGAGAATAATTTCTTTCAATTGTGTAAATTTCTGTAGCGGCAGTTGCATAACTCATGCTATATATTTTTTATCTTTCGATAGTTATTCACTTTATTGTCAGTATTTTTATATCAGTCGTTGGCAGAATATTTCATGTATTTCAAAATAGATTGTGATACAGTGGTATAAATAATAAATTGTGAAAAAAAAGATTTGGACTCGTAACAAATTTTTCTTTCTACATTTTGTTTATTTAAGTTCCTTCCCGGCCACCCTACATAGATATACAAATGTATTCTGTGACGAGACAACTCTTTGCTCCGTGATTAATCTTCGGTATTTGAAAAATTTAACTCAAGTACCTTATATAATAGTATATATACTATAGAATTATCCCGTGCGGCTGTTTTATTTGAGAAAATGGAAATTTTATAATAAATCCAGCTGTCATTGATGCAAATAAAACAAATATGATTGCGCATTTGTTTGTTGTTGATTTTATAACTTGGACTTTATTTTATCGTAACTATAATTTTTTAGGCGGGCCTTTTTTCATCACTTTCAATTTTTTTTTTTTCAAATTTGATTACGAATAGTTTGAAGATGTAAATGCAGCGAAATGAAGATTAGGCTGTGCGTGTTCCAGGCTCCAGTTAATAAGCATACATCGATGATTTAATTTCTGGCAGATCAAAAGGTTTCAAACAATAGCATGCGTCTTTGGTATTTTGGTAAATCCACTCCAAGTGAGGTCCAATTCTCGTATAAATTGCAGTCCCAACAGTGTCACTGCAATTGTTTTTATCCGATATGATTCCTGTCGACATTAAAATTGTTAATGACTAAAGAGGCCAATTACAAAGGGCTCAACTCACCGATGAGATCGTAGAAGCCGCTGTATGACCTGTACAATACCGATGCTCCGACATCATTCTATTGAAATCACAAAAAAAGAAAACAATGAAAAAATTATATAATTATACATCGAGTGAAAGTGAGCTGCGAAAAAATTGAATGAAAATAGTGATAAAATTACTTGGCAAATGATGGGGGTGGCTCCAACGATACCAATGCAGCCGCTCTCTTCGTGATAGTTTTCCGCTCTGACGCCGCTCAGGATACACTCTCGTCGGCCGAGAATAGGGAGGCCCAGTTTGCGCGGTTTACAGCTCCTCTTTGCCATGTCATTTTCGCCAGCAAGGGTCGCCGAGCCAGCTTGCTTATTTTCCGTCCATCCCATGAGCGTTCCTACTCGGCCCAAATACGAGGTGCCTGAAAAAAGTTTGTCGAGTCGACATGTCGCGGAGAGGAAGCCGATTAAAAATTAAAAAAAAAAAACTGTACGGACCGGCATCGGGTAGGCAAACTGGCAGGACCCTCCTCTCGAATTGAGTTGAACGGCTGAGGCGTATAAGCGCGAGATCGTGGGCACGGAACTCGGGATGCGAAATCACAGCTTCGACGCTTATATTGGTCGAAGAGACTTCCGGGATGCATCGGTCGTACTCGCCGAGGGACACTTTAATGTCCGGCGGAGTCGCTCTAAAAAAAAAAGACAATTCGTACAGTTACACATAAATGGCACAAAATACTTATATGTAATAATTGTATCTCCCTCACCCAATAAGTTGACTAGCGGCGGTGAGCACGTAACGATCGTTGATCAGTGTGCCGCTCACCAGCAAAGCGTTCTTCACGTGAACGTTGACGAGCCAAGGAAATTCGTGGACCAGCGTATCTTCTCCGCCGAGGAATCTCGCGCCACCATGATTCGACTTGCCGCACGCTGCGAATATACAAACGCGAACAACAATTATATTTATCGTTAGGTACACCAAAACCAGCTCGGCCTCGGCGCTATACTTACTGCAATAGATGCACGGCCGGTATTTGCCGACGAGCAGATCGAACAGACGCCTTGATTGCCTCGAACCCTGCTCTATTTGCACGGGCATCGATTGCTATAATAATACAGCGCGTGAGTTTCAATTATCAGAAATATATCATTACCGAGTAATCAATTGTATTATTGCACGATTGTAGTTTACCTGTCGTTGTGCGTCTGTCGCTAGATGGTGAGCGACGAGCAGGAAAAAGATGCAGCCGAAAATCAATTTGAGCATGATTCAATTATACACAGCAACTAATGTACGACGATGCCAGGTGGACGGGCAGGTGTTTATTGGCAGGAAAGGAGCTGCGCTCTACCGTCTCGGTGCCGCGGCATCGAGCTTATCGTAGCCCGCAGTACTCCATTTGATTTGCGGAGAATTACACGAGTGCACCCTGATGTTGTTATTGCGTATATACATACCTATCACACCTTATTCCATATAATAATATCCCAACTGCTATATTAATTGCAACATTTTTTGACCATTTGTTAAATAATTCGAATGCTTAATTTTAGGCATGATGTATATTGACAACTCTGCCTGCAGATATATACAGACACGCGATGATACATAATATTGACATGGGTATAAAAAACAAATTAGGTTAATAAATAATAATAAATTAATCGAATGATGATCAGTCGCGCTGGCAAAAGCAGCCGTCTTTGGCATTGTCCTTGATCCAATCTAAGTAACGAGTGACGCGAGTGTAAACGCCCGGGTAACCTGGTCTTGCGCATCCGTTTCCCCAGGACACCACTCCAATCAGTTCGTACTTTTTGTCAGCTCTCTCGGTAACCAACGGCCCGCCACTGTCACCCTGAGACACAGACGCATATAAATTTCAGTAATCATTTTTTTTTTCGCGCAGTTTCGAAGATTCGAGCTTACCTGGCAGGAGTCTTTATTGCCTTCCAAATAACCAGCGCATATCATGTTGTCGGATATCATTCGCGGATTGTAGCTTGTATTGATACGGCAGTCGGTCGGGCTCATCACCGGCAAATCGACCGATTGTAAAACACAAGACGCCTTACCGTTTTCTTTCAGTGTTCCCCAGCCGGATGCCAATGCTGTCTTTCCCACGTAAAGTTTATCTGTAACATTGCCCATCCACGCTTTATCTGATTTTTCTTGCGCCCGGCGTTGACAAGAAAAAAATTGGCAAACTCGCGTATGAAAGTTATTACGCGACTGCCCGCATATTTAATAGCGATATGATTTATCTGCATCGCCGCAGTGCAACGAAAAATTTGGATCGAGAACTTTCCACGTATTACATCAGTTTTTTTTTTGTTTATTGCAATAACGACGCGTTGCGCAATTGGCGCGCAGCATTGTCGACATTGAGCGTTTAGTATTTCGATGAAACGAGCGTGTTTCACTTTGAATATTGCAGTAATTAGATCATTCGATTTTGCACCAGTGTACAAGTACGAAAAAGATTGATGTACCTTGAGTTTTCGGTAGGCAAATCGGCCTTATCGTTTCGGATAAAGTAACCCTTTCGTTGAGTCTGAGCAGAGCGATGTCATGATCGAAATTCAAAAAGCTGAAGTTGCCTATGATCGCTCGCACGACGAATCTTGTTTCGGGCTTTTGTCCCGCGCATTGATCGTGCTCGCCGAAAGTAGCTTTTATCAGAAACCACATAAACCTGAAAATTAAACTGAATGACTATTGGTGTAATGTGCAGTTGCGCTTGCAAGCTTCCAATCGACGAGACAAGTGCGAGATGATAAATACCCTTTGGCGCAATGTGCAGCTGTGAGCACGTAACGATCATTGATGAGGGTGCCGCCGCAATAAAATTTGTTCAGGTACGACAGCCTCACTTGCCAGGGAAATTCGTTCATGAGCGTCGTGTGCCCACCGACGATTCGACTACCCTCGTTCCGCAAACCACACGCTGAAAGCAATACATACGCAAATGCCGCACATCAGAATATATAATGATATGGTTTTATTTTATTTGATCAATCCGTTTCTTAAAAACGTCATACTCTCTTTCGTAATATTGAACTGTCTATCACTTTTCAATTGTTTAGTCATATAAACAAACCTTTCAACTTTTATATTAGTCCCTAGAACCGAATTTATTATTTTGAAATTAGAAAAAATGTTCATACTCACAGCAGTCACAAAAGGTTGGCACTGTTGCAACTTGTTTCTTCTTGAACAAATTTGAAAAGGTTCTTGTATCATCGACATCATTACTCGTCTGCATAATTTTAAAATAAAACGATTTGCTAAAAATACATGCCTGCTAAAATAAATATACCGAAAGTACTTTACTTACATCAATCTCATCGTAACTATCAACTTGCAACACCATGAATGAAAAAATAAGCGTAAAATGTAATTGCAGTAGTAAAAGTTTCATGATTAAGCGTGGAAAGCCAGTAGGTAATTATTATAAGCAATAAGAATAATTCACAACATGACAATCAGAAGAACTGACAGCTGCAAATTGATTGCAGGGAGCTCAGTGTAATTGCACAATTCTATAAGAGGAATTTTTTACTCGTTCCTTTCCTTCTCACTCAACCTGTCTTATAAACTCGTTAAATGCATCTTATGATCGCGGAAAAGAATGAATTACAGCAAACGATTTTTCACACTCTCTTTCAAGTTCAAGTTTATGCTCCCAGTTACGTACACGCTTACGTTTGCACTAGTGCGCGGTGCAAAGTCGCTAAAACAGTTGACCATCAGTAGCAAGAAGTCATTACTACGCTACTTGTTTTTAACCGTTAAAGAGAGAGAGAGAGAGAGAGAGAGAGAGAGAGAGAGAGAGAGAAGTGGAGAGGGACAGGAAGAGCGAGAGAGGAAAAGAGGGTAGGGGGGGACTACCTATAGTAGTAACGGATTCATCGTCATTCTCCGTGCATTTCTTCATTCTACATTTTTTTTAATTAACGCTGTAAGTAACTTTCAAGTACACAAGTATGATACCACGTTACCGATGGTCTATATTTTTTAGTCTGCTGGGATCGGCATTTTTATATATTTTTTAAAATAATAATTTCATAGCGCTATTGGTAAATAATTGTAGGTCTCCGAGGATTATAGCTCACTATTTAGGATTACGTTCGCTGCAATAATTTGTCGTGAATGCAATAGGTTAAATACTCACAACACAAACAAATTATGAGCAGTTGGGAAATTTCATATATTCATAAAAGTTTAACAAATTATAACCAATAATTGGTTCCGAGCAATTAATTTTTCATCCACATCTTTTCATCTTTCACGCTTAAAAATAATCAACAAAGTAAGTTTTGAAAACGAAACTGCCGTGGCAAATCTCTTGGTTAAATATCGTCATACATGCATAGATATCTGCATGGTCATGCAACGCTCGATTACAATTTTCAATAAATTAAGATTATGAATAGCTTTGTGAGGATGCCAAAGACTTGAGGCTTCTCGCACTCTTATATTCTAAAGAGCATCGTATAACATTTCGATCACTATCATTATTTACAATGGTCAAGTAATCGGCCATCAAAGATTGTCCAAAGACGGCAATAATTAGTGTAAATTTGCAAGATTATGCTTAATGCACTATGGTTACATAAATACTGCGCATTATTTTTCACAAACATGAGTCTTTTTCGAGGTGGTAACGCGACGACTCGATATAATTCATTATAGAGCAGTCTGGTATTAAGATATTGAGAACACACACAAAAAAAAACAAAGATAACAAGGATAAATAGGATGAAGATGATAGCTATGTACAGGCGAAACTGGGACGATGGGCTAGGTGCGTGAATGCTTGAAGCGAGGGTGATCAGGTGTTGCACAGACAGCTGTCTTTCATATTCAAGCGGATCCAGTGAAGGTAGCGGGTGACCCTGGTGTAGACGCCGGGATAGCCGGGCCGACCGCATCCGACGCCCCAGGAAACGATGCCTGAAAACAGCAACGGCAGTTTGAGCAGCATGGGGGGAACGAGTCGTCAGCGAGTCGCGTCGATCGTTCGCGCGAATCGCGAATATTTACCGGCAATCTCCAGTCTGCCTCCGTCGTCGACGAGGAGAGGACCGCCGCTGTCGCCCTGACACGAGTCCTGGCTGCCGTTGCCCGCGCAGAGCATGTTCTCGGTGATGCGGTTCGCCCGGTACTTCATCTTGCGGCACTGATCGGTGCTGAGAATGGGCACGCTCACCTCCTGCACCACTCCGGCGAGCATGCCGCCCTCCTTGGTGCGGCCCCAGCCGACGACCGTGCCGTCCTTGCCCGAGGGCTCGCTACCTGCAATCAACAAACGCAATGGCAATGACTGAGCAGGCTCGCAGGGCCGATTGTCGGCGATCGATTGCTCGCGATCGAGACCTGCTTGGGGAAGACAGACGGGCCGGATGGTCTTGGAGAAGACGACCGGCCGACGCAGCTTCAGCAGGGCCACGTCGTGATTGTAGGACTCGGTGTCGAAGTTGCGGTGGCGTATCACCGCTCCAACTGCACGCATCACCGCCTGGCCGTCCGTCGTCTCGAACTGGTTGTGATCGCCGAGGATTATGCGGATCTTCGAGCGCTTCAACCTGCGCGCGTACAAGACAATTGACAATTGACAATTGCCATTGTCGTAATCGGGAATGCAACGACGACAATGAAACGTTATACTCACTTCCGCAGACAATGCGCGGCAGTTATGACGTAATCGCTGGTCAGCAGACTGGCCCCGCAATGAAATTTGCCGTCGTACACCAACCGAGCTAGCCAAGGATACTTGTTGGGTTCCGTTGGTCGGCCGCCAACGATTCGGATCTCCTGATTGGGCTGGCCGCACTCTTCAAAGGAAAACCATAGCAAAGCATGATAGGGCGCGCATCAACGCTACGAATTGCACGGGAGAGCTGCTTACCGCAAGTGCAGTTTTTCAACGTTTGCCCAGTGGCCGAGGCCACGTTGTCGCCGTCGGCCCCGCCGGTTGCATCCACTTGACCGCCCCCGAAGCCGCCGGCACCACCGGTCAAACTTCCGAAGCTAACGTCGATGCCGAAAATGTCATCGAAAAATATCCGAGCGCTGCGGTTGCTGCTGCTGCTGCTGCGAGCTTGCTGAAAGACAAGCGTCCCGAAAATGATGCCCAGCGTGAGTAAAAGGAGCAACGGAGAAAGTGAGCTAACGATCGGCAGTTGAGTAGGCAGTCAAGCGCCTCTCTCGACTTACTAAGATATTCTAGGTCAAGGCAGCTCAGGCCATCGACTGGATTTGCCGAACTGGCTGTCCCAGTGAAAAGGAATACACTGGTCTAATATTGAGAGGAAAACAATGCGAGCGAGCTGAAGAAGTAGGTACTTACCGACTGATTGATCGTCGTGCCCGCGGCGGAGGAGCTGCAGACGGGCCCGAGCAGCGCCAAGTACGCCAGCAAGACCAGCCGCGGAAGGCGTTCGGATGTGCGCACTTTGTTCTCCATGGTTTGCTGCTGGTTCCTCGCTCACAGGGCCCGATCGCGCGCGGAAAACCTCCGTCGAATAATCAGATGGCAATCGCGACGGGCCGCTGCGAGCCGAACGAGCCAACAATGCGAGGCGCGAGCAGCTCGCATTATCTTGCTCTCTCGTCGGCCTCGTCTCGGCGTCATCTCTCGCTTCAAATTGCCGCCGCGACTTTAGCCGCCGCCACCGCCGCCGCGACTACAACTTGCTTTCACTACTAGCACGCCTCGCTCGACTTTCCTCTTCCTTTCCTTTCCTTTCTCTCTTACTCACTCACTCGCTAAATATATGCATTCCCACTGTCACGTGTATACTCTCAATTCCCATCTTCACACTCGCTCATCCTCCTTTTTATGCCTTTTCTGAAATTCCAATATTTGCCATTTCAGCGTCTAACGCCAATAATTAATTGCACACTCGTGCAATTCATTCATCAACGTCAAATCAGACAGGCACTTGTAGCTTCATCTCCTATTCGCATCAGAGATCAACTATCCATCCAAATTCTCGCGATAAAGGGTCGGCAACCACATCATTTTCTGGCAAATATTTTTTGAATCAACAAGTATAATAAAACTTCTAAGTAACGGTACACAAAGTTTCACTAACCTACATTGCTTTCATCGAAAGCAAAACGATTCCACTCGATTTCTGCACGTTCAACACACTGTTTTTTTTTACACTTTCAATATTTATCCATATACACCATTACTTTCATTCAAATCCAAAGCTTCGTTTTTTAGTAGGATATAAAAAAATAAACAACCGACAACTTTTTGAAATGAAAATGTTTCCTAGTGCTGTACATGTTACACGTATGTGCGTGTCCTTATTTCCGATCGACTGCAGTGGCTTCTTTGATCTAGAGAGGGAAAGTGATATATAATGCCTTAATACGGCATGGCAAGCTGATGGAATAAATGAAATTAGCCATTTGTTTGAATTAGTATAATTTATTATCAAAATCAATGAGACAAAGACGAAGCCTTAAAGCTCATGAAACCTCACAGAGGTAAATTTCTCGATTGTTGAGATAAGTAGCAGACTAGATTGTTAACTTAATACTCGTCGTTAACAAAAAAAAAACAACAACAAAGATTGGTAGGCTCACTTGCAAAAGTCGACGAGTTAACGTTCGCTTATTGTGAAACCATAATGTACGTGTTAAAGTCGTATATTCGCTGTATTATTCCCATAATATCGTTTGCTTTGATTAATTATATCGATTGACCTGGAGATGGACACGTGCATTCGTTGTTCAAATGTTGACCAATCCAGTCCAGGTAGTTGGAGATTTTGGTGTAAACGCCTGGGAAATTGGGTCTGGCGCAGCCTCGTCCAAACGAGACAAGTCCTGCAAGCAGCATCGGAACGAGTGAACATGGGCATAGTCGTTGGGGGTGTGGGAGGTGTCGATTTCAAATTACAACGTAAAAAAAATATCGATGCGCGAGACTTACCGACAACTTCCATCGCGCCGTCGTCCTTCCGGACGTGCAATGCGCCACCGCTGTCACCCTGGAAGCAAAACAATTGATAAGGCATCATATCAGCCGATGTGTAATTTGCATAGAATCAGTATGGAGGCAGGACTCACGTTGCAAGAATCGCGTCCACCCTGAAGGTAACCGGCGCAAAACATATTGTCGGTGACGCGATTGTCCGGGTAATTGGATTGCAGGCACTGCTGCTTGGACATTATGGGCAGATCGACTTTGCGTAACTCCTCACTAACGGGTTTACCCTCTCCGATTCTACCCCAGCCGATGGCCACTCCGGTCGCTCCGTCGTAGTCGAATGTCGCTAAGAATGGGATAAGTTTAGTTATAGGCGGTCGCGACGGGGAGAAGGAAAGCTCGATACTCACGCGTTCTAGGCAAACAGACGGTTTTCACGAGTCCGCTGAGCGGCACTGGCCTCATCAACTCGACGATGGCAAT
Organism: Galeopsomyia nigrocyanea; assembly: GCA_035047105.1. Classification (NCBI taxonomy): domain Eukaryota; kingdom Metazoa; phylum Arthropoda; class Insecta; order Hymenoptera; family Eulophidae; genus Galeopsomyia; species Galeopsomyia nigrocyanea. The sequence goes on along the minus strand of JAWWMK010000040.1, from coordinate 4,916,725 downwards.
GTCGTTGTCGAAGGTGCGCTTGTCGTAGCGCGGATGGATCCTCAGCGACTTGATGGGGTATCGGCCGTGATCGGCAAAGTGGGCCGTGAAATACTGCTTCTGAAAGCTGAAACAGAGTGCAATCATGCAGTTGGCGCGAGATGAAGTGGTCGACTGGCCGCATCGCGCGCGAAAAGTTGTTATACCCGTGGATACAGTGCGCAGCTGTGAGTAGGTGCTTGCGCGTGATGAGACTCGCACCGCAGTGGTGGGCCCCGTGGTAATTGATTTCCACCGCCCAGGGGAATTCGCTGGTGCTGGTGATGTCGCCGTTAACTATCCGCGTTTGCCGACTCACGCCGCACACTAATTCAATCAGAACAATTCAACGGTGATCAATGAGGGAGCCGCTTTACGAGTGATTGTCAGTGATCCACCATGGACTTACCGCAGTTCTGCTGCTGGCAGAGCTTGAGGGCTGTGGCGGCCGAGGTGGACGAGCGCTCCGTCGGTGGCGTCAAGTTGTAATAGCTCGCCCCAGGGACCTGACTGTCTTCGCTCAATATCTGCAACAACGACAAGTGGCTGACGTCAGCTCGACTCGGCTAATTGGCAGTCGAGCTTTCGGTGCTTCAATTACCAGTCTGGGAGAAATATGGGCCGCCTGCGAGAAGCCAAAGGAGCCGACGACTAGGGCAGCTTGCAGCAGCAGCAACGAGGGGAGGAACGAGCTTGCCATGATACTACCTGCTACTCGACTGATGGCTGAAGGATCCTCGATGATGGCTGTGCCTCGGCACGAGTGACGATTAGCCAGAGCTTGGCCAATTTATAGGGCATTATATCTAATGAGTAATGTCGGCTACGCGCAACAAGTGGGGGCGATTTACCTTGGCTGCTGCGCTTGCATTGGCAGACAATAGAGCTAGCTCCGCGACCTTTTGCTTACCTGGAAATATGCGCGCTCCAAGTACGTTTCATCAGCGACGACCTTTCCTCCTTCCACCAGTTTGCGCCGATATTGCGCAATTGTGCGCCGCGCCGTGCTGCGCTACGTTCCGTATCGCACGAACCCAGAGCTTGCAGCGGAAAATGAAAGAAAGAAACAACAAAGAGAACAAAGAAAAAACACGGGAAAGCTCGCTCGCTCTCTCCTCTCCTCAGATGTGCAACGGACTCGCGCAGAGCTATAGCAAAGCCCAATAGACTGCTGCGTTTGTGGGGTTGCGACAATTTCGCATATGTCGCGATCATCAATCGTCGACACAACGCGCCAACTCTCGATTATTCACATTAAAATCGGGTCAATGTAATTAGACGCCCTTGGCTTCGTAAATCCTACTCGGCTTTTACGCAGCTTCTTACGGCAGATAAGCAGAGCATGCGGGCAGGCACAAATAACACAACTCATATACAAGTGATACACATCGGCAATAGCGCCGCTGTTTTGCAGCTGACATTGAAGATTTGACTAGTCGAAGATTTAGTCGCGTGGTGTGCGTTGTAGGTTCGACAACGGCTGATGGCATTTTTCGTCGACGAAGTACGCGTATCTTTAGAATTGGCCCTCGTTCTGTTATATAGCTCATTATCAGCGTGAGCAGCCTTGAGTGGCAGCGGCTCAATTTGGAAAATTCATATCTATACAAAGCCTCAATCTTATCGTCGCGCCTCTCTTGTAATGATTCACCTCTGCGTCCACAATCTCGTATGCTCTTTCTTATCAAAGAACAACTCGTCATCTTCAATCCCTTACAATCGTTCGCTCTACACTAATCATATAATGTTTGCTTAAAGTTTTACCTCAACGAGACACATGATAAGCGCAAAGGCGCTCATTGTAGAGTAGGTATACGCAAAACTAGTTATTCTTTTTACGCTGTTCTGCTCGAATTGCCTTTGCAACTGGCAACAGTTGAGTCTTGATTCCGCGCAATACTAATCGACGTCGATTGCTAATTGTTTGGCGCGCCGATAGTCTAATCGATCAAAGTTGGTAACCAGATTCAAGCGTGAGCCGAACTTTTAGACGATATAGACCCGCATGAGGGGGGACTGACTTATATACCTTGACCCGTTGATTCTCGCTCCAACTGACAACGCAGCTCGCTAGCTCAAAATTGGTTCATCGTCATCAACGACATTGGCAATAGCGTATTCACATGATATAAGCAACACAAAATCTGAATTTCAACAGTAGCCAACGTGGTTTCGCGGCATCCACATGATGGGAACACGCTCGGGAACTCAACTGTTATGGTCGTGATGTCAATGCAATCGCCTCCAGATACATTTAAAAGTTCTTGCACATATTATTCTAAACATGATCGCGTGTCTTTTTGCACTCCTGTAATTCTCCAAACCTGCATAAGTTCAAGATCTCTCGGGAATTGTGATATATAGTAATTTATCTTGAAAGAAATTAAATGTGACTGCGAAAAATCAAGTTGCGCATAATAAACTCGCAGAGTTAACCTATCCAATTTTTCATTTTATTGTTTTACTTTGAATAAGATTAAGAAAATTTTCCACAATGCTTTGGATAAGATTAACAAAATCTTAGGTGAAGCTTCGAACATGATTTAAAAAATATTCGTTGAAGCTTTGATTAAGATAAAAAAAATCTTCGGCAAAGCTTCGATTAAGATTGAAAAAATCTTCGGCAAAGCTTCGATTAAGATTGAAAAAATCTTCGGCAAAGCTTCGATTAAGATTCAAAAAATCTTCGGCAAAGCTTCGATTAAGATTCAAAAATTTCTTCGGAAAAGCTTCGATTAAGATTAAAAAAATCTTCGGCAAAGCTTCGATTAAGATTAAAAAAATCTTCGTTGAAGCTTCGATTAAGATTAAAACAATCTTCTTTCGAGCTTCGAATAAGATTAAAAAATTGTTCGTGGAAGCTTCGATCAAGATTTAAAAAATCTTCGTGGAAGCTTTGATT
>JAWWMK010000040.1:4886161-4913705 GCA_035047105.1 Galeopsomyia nigrocyanea | reverse complement strand
TCTTCGTTGTAGCTTCGATTAAGATTAAAACAATCTTCTTTGCAGCTTCGAATAAGATTAAAAAAATCTTCGTTGAAGCTTCGATGAAGATTAAAAAAATTTTCGGGGATGCTTCGATTAAGATTAAAACAATCTTCTTTGGAGCTTCGAATAAGATTAAAAAATTGTTCGTGGAAGCTTCGATCAAGATTTAAAAAATCTTCGTGGAAGCTTTGATTAAGATTGAAAAAATCTTCGGCAAAGCTTCAATCCAGATTAAAAAAATCTTCGTTGTAGCTTCGATTAAGATTAAAACAATCTTCTTTGCAGCTTCGAATAAGATTAAAAAAATCTTCGTTGAATCTTCGATCAAGATTAAAAAAATTTTCGGGGAAGCTTCGAATACGATTTACAAAATCTTTGGCAATGCTTTAAATAAGATTTAAAAATCTTTAACAAAGCTTCGAATGTGATTAAAAAGATTTATAAAATATATCATAAAATGAAGAGAACTAACTGCATGGCAACTCTGAACAATGTATATTGATTATTAAATGTACTAAGATTTCAACAATTTTCACAATTTTAGATTTTGAACATATCAAAAGATATTTTTCATGAATCTCTCAAATCCTAATTTCGCTTCATCAAATAATAATTATGGACCAAAGGATCTCCTCTTTGAACAGATATTTTTATATCTGCGTATATATCAGGGGGGGATGGGCTTAACGTAGTGCAACAAACGGGTAGTTTTGATCAGTTGCAATCGTTCTCTTATATATAAAAGACGTATATAACGTTGTTTTGAAAATGTCAACAGTGTCGCCAAAGAGAAATTGTCGACAAAAATTAGATTGACGCGCTCGCTTTCACGCTGCAGTCAACTCAAAATAAATTATTGCGTATTATTTTTTTCTCTTGTTTGATAAACGACACGGTAAATCTACATGAATTTATTACAAGAAGATGCTTAAGCTGAACACTAGAAGCCCCAGTGATAAAAATAAAGTAGTGACGAGTGAAATATATCCGGTTCTTCAAGAATAGTTAAAATTCAGCGATAGATGTATATTTTTCATTCTTTATATTTTATATTTTTAAGCTTGGCTTTAGTTATCCCGTTATCGCCAGATTAGCATGATAGCTTGTATATATGAGAGCATTTTTGAATATTATTTGTTCTGATAAGCAGTGCTGAAAATTCACGTGGAATAAAACGGAGACGAGAGCGTTGAAAGCCGCAAGTGTTGTTGGCAGCTGGTTAAACAAATTTTTGGAAAGAGCGTGGCGATGATCCGCGTGTTTGTATCAGAGGAGGAGGAGGAGGAGTGGGCAAAAAGGAGGTGAAACGAGAAAGGTGGATGGCGGTTGGAGGAGTAAAAGACAGAGGATGACGCTAAAGATTTTTGAAACTGGTACAAGTCCGATAGATATTTGGATGCGCAAAAAGTTGGCAAATTAGCATATTGACGATCGACAGCCAAAACGTTAATCTGGCGCGTGGCCGGCGCAGGAAAGAGAGAGAAAGCCCCGGCGTGGTGGCAGCTGTTTAATATTCCCTCCCTCTGTATAAATAAAGTTGCGCCAATGAAGCCCGGCTCTGTAGTGCGAAAGTGTCGTACGCGGTTGCTTCGTTCCGCGGGAATCCGATTATTCCAAGCCAAGCCAGCGACTAAAGCCGGCGTATAGAAAGCGCCGGTCGCCTGCTGTTCGCTCTCTCTCTCTCTCTCTCTCTCTCTCTCTCTCTCTCTCTCTCTCTCTCTCTCTCTTTTTCTGCCTCTTTCTCCGCGGCTGTTTTCGCGAGAGGTTACTCGTCTCCCGGACTGTTTGTTGCCTACGTCAGCTCGGCTACAGCGCATCGACAATGAGGTGGATTTGGGCAGTAATTTTCCTCGGTGTGCCTCTTGCCGCATCCTCTAACATACTGAACCGCCAGGTACTGTTGGCGCAAAGCCGCCTCGAGATTTAGTGGCAAGCTTTTCACACACAACTCTTATTTGGATCAAATATTTGCAGTCGGGATTGCCGCACTTGACGGACCTGCCGGGTAAGAATAGAGGGGACCCGCAGCAGCAAGCCAATCCCGAAGAGGACAAGTTTTTCCTGAGTTGGCTGCAAAATGTATTGGGCTACAAGCCGACGATAGCGGGAACGATGACGGCGCCGACGACGCCGACGACGCCGCTAGGCGGGCAGTCCTCGAGCAAATGTCCAGCCTGTTGTGAGTATATAAGATTAACGTTAATGAATTGCAATCGGTAATGAATGCTCAATCGCGTCAATACCGCCAATCCTGCAGATTGCGGAATAACGAACAAACAGAAGCGCATTGTCGGTGGCATGGAGACCCAGGTGAACGAGTACCCATGGGTCGCTCTGCTCACGTACAAAGGTCGCTTCTACTGCGGCGGAAGCGTGATCAACTCCAAGTACGTGCTCACGGCGGCTCACTGCGTCGACAGGTAAGCATTCATCGTTTCGTCGCGTCGTCGTTGTATCCGTGATTGATTGCCAATTGCCTGCCGATTCAAGATTTCAGAAGAGCCTGATTGGCGTGCGCATACTGGAGCACGATCGCAATTCCACGACGGAGAGCAAGAGCCAGGACTTCCGAGTGGCTGAGGTTATTCGGCACAGCGCCTACTCGACCGTCAACTACAACAACGACATTGCGCTGCTCAAGGTGCAGGGCTCGTTCAAGTTTGACAATAAGATGAGGCCGGTGTGCCTGTCCGAGCGCGGTACGTCTGAAACTCAATTATTTTTAAATATAAATCGTCTAACGAATAGTGCCGACTGACTGACTAACTGACTCGTGTCTGCAGCGAAAACTTTCACCGGGGAAGTGGGCATTGCGACCGGTTGGGGGGCCACCGAGGAAGGAGGACCCGTTTCCAACTATCTGCGCGAGGTCAGTGTGCCCATTCTCTCCCAAAACGAATGCCGCTCCAGCAAATATCCCGCCCGAAAAATCACCGATAACATGCTCTGCGCCGGCTACAAAGAGGGCCAGAAGGACTCTTGCCAGGGCGACAGCGGCGGCCCCCTCCACGTGCAGTCCCAAGGCGTGCACCGCATCGTCGGTCAGTTTTTTTCCCATTCTCATCGCTTCCTCCATTCATTCTCACGAAAGATAAATTTTCCAACTGCTGTCGTTGCAGGGGTCGTCTCTTGGGGCGAGGGATGCGCTCAACCCGGCTACCCCGGCGTCTACACCAGGGTCAATCGATTCCTCACCTGGATCATGCGCAACACCGAGGACGCTTGCTATTGCTCCGATACTCCTCTCCCAAGTCTCTGATTTGTTCAATCAACCATACACCATTTGAGCAACTCGCAATCAACGACTGCAACTTTTTATTTGGCATTGTCAATGGACACTGCGAGTTTTAACGTTTATTAACTTATTCTTCTTCGAGTGCCTGCGCGTATGTGTGTGTGTGTCTCTGTATATACATACATATATTTTAATGTTATTTATTTTTAGTATTTGTACTGTCGGATATTGTAAATAAGTACTTGTTGATATGTATAATCATTAATGTGTCTCTTGCTTATTCCGACAATATTGCACCTAACAACTACCCTACCATATTTTCAAGTTATATTATATACTGAGAGGCATCGATGCAGAGCCTTCGTTTCAGCAACCGTTGTCGCCGCGGCCGTGGCTGCATGCGGATTATTCCGATGAAAGCGAGGTGGATCGAGTGTCCCTTTCTGCCGGGTACAGCCAGAATGTTTCCATGTTGCCTTTCCCCTAAAAGTAAAAAAAAAACGTGAGTCATGACCACATTGTAGAACGAAAGGAGAAATAAAAAATGATCCACCTTTACGGGAACAACACCTCGGGCCTCGATAACGTAACGATCCTCCGGTAAGAGTGCTTTCGTAGTGGGCGATATATGCACTCTGCCCGGCTTGGATAAAACGACAAAAGACATGAGATGCAAGTATATCAACGAGAATATGCATCTACACAGGTACATAAACGTATCGAGCAAGTAATTATAATTATTGCTGCGTTACGATCTTTATGCTAAAGTTTTACTTGAATCTATTACCAGACTGGTAGTTTGCATTCTAGAAGCGGTGTTGACGGTATCGCCGAAGAAACAGTATCTCGGCACTTTGATGCCTACGACGCCAGCGACCGCGGGTCCCGAGTGCACACCTGCAATACGAAATTTATAAATGAGAATAGTTACACACGCGGCTAGATAGCTTGCTATTTGATTTAGAGAGAGGGATACCGATGCGAACTTGAATGTCCAAAGCCGAGGGTAGGGACAGCGAGCGAACTTGCGAGATGAGCTGCAGGGCGACGTCGGCGATGTTGATCGCGTGATCGTCAGTTCGATCGGGAGCCCCGCTCGCTGCCATGTAAACTCGACCCACCGTCTCTACCTGCAAATCGCATGTAGAGCAAATGAGCGTCAGTATACAACACCTTTTATATTGATGCTGTCACCTTGTACACGTTAAACTGGTCCATGAGGCTGTCGAAACAGGAATAAACAGCATTCATCGAAGACACAATGTCCATAACGTCCTCGATCGTCGAGTAGTTGAAGTCGCAAAGCTCGCAGAATAAAACGGATATCGACTCGAACGACTGCGAAAGATGTGCGCATAATATTAAGTAAGTGCTGCTGCTAAATCATTGAGGAAAATTGTCTACCTCGCAAGTGCTCAGCGAACTGGCACCAGCCCTCAGCCTGTCGGCGACGCTCTGCGGAATCATCGAGTACAGCAGCTCGTCGCTCTTGCTTTTCCATCGATCGAGCAGCGCGTAACTCTGTTCCAACTCTTGAGATCGCTGCTCTGCTTTCTCAAACATCATTTCCAGTCTGCGTGATGCGACAGGTGAATCGATATCGATTGTTAATGATTTTTATGTGACGCATCAGTCGCGCGCGATTACCTGCCGCAGTGCTGCCAGCCGGCGAGCACCAGTTCCCGACTGAGGCCGTGCGGGTTGAGGTCGTTCAGGTAGAGGCCCATGTTTAGCAGCTCGTCCAAACTATTGATTCTGCAGACGACGACAACAAGACAAAGCGATGAGAGTAAAATAGCTGTCGAATTGAGCCACAATCATTCATTGGCTCTATACACTCACAGGGGGCTGCAGAGAAAAATGATGGCATCGATGTCGTCGATGTACCTCATTTGGCCTTTGAACAACATGTTGCGCGCTCCCTGGCTGCCGCGCCGATCCAACTTGTTTAGCCTCACCACTGTGCTCTGCTCCTTCGATTGCTGCTCGGCCGCGGCATTGACCTCGCCGCCCTTTATCTGTAGCCGCTCCGTCGATCTCATCAGCTCCAGCTCAAAAGTCAGTGAGTGCAGATACATGACCTGCCAAGATATGCACGTTGCAACTATATTCGTGGAGTACATGTCGTTGCATGGTGTGCGACAACTAAAATTTGATGCGCACGTTGCCCCAAGTGAAGGGGATGCCCTTGGGTCGGCGAAGCTTGAAAACATCGGTCGCGTGCCTGTTTAGCAGGGACGAGGAGCTGCCCCAAGCCTGAAGCAGCTTGCCACCGACGCCCATGATGCACATGTCCCGATCGAGCAGCACGGCGAACGGGAACAGTCGCAGGAACAGCGAGCATGAGACTGGCGCCAGCTCCCTGCCGATTGGCGTCTTCATCTTGCTATTTTTCGCCACCTGCGCACATTATCCGTCCTCGCAAATACATGTATTTCCATAAATATTAACTCACTTACGTAATTGCGGTTGTCAAAGTCTATGCGAAATTTCACCATTACGCTCTTCGTGCCGGGAATGTTGTTTGAGCTCTCGAGAACTCGAATGTTTAGCGCCGTCTCGTAAAGCTCCTCGGCAATCTGGTATAGTTGTCCTGCAATTTCAATTTATTATTGTCTCTGCATTACGTGTCGACTCGATTGATGATGTTACCCATGAAATAGTGAGTAAAGCCTTGTCTCGTACTCCTGTAGACGAGCACCACCCCGTCCTGGTCGACGTGAGTCAGGTACATTGAAGGGCTCTTCATTTTCGGATAGGTGAAGCGCATCTGCATGTGGATATTGTCGACGCTCTGCAGAAACTCGCAAAAGTATCGGCCCGTCGCTTTGATTGTGTATCCGTATCTGCAAATGCCTAATTAGCTTCACTTCTACTCGTCTACCATATATAAATCAAAATCAATGGTATTTGTCGACATTTTATTACCCAAGATTACTAAAGAATCGTACGAAACATTTGCCAAAGTATTGCATCACGCAATCAACCGTCTCGCGCGTGTGCACAGCCAGTCCCGCGGCTAATTTTGTCATCAAGTCGTCTGGATAGATTTGCCGAGTGTTGAAGACAGTGTGCTTTGCTCCCGCTCTATCCAATACATCCAGCCACAGATTTTCTCCATATTGCAACTGTAATTTAATTATTTAATCAAAACGCTACAGTCATTTTCTTTATTTCATCATATATACAAGACTACACCCGCAAGATAATGCACTCAGTACACGGAAACTCAATCGCTCTTATGAGGTTCAGCCCTTCGCAGTGTCAAACCAATGGCTCTTTGTCACACTACCCCATTAAACCATCTCTTAGGACTCGGCGTCAATATAGTCACTGCTCTCGACCATTCCGCTGATTAGAGCTTGCTCAAGTCCCTTGTAAGCAATTCACCATAGGTTCAATCTGCAGATTAAATGATTGGAAAACACGACACTATCCATTTAAAAATAGGACACTAATGAATTTTCGTCTACTATGATACTTTAAATAATTATATATGTATTTTTACATACATATTCATATTATGGAATGATATATTGTGCATTTATTTATAGTCATAGTATTTGCGTCGATTGTATGCTATTGGAGAGCATAATTTTAAATTTATGCTTGACGCGTTCCATCGCTGACGTATCGAAAGATATTTGTGTATTCGTTGAGTGACAAGTGCACATCATTTTCGTTATTCATTGTTGTACTGACAAAAGTAACGAAAAATAAATATCAAGACAATTGTAGTAGAATATTCTGAATTAAACAGAAGGAGTGTGCGATTGAAAGAGGGGCAGAGCTATACCAATATTATTTTGGCCAAGTAAATTGACAGGCATACTTCCGCGATGCTTCAAAGATCTAATTTTAAATTTTTGGAACGGAGACTGCCATTTTAAAATATAATTTCAAACGCATATTTAAACTTATTAAAATTATTACAAACCCCAGACTACACTTGTATAAAATTTCCAATCTATTTTTCAATCTGTTTTTTTTTTGCTTTACAGTCGCTTTACACTTGCTTTACAAGTACCTTGTAGTGCAGTTGTAATTTTGTTAAAAATGTAACATTTATAATTATTCTATAGCTGATGAAGATTAAGGGCCATTGCGCGGCTGATGGAAGAAATGATAATAAATCAAATGAACATGATTTGTACTTTGGGTTTTCATACTTGCAAGAAAAAAAAGTTTTCAAGCTCCAAAAAGTAAACGCATTGAGTAAGTTGTAAATGTGAAAGTTACATATTATAATAATAACTTTTCTCAAGCACACTTTGACTAAGCAGTAAAAATGCTAAGGAGAGAAAATTTAATAAAAGAAAAGAAAACAGATTAAATGAAAATGTACAAAGAGATTTGAGAAATATATTCGTCACGTGATTATCATGAAGAATAATGTTGAATAAACGTGAGCTGGCTTTTTCTCTCCCTCGCTTTTTGTGATAAATCGCTTAGGGAACCCCCTTTTTATTACCTATAAGGGATTGTTGTGTCAACAAAGTACTGAAGAAGTACAGTTCACTCTTCTGGAATAATGATTATTTACTAGAATATAAAAGCCGTAGATAAAAAAACTTGAGCTGCTTTATTAGGAAGTGAAGTAATGTAACTTTTTTTCAAGTTATTTTACAGGAAAAACCACAAAGAAAATTATCAAAGGACAAGAGTGCTTACTTTGCATGAACGTACCTGTACAAAATGTTGTATACTTTCTAGAAGCATTCCATACATAATTGTGATATGTTGTAGATATAATCAAATTCAAATGAAATATCGTAATTATCGTTTAAACGAAAGATTAGCTTGAAATACGGTGTGACGGGTATGCAAAATGAAACGGTGCCGTTGCATGTAATCTTCAAGTGAACTGTTTGACGAAAAAATTATGACAGCATGTATTTTTTGATTAGAATAAACAACCAAATTTCGGAATATTTCAAATTCGGTTGAAATGAAACGATTAAAAGCATGTAGGTGATGTTGCGCGTCCGACAAACTTTTTGAAATTTATTGTTGCAGTTTGTTCGGGCGTACTTGAGCGAAACTATTGCGTGAGCAACGACAGGCGGCAGAAAACGAACTGTACAAGTAAAGCAGACGCTTCTGGAGCAATGCTCCACAGTCGGCGAAACGCAGGCACTTTTGCCGCTGCGCACGACGGCGCATGCCTCGTTTAATATAACCAGTCTTTGGATAAATGAATAAATATTTTTAATTAAACTGAACCCCTCTTTGGTAATGTATAGGGGAGACGGGTCGGATGCCTCTGATAGTTAATTTTCACCAAAGATACAGCCTATCAAAAAAAAAATGTGTGTGGTACTTTCCCCTTCCCATAAGGAAGTCTATACTAATTTTTTTCATTTTTAGTCAAAAACTCAAGAAAAGTACCAAATTGAATCCTATTTTCATAGTCGAAATCTAGACTTGAAATAAATTTATTTATTCGCCGAACAATTTGTTTTTCCGTTATTGTTTAAATAGGGATTAGGGAAAGTGCCCCACCAAGCCGGTAATTATACCCCGCCGGCGGGACACTTTTACCCCAAAAAATTTTATTTGGAAAATGAAATTAAAATGTGAAAACGATAATTTCCCTAATTGAAAAAAAAATTGTAATGGATTCTACGAATGCTGAGCTTCAACAATTCATTATCAGAAATTTATTGACTGCATGGGAACGTTGTTAAAAAAAATTCAAAACCAAAAAGTTGGTTGTATTGCCCCACTCTCCCCTACAGGTATTGTTAGCTAAGTAGTAGAAATTATTTCAATTAATTTATTTTTCAAGTACGATCGAATTACAGTTATCGATTTGGAAAATTGTTTGTTTATTTTTTTGGAACATAACGATGCATACGAGCGTTTTACATCTGTAATTTTTAAATATGTTCGTAACAGGCGCGTTTTCCATCTGCCGATGGCGCTTGGATATAGTCTCTGAAAAGTCTGACTCTAGCTAGAGTGGTCGAGTCGAGATGGCTCTCTCTATCTCTCTCTCTCTCGCAGTATGTATAGTATAGTAGGCGTCGCAAAAGTAATTCATGTATGTATAGTGTTTGTATAGTATACACACACAAGAGCACAGTGAATGTAGTGGTATCTCCACGCTTATGCAGTTTTAGCCACCAAAACAGACAGTACCTAATTCCAGATGAGGAGAACGTGTTGTTGTATAGTAAGCCAGAAACAGCCAGAAATGACCAAATTGAAAGAAAGTCGTGGCGCCGTTCCTCATTAAGCTCATACAATAGAGTCACGGGAATGTTTAATCGAGTAAATTGATCCAAAGTGTAAATAATCTTGTGCGTCGAGTGTTGTGTATATTAGTCGGCGACAGCTTTATAATAGCTGAAAAGTGTTGTTTTATTCATTGTGCAACGTCAGTTGTTGGAGCTAAAATACTAGATAAATTAATATATATACAAACGATCGTAGAGTGTCAACCGAACGCGTGAAATACAAGCAACAGTACCTACGATGTCGAATGATTTTGATCTACTCGAGCAGTAATTTCAATTGAAAAGAGAGTGCATAATCGTCAACGGGACATAGGAACAATGATGCCGACCTCGCCCTCGGAAAAATCCCTCACGGGTAGCTTACGGTCGGACAGTCAAAGTGACAACTCCAACAGCAATTCCAATTCCACCAGCTACTCGATAAGAGAAGACAAGTGGCCGGATCTGGTCGTTTCTCGACCAAGGAAACTCGACGCATGGTGGTTTCCGAGGCGTAAGTAAATAAATAATGTTCAATGATAATATCATGTCCCGAGTTGACCAATTAAATTCGTAATGCATTATGCACAAATTGTCACTCGTGACCGTGAAAGAGCGCGAAATTTTGAAAACCAGTTGCTGCATTTGTGTTCTTTTTTTTATATCCAACGATGCAGGTTTCCATTGCGTATTATTATTTGTTGATGTATTATCCTTGCTTGATAAAGTCAATATTTACTTTCGAAAAGTTAGCGTTACGCCCGATAATCTTTTAGTTAAATAGTTAATTGCTTTTCGGAATGTATGTACATACAAATAAACAAAACACGCATCCTAACGCATATAAATAACTATTCCAATTTTACAAGAAAAATTTATTGAAAACGATACCAAGTAAAGTACTTTTCATCGTGAAACGTAAGGCGCAAAAATTGGAGTGGTTCGCAATTTGTTGGATCAATTTTCCGCGGGATGTCAACGTCGACGTTTCAAATTGGAAAAACAACATCCGATTTTCACGAAATAGCGTAAAATTGCCAACTGAAAAATTAGAAATGAATTATATGAGCTCCATTGTCGTATCGTTCGCCGAAAAAAAAAAAGAATGTTGCATTGAAGAGAAAAGTGAAGAAAAGAAGGATTTCTGCGTTGCCCACTGAAGTGAAACGGCCATGAGTAGTACGCTATGCGGGTGGCAGCACCTGCACGATTCGAAGCTGAAGCGGAATGAGTTGGAGGCGGAGAGCTTGCGAGCCTATAGGTATTCGAAAGAGCGCTTGTTGTTCTGCGGCGCCGCAACGCAGCGAATGTATTGATTTAGCTAGGGGGAGGCATGGTCGGCTTGGAAAAATCGATGTGCTAGGGAGCTCATTCCAGCTGTCGCCATGTTTCGTTGCAAAAGCGTGCACTTGTGCTCGCAATAGTCTCGCAATTAGCAGCCCGCAAGTTGTGAGCCACGTCTCGAATTGCTTGACAGCCATGCAGTTGTAGCAGTGGCGGCGAGTAGCAGTGAGTGCTAAAACACTGGCATTCCAATCAGCCAAATTATAAGTGAAGTCAAATGAGATAAATTGGTAGCAATAGCAGCTTGCGACTTGAAATCGTCGAAAATGCTGGATCAAGATATAGCTGGCGCTCAGGACACGATTTATCTGTGCAATTTTCGAGTGTCCGTCGACGGAGAGTGGCTCTGTCTGAAAGAGCTGCAGGATGTCGATTTTAGCATGCAGGACTCAATGCAGCGCTCGCCCTCGCCGCCCCTGGCCATAAGCGGTACACAGTGCAACGATCATTTACAGCAACCGAATGATGATGTGCCAGAGCTTTGTCATATTCTTTCGTCACCCATTCAGCACGTCTCTTATTTGTGTTTGTATATTGCTTGCACACACTCGCACACTCTTACACACATACACCAAACACACACACCCACACACACAGATACACACACTTGATATTCTTATTTTAAGATGATCACGCTTTACGAATTCACTTCTCGCGTACGTCGTACTATTTTATATTGTGTGTATTACGCCTACTATGTCTCGAGTACTCAAGTAACTTGACATTTGGAAAATAATCGTATTGTAAATTTTGAGATCAAAGTTTTTGTAATCACAAATTAAAATTCAAATTGTGCATGTGCTTTTGGCATTGTAATGAGAAATGTTTTTCCATTTTCTGTCTCACAGCGCGAGATCCTGTTATCATTGAGAGAAGCAACCTCGTGAACATTTCGAAACTAATCGTTAAAGAACTCATTGAAACATCCCTCAAATATGGGCGTATGCTTGATTCCGATCATATGCCTTTGCAACATTTTTTCATTGTCCTCGAGCACGTACTCAGACATGGCCTACGCCCTAAAAAGGTAAAAGCTCCAAATTCACATCATTATATGTATTACGCTGTGTTTTGTTGCTGAATGACTTGCCTAATGAGTGCGCGTCACTACTGCAGGGATTGCTCGGCCCTAAAAAGGAGTTGTGGGACATTTTGCAATTGGTCGAGAAGTATTGCCCAGAAGCTCAAGATATGACCTCCAGTATTCGCGACTTGCCTACTGTCAGGTAATTGCAGACAGAGTTAAGCATCGAATTCGAGAGAAAGTCGATCAGTAATCGATTGTTTGCTTCTTCACTCTTTTTTAAGGACTGCTATGGGTAGAGCACGAGCTTGGCTGAGAATGGCATTAATGCAGAAGAAGCTAGCGGACTACTTGAAGGTATTGATCGATCACAAAGACGAATTATTGTCAGAGTATTTCGAGCCAGATGCATTGATGTTGAGCGAAGAGGCCATTGTTATAATGGGTCTACTAGTTGGCCTCAATGTTATAGATTGTAATTTTTGCGTAAAGGTTAGGCATCCCGTTAATTATTAATTATTCAATTTATCCATGTCGGATTTTACACGCAATCAAAGAAAATCTTATCACTCCCGCTAGGAAGAAGATCTTGATTGCCAGCAAGGTGTCATCGACTTTTCATTGTATCTGAGAAACAGTAATCATATTCCTGGGGAATCGCCGGACGAAGAGTTGGACAACGATAATATGACTACAGTACTTGATCAAAAAAATTACATAGAAGAGCTCAACCGACATCTCAAGTAAATATGCTTCAACAATCAACAAACACTGAAATAATTGCCCCAGTGACCCAATAACACTGATAAACATTTATGCTGTTATTTAGCGCAACTGTACAAAATCTTCAGGCAAAGGTTGAATCTCTAACTACAACAAATGCCTTGATGAAGGAAGATTTGTCAATTTCCAAAGGCAATTTACTTTCGCTTCATTACGAAAATCAACAGCTGAAAAAAGAACTGGGCATAGAAGTCAGAGATTCGCATGAGGTATCCATTTATCTATCTGCATTGCGTGAAGCATAATATTATCATCGCGCACGATTAAAATCAATTTTGTTTTCAATCAATTAATCAGATCAGCAAAGTGCCCATTAAAATAACAGAAACGACTTCTGAAATTGAAGAGCTGAGGATTCGATTTGAAACTGAGAAGAGATCGCGATTGGAGGCTGAAAAAGAATTGGATCTGCAGGTTCATATACTTACATGATTTTCTATCCATACCATTATCAGGTTGATATCACAAAGGTTGGTAAATTTAATATTCAACAGATATGTATGAAATCTGAAATGGAAGTTGCGATGAAGCTACTGGAGAAAGACATTCACGAAAAGCAGGATACGATAATATCCTTGAGGCGACAGCTTGACGACATCAAACAAATTAACTTGGAGATGTACAAAAAGTTGCAGGTAAAAAAATGTTTAATGTTTCGTTGTTGGCTTCGACTACATGTAGGTGTATATTGATAATGTTCGACGAGAGTGTCTCATTAATTAGCCGTGAAGGCACTCGGTCGCACATAATTAATGCAAGAGTGACAGTACTTTGCAAGACTGGTTGATTCAAAGCTATTTGCATAAATAAAAGTACAAATGTTTACTTCAATCGAATTTCTGTTGTCATGTCTTTTGATCTCAATGTATTTTGGTAGATCCGCTGTTGCAAAGTACTGACATTCGCGATATTAACTTGTCCCATAGGAATGCGAACAAGAACTAACGCAAAAAGGCGAAATGGTGAGTAGGCTACACGCGAAAACAAATCAAATAGGGAAACTACTCAACAATCTCGAAAAATTCAACCACCTGATGAAAGACGGCGAAAGTGCTCGCAGTCCAACGACTCCAGGGAGCATTTTCAAGTCTATCCAGAACAAGTCCAGCCCAACGACGCCGAGGGAACAGCTGGCGCCAGCGCGTCCACGGTCTATTTGCGTCAGTAGCGATCCTCATAAAATGTTTGATGTGCTGGACAGAAGCAAATCGGTCGTATCTTCTGCGGCCAAAGATCCCTCATCGGCGTCTGGTCCACACTCGAAAAAAATCGCGTCAGACAAAAAGGAAATACCTTCAACGGATTAAATATTTTCATCTGCTCGTAAACGTTTCATTTTCTAATCAAAATTATGCGAGCAAAATCAGTGGCGATAAGCATGCATATTGTAGCTCAATGCCAAGACTAACTTTTATAATCGCTGGCTGTCTTGCGTTGAACGATCGCGTTGGTTCATAATTTTGTTAATGTTCATTTTCAAATTATTCGCTTCATACCTACAAGTAAAGGCTCATACTGTCATATTTGTAAGTTAATGCTCTACGTACATGATTTGCGCAAGAGTAAAGTGTTTTTGACGTGTCAAGTGCACAACTTTTAATCTGTTAACAATATAATATTGAAATGAAATGTTTTTAATCATGGTTTTCAGGAATGCGAGAGTTCACTTAGACACAAAACCGAACTGATTGCAAAATTGGAAGCAAAAACGTTCTCTATGACTGATACCATTCAGAGAATGGACGAAAAGTATGTGTGATTATGCACTTTAATGTAATACGTTCTAGTCATTCGATCAGTATTTTATCATTTACCATGTTACTTAAAAACCGTTTGCTCGATAAAAGAAAATGGGGGTATCAAGTCAAGTTGTAATGAAATACTCTTGAAGAAGACGACGAGGATGTGATAATACGTATGTTTTATTGAGCTTCACGTAACCAATGCTTTTTTTTTTTTTTTTGGGAGTAAAATTTAACAATGAAACTTGACATAATTTTGTACGGAAATCTATGTAATTATGTATATGCAGAAAAGTTTTATTCAAAAGAGAAATAAATCTTTGTTGTAAAGTATATATAATATATTATTACTCAATTCTGCGTAAGCAAGTGATGATATATACAAATTATCTAAAGGAAATAGCACTGCTTCTGTGACGTTAAAAGAAGCCTGCTTATGTAAAAATATTATTACCATAATAAATATAAATCTGTCTAAATATACGTACACATATATTGAGTATATTTACTTTCCCTAGCTTACATCATTATTCTCAGTCAACCTATAACAATATAAATTTTCGAAAAGGATATTTTTTTCTATACTTTCAATCGGTCTGTGAAAACTTGTCAATTAGTAAGTTTTATTATTATTTATCGATAAATTATTTTAATTTTCTGCGAGCAATATTGCTGTTTAAAGTTGGTTCTTTGAAAGCTATAAATGGGATAGTAAGAGCACGTAGAAAAAGCATTGATGAGTGGAATGGCGGGGGAGGTGGGCCGAGCAGGGTGGCTTGGGGAGGGAAGGGACCTCAATGAGAATTCAATCGAGCGGTTTGATGCTTAAATGGTAAATGAGAATGTTACTGATCGCGGGATCGGCTAAAATGATGAAATGGCGACTGTTTGATTGATGCAGACTGAAGGCATTGGAGGATGTGCGCTCTGGAGCAGAGGAGCGCGTGCGTACTCTGGGTGCCGAGGCGGCGGAGAAGGAGGCGCTCGCCAGCGGCATCGAGAGGGAGTTGCGCATCGAGCGCGAGTGGCGCACTTCCCTGCAGGAGTCGTCGATCGGCTACGCAGAGAAATTGTCGCAACTCCATCAGGATATCGATCGACTGAGGAAGGAATCTGAGGTATGCCGCATAATTAAGCCATTGCCAACATAATCGTTATTCGTGCAAACAAATAATAAAAATGAAATTGAAAAAAAAAAATCCACAGCGCTACAGCTCACTGCAGGATGAGCACTACGCCCTGAAGGAGATTTGCGCGGAGCAGGAAAAGACTCTCGAGGAGCTGGGGGCTCAGTTGAGCACGGCCAAACTCGATGCCGCGGAGCTACGCGAGAGCCGACAGCAGCAACACGGGCCCTCGTTACCCTGTTCGCCGGGCACGCCGGAAACACCGACGACCCACTGGGCCGACGACCGCATGGTTACTCAATGCAAAGCTTGCAACCGGGAATTCAACATCACTCGTCGAAAGGTGGGTCGCGACTGAACCGTGCTATCGGATCAAGTCAATCTCCGCTGTCAATCGTCTTCACTCGCAATAACGCCCCATCACTTGACTTTATCTCTTAATTATTAGCGATCAAACAGAGAAAGGCATGAAAAAAAAATAAAGATGAGTCGCCGATAAATGTCGACGATAGTCATTTGGCCGAGCGAGGGTAGAATCTCGAGTCACGCTAGACAATTATGTTGACACTTTGTATATATCGACATGCCACACATCCGAGGCGGTCGAGGCGGGCGCGCGTACAGGTATAGTGGCGCATAATGAAGCTGCGGCGGGCAGTCGATTGAGATGTAAGAAAGGTGGCGGGCGGCAAGCCCCGCCAGGATCTCGTAGCGTGGCCTTATGAATGGAAGCATGCTAAATTATTGCATAATAACAAGGCAAGCTTCCTTTGCCTTCGTGCGGGATGCCGTTGTTGTTACTCATTTTTTTCTCTCGTCTTTTTCTCTTCCTTTCGGTCGAGCCCCGAGCCCCGAGCCACGGCGATCGCATTAGCATACTGCTTAATCTATGCCTTGCAGCTGCTCAGCACGCAAACTTATGCAGAAGAGGATGTGACCATGTCTTTCCTCGACAGAGCGGGGCCAAAGTATATGTTGTCACCGCCTAGCCTCACAGGCCGGAAAGCTTTAGTCACCCCTTTATCGCTCCCTCGAGAGTTTACGTGCAATTTTCTTTCTCTTCTTCATTTGCCGCCACCCCCCTCCTCCCGCCCCACCGTTCTACTTTGCCTCCACTCCCTCACTCTTCACACACCACCCGTCAAATCCATCAAAATCTATAATAATCGCTACTTCTATCAATCTAAACGTGTTCAAATCTCGGTCTTTTTTTTTCTTTTACAGCATCATTGCCGAAACTGCGGCAATATATTCTGCAACGCCTGCAGTGACAACAGCATAGCCTTGCCGAACTCCGTCAAACCAGTTCGCGTGTGTGACGAATGCCATGTATTTCTCGTCGGACGTTACTCCTTGCTGCATTAGCAAGCCTCGACGTTGCTTTTCAGACCAGCAACGAAACTTCCACAGGACAATTGAAATTCTTTTTTTTTTTACATCGCTGCATTCTACTCAATTTTTGAATACTGCTCCGTGTATAATCACTACTTTATTGGTTTTACTTGGAGAACCTAACTTCGAAATAACGATCAAAATGTTTATTATATAGTTAAAAGTAACAATTTTTCAAGTTAATGTCCAGTGGAATGGCCTACGCAAATTCTGTATAAGAAAACGCATCTGCACCGAATCTCAAGCAACGCCGACAAATGTATTTTTATAGTAAACAAATTGTTGTCTGTTTTTGTACAAAAGTCCAAGTACAAATATTCTAAAGTTCTTTTCACTAAGCTTAACTATATATGCACAACTGTGCATACGAAAGAGACCGCAGGAAAAAAAAAAGTATTTTTTTGAATTGACGAATGGTATATATATATATAATTGTGTCGTTCAATTACCATTGGTTATTTCTGTAAAGATTTTATATTATTGAATAAATGGGATATTTTTGAAATGATATTGTTATTTGAATAAAGTGACGGGAGAAAAGCGAATTAATCAAGGAGAAAGAGAAAACGAGAAACATCCATTTTTTTACAAGATGCTTGCCGATCGAAAGCAATGACCGAGTTAGTGGCAAACTATAAGCTCAAGACAAGTTGAGAAGCGCGGCAATTAATTATGTAGATATAGAATCAAACGGAAAGAAGGTATTGCAGCAGCAGCAGCGGCGGCGAAGGAAAAAAAAGCTTGCATCGAGCGAGTGTGCGCGAATGTGTGTTGGTAAAAGCCAACTTGTCGGCTATCTACGGGACTTTGGAAAGCTCGTTAAGCCTGGTACGTAGGGGTGCAATGCGCTTAACGAGCCTAAATTGAAATCGATCTTCGAGTCGAGCTTCAAGCTCGCCCAAACGTCTCTCCGTTGGCATCGATTGCTCCGTGCGCGCGCGCGAACAAATCGACTAGTCCGCATTTGTATTGGCGCAGTCAGCTATTACACCTACTACATTTCTATAGTTTTGCCGCACCAGCTATTGTTTCACGATAAACGTTAATTGCAATTAACAATTGTCAAAGAACAGCAGCAGCAGCAGCCCTGCGTCTGATCGTACTTTCGAGCACTCGGCAAAGATAAGATTCGAGCGGAAGTTGCTTCAGTGTACGGAGAATGAAAGCTCTTATATTACGTCTCCGACTGAGCGATGGCTTAATCCCACAGTCGGCAACGAACTTTCGACTCTCGAAGCGAAGAAGCGAATTCTCGAGCGAGCGAAGGATTGAAACTTTGGGGATGAAAATAAGTTGGGCCTCGCCGCGGCGCTGCTCGTGATAATTAGCGCGACTTTTTTCTTGGCTCAATTATCGTTAGAGAGATTTCGCGACGGAGTAGTCGTACCGTCCAAGTGTAGAAGCGCGAGAAAGTCTTTGTCGGCCGAATGGAAGAAAGGCAAGCGCGAAAAGATCGCGGAAAGGGGTTGCTCGCTCGATCGATCGATACACACCTGCAAGTAAAACGGGGGGGCCGACAGACGCGCGCGCGAGTGACTGCGAAGTAGCTGCTAAATTGAAAAAGGGTTGTCGTCGATGCGTAGTAAATTTGAGTGTAACGCTTCGATTGGTATCTCCGCGCGTGGACTCACTGCCGCCGTTGCGTCACGGGGCTACATTCGAGTACATACTATAAGATAATTTGAAAGCTCGAGCCGGGTCGGGCCGGGGCGGTCGCGCGCACTACTGCGAGTCGGCGTCGAGTCGGCACTCGCGGCTCACGCTGGTAAAATTGTTGAGCGGCGTGTGCGCGAGCGCGAGGCTGCGGCTGGCGAGAGTGCGCCGGCAGCAGCAGCAGCTAAATGCCAGTCAACGTTGTTGCGCCATCCACGTAGCAATGCTCGCTCTCGGCATTGCAGCCCTCCATTTCCTCGCATGGGCCGCCGCGTTCAACGATCCCGCCACAGGTACGCACACACTATAGCAATCACTTTGGCTGCTTTTGCGAGATTAATTACAGCCCACCCACCCACCTTCACTCTCGCTTGTACCATCGATTTTTTATCAATTTTCATCAGCTTTATCAAATATAATCAGCTGCTTCGAGGTAATTCCAAACACGAGAGCTGAGCTCGTGCGGTTCACCTGTCGTAAACATTTGTCAACGCGTCGCGGTCGTATTTTATGCTCTACTATAGCCATATTACTTGTCACTGATTCACTCGTTCCCCGGCCCTTTCCCGCCTTGCAATCCCTCTCTTCCTTCCTTCCTTCTCTTGATTTAGACCCACGATATTACCTCATCATGTAATTGAGACGCGCGACAGCGCTATATCACCTCTGCAGCAGTACACGCTCCGCGATATATATATTTTTTTTATGTAATATAATATATCACTTTTTCTCTTTTATTCCTCAACGTCCAAACACCACCGCAACAAATATCGTCATTAACGTAAACATTGCAGCTGGTGTACCGCTCGACGCGGTTGTCTACAATTACTTTGACTACGATTTCAAGTTGCTCTGTCATTCAATTACTTATCGTTATGTTACTTTGATCAATAATTTATTTTCTCCTCTTTTACTTGTTACTCGGTTTTCCAAAAAATTACCGTTATTCTTTTGTCTCCGCAAAGTATTCTGTGAATATTTTCCATGTTCAGAATAGATATTAAAAGTTGTTGGTCAACAAACCAATCGTATCGAGTGTAAAACTCTGGTATCCTTTGCAATAAGGATACATTATTTTACATATTAAAAAATAGGCAATCCATGTTCTTCGAGTGAATGTCCCCGCATGACCGCGCTGCAATTACCGCCAAAATTTCTTGCACTAGTGCAGACGTATGCACTTGTCGTTTGCATCTGGTCAAGCTAAAATCCCCTCAAAGGGCCATTGGCTAAGTCGCCTTTGTACTCCTTCGTACGCGTTTGCATCTAGGATCAGGATCAAGATTGAAAGTAAACCTTCTAAAGATTTGCCGAGGAACTTTGTTCACTTGCACGGAGTCAGGCACAAAGCTAAATCTGAGGTAAATGAAATTTTGAGATTTGCTCGAGAATTTCGAGAGCGACTATGTCACGTAGAATATAGTTTTCTAGCCAAGATGATTCATTCCGACAAAGCAGCGTAAAATAATAAGCCTAATAATGCCAAGTCTCCAAAGGTTTGGTGCTCTATGTATGGCAAACTTTGATTCTGCACAATTATCGAATGCAAGCTACCTTCTTGCATTCTCGATAAAGAATGCAAGTAGCGGTATTTTTCGAATAATTGTGCAACATTTAAAAATCGTTACTTTTTTACTTAGACGCAAGCGTAGACGTAGGAGGTGTTTGCGAATTTACGAGCTTTTGATTTCTTGCAAGTCTACCTCGGCTTTTTATGCATCATATATCAACATCATTAAAAGCGCGCAAATATTTGAATACAATGAGCTTGGTAAAGCTAGTATAACGACTGCTGACTTTTGCAGCTCGCGGTTCAGTTGAATTTTATGTTTCTACCCTTTATGAAAATCTTGTCAATATCACCAAAACACATTGAAAGTCCACATCTGCATTCGGCTCTTTCTCTTTCTCTCTTTCCTGAGCCCTAATTATTATATCCTTTCAATATTTCTCATTGTCTTCGGCTAATTATAATTTCATTCGCGTTCCGGCTTTCCTCCCGTATTGTCGACAAAAGCGTCTTTGATTTCGGTTCCGCTTGTCGACTAGTCTGTTGTTTTCATAACTCTCGCACGGGCAATCGATAAATACCTATATTGTCGTTCAATTTGAAAAAGCTCGATCGATGTAGCATCTAAGTAAACTATTCATACGGTAAACCAACCTGAATGAAAGGATTGCCGTATGTGGACAATTAAAGTGGACAATTGGAGTTTGACCGCGCAAGGATAAGAGAGTCGCGACTAGTGTCGAGGGGCGACTGACCAGTAGAAAAAGAAAAGACTGCTGAGAATTGGGTTCTTTAATCATTTGGTTGATTGACTGAAGGCGAGTGGGGCGCTCGATATGCAAATCAAAGTGAATGTGGGAATCGGCCTGTCATTACATTCACAAGATGTGAAAGAGACGTAGGCCGTGTGGCGGCAAGTAAGCGATGAAAATGACTAGCCGGTCGCTAGTCGAAGTAGCCATTGATTAGATCGCGCCAGCTGTAGCTTTGAGCACGATATATATAGGCATATCCCTTTAGCTGGATGTATTTAACAAAAAATGGGCAAATAGGCTAGACGCTGGCTGGTTGGCACAAAAGCATTCGGGCGAAGGAATCTCGAGCGGAGCGCGCGGTTCCGTAAGCTGGCTGTTCCGCGGCGGCAACAGTAATGCAGCCAGAAATGCCTCCACACAGTATACTTCCTCTTGTACGTGTATATATGCACGGCTGTCGGCAAGTCCCAGTTTGAATGGGGCGGTTTGAGCGCCTTGCTTAATGAGTTCCTTTCAAAGGACTAGCCTGTCTGTCAGACGCAGAGAACCGTCGCCGCTGTTGACTGCACTACACTGCACTGCATAAATTTACCATTTTTTCACGTCACATCTTCTGGCTTCTCGCGCGCGATTTCGCCGATGCATTGTCTCGAGTCCGAGTTTTCATTTTCTTCTTTTTTTCCGTGCTATAGCGTTGAGAAAAATGCAGCAAGAGAGTGCACTGAATTAGCGGAGACTGAGAAGTTTAGTAGTCGCGCGAGTGCGAGTAAGCTAGCCGTGCTGATAATTCTCGACGGAGGGCCGTGGGCCTGATAACGCTTATCCGTTTGCTCGATTTATTGCCAGCTCGCAATGAAAAGCAGCTCGTCCAGCAGCGTGAGTCTGCAGCTCCGATTCCATCAAGAGCCAAATTGCCGCCGCCGCTGCCTTGATCGTGGCAATACTCTCATTTCTCTCCCCATTTCCCTTTTCTTTTTTTTTTTTTTTTTTTCATTTTTGGCCTTTCGAACGCAGCCTAGGCCGCCGTGTTGCATGCTGGAGCAATTAAAACTTGATCGCTCCGGTTAGCAATATTTTCGTATATAGTGATGTGTGCTGCTGCTGTATGTGGGGCTGCACGCGCCACTGCCATTTATTCAAGCAGCCCATTCAAACTTTCTGCCCGGCTGCAGAGCCAGCCTCTTCATTTAACTTGCGCGAATAATGCATGGCCATCGGCATTCATTTCGTTATTACACGCGTTTACCAATTACCTTGAACATTAATTATACCAACGGCACAATTATTATCCTTGTCTTTCCGTATATATCTATTCCACTTGCTCCATTTCAGATTTACCAAGATTCGGCAAGCCTTTGAACAACTTGACTGTTTCACTCGGGCGAGAAGCCATTTTCGCCTGTGTCGTCGACAATCTTGGCCCTTACAAGGTAAGTTATATAACTCTATTTTCCGCATCTTCTCGGGCTCGTCGTAGTTGTTGCGTGCTCTCTTTTTTTTTTTCGCTCGTTCTCAGTTTGTTGCAATCATCGATCGGTCAAAAATTGCCACTCTGCATACCGTGCGCGCGCTGTCTATCTCTCCCCTATGAGATTCAAGATTTACTGTCTCACCTATCTTGGGACAAGCAGTATACCGAAACAATATTCTCAAGAGACCTCAATTCAGCGCCTCTTTCGGCACCCTCGCTCATTTTCCACTCGGATGTATTTCCCTCCACTTGGGTGTTTCTTTCTTTCTTTATTTTTTTTTTTATTTTCCCGTTTATCTCGTCTCGTATACCGTTTATTTATTACAAATTTTTTCAACATTTAATTATACACGACTGCCATAGAATAAGTCAAGGATGCAAGTTTTCAAATCAATCAAATTGAACGATAAAGATGGCGACAAGCCGCAAGCTGCCTGATTATATCTTGTTCGCGTCGCGACATTGTTGGATTTTGTCAAACAATTGACGCGTCGCGAACGGACTGAAACGCAAATATGAAAAAGTAGTCTGTAGCTGCATAGAGATGGCCGGAAAGTGAGCGAAATGGGCTAAAATTGGCTTGAAGAATATAATCGAGGCTATTCGAATGAAGTTCCTCCGTGAGGGAAGGGGAGGGGGAGGGGGGTGTTCGGAATCTCGGCAATTACATCAGTGAAAAGGTCGATTACGGCGGGGGAGCGTAAAAATGATGAATAGTCCGAGGAAATATCATTTAAATGAAACTGCGGCTGAGAGTTAAGCCGATATCAATTGTCGGAGGCCTATATTATTGGATAGAGTTATTAGCTCGCTAAGAATAGTGTTGATTGGAAAATCAAACGAGTGAATGAATGAAGCCAAGTAGGTACAGTTGGACTACCAATCGGCGCGAGTATAGCGTACTAGTATATACTACAGGTAAAATCGGTGCAGGTGAGGTGTGTACATCTATACAACGCGTTCGAGAGAGAGAGAGAGAGAGCGAGTAATAGGGTAAAAAACTTGTGCAGAGCGCGCGGGGCGAGCGAGAGAACGAAACCGAGCTGGCAAACTGCCGGCACACGCTAGCTGCTCGCAACTTTCGGGGCAAAGCCAACGAGTGCAATTATTGCTCGAGCTTGATAAACAAAGGGGCTAAAGTGAGTAGCGCACGAACATACACACACGAGTAGTACACAAACTCGAAATCAATTAATCTGCGAACCAGTCAAGACAAGAACTCGACAAGCGAGAAGCGCATCGCGTGGCAGCTATTAACTAAACATTATTCAAACATAATTAAAACATTCTGGCCAAAAGAGTCTCATGTGGCTTCGCATTGAACGTTTGATCGCTACGTGTATATACGTCTTGCGCACGCAGCAACGTTTTTCCGGCGGATTAACTCGTGCCGATGCTGCAACCATCTGATTTTACTAGCCCAATCCAATTGCTCGGCTCGTACTCCGCTGAGAACACTCGACTCGAATGTGTATACGCAGCTTACGTGCCGTACTATTATTTGGCTTCATCTCATTTTCCTTGGGAAATGGATGAACGCGAGCGCCGAGCAGTTCTATCGCGTGAGAGAGAGCTCTCTTGGACAAACGATTAATGCGCGTGGCAAGAGAGGAAAACAAGGTGAAAAGATCGGCGATAAATTACAGCTGCAGCCGGTTTATTTATCTTTTTTTTTTATTTACTCTACTTCTCTCGTTGCTCGACGTTGCGCCCCACCGCTATATACACGACAATCGAATACGCTGCTGGCTGCTCGTTTTCTCGCGCGATTTTCTCAAGCCCCGACTTGGGAGGAATTAGCCGTGCCCCTAGACCCGTAGCTGATATTACCCGCGCACCCCACACGTATATATATATATATCCGAGCGTATATGTTGATTAGTCAAAAATCAAGTTGCTTGCAATTGAGTTGTTGGCCGATACAATCGGGCAGCAGGTTAATTAAGCGAAGAAACAAAAGTTTATCCAAAGAGAGCGAGTGCGCGCCGAGGCCTTATGAAGATATCGCAGGTAGTAAGTATTATTGATTAAGTCGGCGGTTCTTGCTCAGCGGGCAGAGAGGCGCGGGCAACGCGTGATAAGTCACTGCTCAGTTCCGGTGTCATTAATCTCCTGGAGCGCTTTACGTTTCAGCAGCAGATTAGTTTCTTTCTCGGCAGATAGCTGATTATTACCACTCACGCGAGAAAACGGATTTGCGATCTTCCCAACAAAAGCTCATCCGTGTGCTTTTCAAATATAAAGCCACGATATGTAGTCCCTCCCCCGTGCAAGCCTCAATAACCGTAAACAGCAGCGGCAGCAGCTGTTTATTTATCATTTGTAGCAATCTCCGACTCGACTGGCAGCGCGCGCGCGACTCGACGTAACAATGTAGCGCTCCGCGACCGAATCTTTTCAGAAGCGCGGCTTGCGCGGCTGCGTTAAAGTGGAGCAGAAGAAAAAAAAAAGAAGAAAGATACACAAAGACACATTCGCGGAAAAGTAGGAGCTTCGAGTTGCAGGCACGCACAAAAAGCTATTATCACGCGCGGTTTTCTCGGCTCGCAAAGAATTACGCGAGTGCACGTATGCATATCGGAGAGCAAGACTCGAGTCTGAGTCGGCAGCGGCAGCGAGACAATGAGGCTTGCAGAAGCAACTGCAGCGAGATGGAGAAATGCAGGCTTTGTGAAAACTGTTGCAGGTGGCGTGGCTGCGAGTCGACACCCAGACGATCCTGACGATATCGAACCACGTGGTGACGAAAAACCACAGGATCGCTGTGACGCACAGCGGCCACCGCACCTGGTCCCTCCACATCAGGGACACGCGCGAAGCTGACAGGGGCTGGTACATGTGCCAGGTCAACACCGACCCGATGTCCAGCAATACCGCCTTCCTCGAAATTGTCGGTGAGTCGATTGTCAGTCCGCTGAAATAGTCGCTCCGCGCCTACATACACACACTGCACAAACACAGTCGCAAGTTATTCCCCCCCCCTGTTCGCAAGAGCGAGCTCGCGGAAAGTTGGCATGCTAGGCCAACCAGCCGCTGTATATTTGCATGAGCTCGTTACGTATGTTTGTGATATAGGCAAGCGAAGCCGAGGCACTTGATTACGCACTGCTGCGGCTGGCTGCGCAGCCGACAAGCGGTGAGAAAGTAAAAGTGGGCCGTAGCCCATTGGCAGCAGCTCACCACGTGCACTCGTCGCCGGCGCTGATAAAGAAGCCGACCGGGCTTCGGCCAACTTTAAGTTGCATCGCTCGAATGCTAATTTATGCAAAACTCGGCGCAAACGTGCGGCTATTAAGCAGCTTGCCCCTCTTCTGCCCGCCACACCACTCCGCACCCCATTCCACCCACCTCCACCGCCGCCTTCGCGATCATTGACACGCCAAACAGTCGCTTTATTACTCTAGCGACGAATGCGCTACGCGACATTTAATGGTGAACTTGTCATCTGATTATTTGCAGTACCCCCGGATATTCTTGATTACCCCACGAGCACGGACATGATGGTGAGAGAAGGCAGCAACGTGACGTTGCGTTGCGCGGCAACCGGAAGCCCCGAGCCCACGGTCACGTGGCGCCGAGAGGCAGGCGGCACCATTATCCTCTCTAATTGGCAAGAAGGTGAGTTTTGCGCTTTTAATTTGCGAGAGTTGTCCACTGAGCTTCGGTTTACATAGTGGCGAGTATCGAGGGCCCGGAACTGGAAATAACGCGAGTCAACCGACTGCACATGGGCGCTTATCTGTGCATCGCCTCCAACGGAGTCCCGCCGACAGTCAGCAAGCGAATCGTTCTCATCGTTCACTGTGAGTATCAATCCGCACTCGCCCCCTTACTTTACTCCACATACTTATTCTCCTTCTCGAAAATAATCAGCTTATTGCTGTACTAGACAATAACCCTCCAGAATTTGAATAAACAAATTTTATTGGTTGAAAATTGAGCTTCGGTTGCTTGTTACTTTTTTATAATAAGTTATAAACAAGAAAAAAAACTAGTTTATTTGCTTTACTTGACAGTTCCGCCGATGCTTCGAATTGAAAATCAACTGGTTGGCGCTTACGAGGGCCAATCCTTGACGATGGAGTGTCACAGTGAAGCATATCCAAGACCGATCACCTATTGGACCTCGCCAACCAACGAGACTGTAAACAATAGTAATGTCGATGATATATACCACGAGTACATTCGAGGCAGCAGCTCTCCACAGTCTCATAAAGAATCATTAGTAGCACATGCTAATTGCGCGTTTGTGTATGTGCGTGAAAACTGTCTGTCTTTATGGGGCTGTGGCTGTGCGCGTGCATAATCACCATTAGCGAAATTAACCGATTGACCGATTACTCCCTCTCCTTCTTTCACACACTCTCTCCGTTACAGATGATCACTATCGCGTCGAAACTCTGACACTCGGCTACGAAACGACAATGAAGTTAACCATCAGATCGGTTCGCACTCGAGACTTGGGGCCGTATCGTTGCATAGCTACCAATTCATTGGGAGAAACTGCTGGAAAAATCCAAATATATCGTAAGTATTCTTCACTATTCATTTTTTCATCACGCAACTGTAGTGCTTGCAAATATAAATAATGAGAGCAGATTACCATGTAGATGAAGTATCTAGCCGAGCTGTGCGTGCGTGTTACTTTCGACACAACGTATATCCGTTCACTCGCGTGTGTCACAGGAGGCAGCCCCGCGGCTAGCAGTTGCGCGGTGCTTCCTCAGGGCTCTGTTGCCGCGCCGTACAGTCTTGCGACTACTTGCTCAGCGCGCCTGCAAACTGCACGCATTTTGCGCGTCTCGGACTGTAGCTATCTGAAAATAAGTTTCTGTTTTCTTGTTCGTTGACAGCCCGTCGTTCATTGATTAGATGCGGGAGGTTTAGATCTTACAAAAAATCAATATAGAAACATAAAATGTCAAAAACATAAAAAATATAGCGAAAAAACAAAAATTTAAAAAAAAAATCGAAAACAAAGCTTCCTCTCTAAAGAACCAAAAAAAGCTGTCACTTGCTGAAGTTATTCGAAGAATTCGAGCAATTCCAAATAATATCATTGTTACTTAGTTGCAAAGGGCTCGTACGATCCATGCGTAGTACTTGTAATCAGCACATTGAAATTCAGGTGTAGTGCTTCGCAATTGATTAAATCGTAAAAAAGGCTACTGAACGGGGAATCGTATCTTTTAGTACGATTTCGAATAGTACGATTAGTACGATTTCGAATAGTAAGATTAGTACGATTTCGAATAGTACGATTAGT
>JAWWMK010000040.1:4856244-4886061 GCA_035047105.1 Galeopsomyia nigrocyanea | reverse complement strand
CCGCGTAACCCTAAAATTGAGAGCGTACCCTCAGTTTGAATTTTTGAAAAAACGCTACAAAATTACGGCAGTTTTTTCGTGGAATTGGCCATATACATACACACATTCGTTCAGCGTGGAATGGCGAATTTCATGCTAAATCCTAACCGAGTATTACTCTTGTTTATTCATGCACGCGGCGAAGCGAAGCGCGCAACACCGACAAATATTTCATTATCAGTCACCTTGCGCGAAAGCGTCGTCGTCGTCGCACCTTGATGATAAAAAATTTATGTCGCATAAACTTGATTTTTTTTTCTCTCACTCTCATGGACGATGGTTCTGCGTTTTGATTTTTTTTTTCAAATCAATAATAATTTTTTTTTTTTGCGGGTCATTGATTTTTTAATTCGTGCAATCGAGCGCGAAGAAAAAAAAATGCACACTTGGATGGAGTGTATTCGAAGTATCTATACGATTCGCAAATCAGAGATACTTCAGAACTATGAATTCGCCGGAAGGTATCGTTGAAATTCTTCATCGAATATCTCTTTTTTTTTGTGAAGTGGAACGAAGAATTTTTATAAGTTTTATGACTCAGTGAACTTGCTCGACTGGTTCGAATATTTTATTGAAATTCCGCCGATTTAGATATAAATATCTCAAGTTGGAAATAGAGACGCGCACGAGGGTTTGTGTGGACTTTTAATAAGGAATTTTCACATCACGCAATATTTATTCGGTGAGTAAGTATCGAGGTGAAGATTGAAATACAGTTGAAAATGTCATACCATTAAATTATAAATATTGCATACAATCTGGCAAATAAAATTTTTTTTTTCGAATTTCACGTAGAATTGTTCGTTGGTGTATAAAGGTACTTAAATCATCACCTGTGCATACAACATCTATATTAAGATCACGTCGGGCATTTGAAAATCCAGCGCATAAATTACGCCGAATATTGAAATACGAGCTTTATTTTCGGAGCTGACTTATATTCGGGAATCCGATGATGCATCAGTTGATTCACGCGAAAATGCAAAGCTCGCAGTTGGGTAAATTACAAAGTTTTTTTTTTCGTCAATTAACCGAACGAAATTACTACGAACCAATGATACATCGTATTTTTTAAATCGTAGTTCTAGACTATAAATAAGAAAACCTTCACACTTGATTAATCGACCAAAAAAAAAAAATCTTTCAAGTACAGTAGTCGAACAATACCCGAGTTTTTCATTAACAGTCTAGAACTGCCAAACGAAAAAAAAAAAAGAGCAAGCCACTGAAAATTTCACGACTAATCAATCATC
This sequence comes from Galeopsomyia nigrocyanea, assembly GCA_035047105.1. Lineage (NCBI taxonomy): Eukaryota > Metazoa > Arthropoda > Insecta > Hymenoptera > Eulophidae > Galeopsomyia > Galeopsomyia nigrocyanea. Next base: position 4,884,769 of record JAWWMK010000040.1, on the reverse strand, counting down.
AGTTGGTATAGTTGTTTAACACGAAAATCGCAGGGCAGCCACGTGATCGAGGTCGCGCGCGCACATTTTCACACTCACGTCGTCGTCGCAATTGAAAGCTCTTCGCGCTCTCCGAGAGCTTTGATGTTGTGCACGTGCAACAGATCAGATTTTACGATTCCTATATGTGTGGCACGTATTAGCGTGTGTTTACACGTGTCCACGCTGAATTGTTTCGCCCATCGTCGTCAAGTGCTTTCGACTTTTCCGTTAATTACCATTTTACGCTAATGTATGAGTATCATAATTATTTTTACGAGGATGTGTTGAAAGCTATGTTCAATTTTTCTGCCGACACGTGTAGGAATGATGGCAAAGTAATTTATTTTTAAATTAATTGTTCTTTTTGTTTTTGTTTCGTGTAAAAGTTCATCGCAAGCTTCATTTCACACACACACACACAGAAACTGCACATTTTTACCGCGCGGGAAATTGGATTCTCAAACTGTTACGTTTTTTTAATTATCCACGAAAATACTGCATGAAATTACTTTAGCTTTCATCAAATACGCCCAAATCAAATTCTCTTTTGGATTAATCCGTAAAAAACTAAGTTCTAAATCTAAAGTACTCTAGCACACATAAAAACTATGTTTATAAGACAACTAAACGCGAAAACTTAAATTGAAGTTTACGAGTCTAAACGCCAAGTGAAATATCCCGACGAAGAAGCTTGATTCCTCGAAACAGAAGACAGACGGGAGACGAAAGGGACATTTTATTACACAAACTATATACGCGTCGAGCAATAAAAACCAAGAAACTCTCGTACTTACAGTATATATACAGTCAAAGACTCTGATCATCGTCGTCGTCGTCGCGCAGTCAAACGTACAAAACAAACCAATAAACGAAGTACCAATAGGCATAGGCCAATGTAACTCGATAAGTCGCGTAAGCTTCGAGCTTTGTCCTCGAGAAAAATCACCCCGCGGCAGCTGTGTCATTTTTTCTTCTCAGCGCGTCCCAATTCTTCTTTTTTTTTTCGTGCGCGGAGAACAAAAAAAAAAAAAGAGGGACGTCGTGTCAAAGAAGCTTCGTTCTCGGATTTCGCATCGAAAAAAAAAAAGGAAATTGCCCGTGCGGAGTGTTTGTAATATTAATAATAGTCTCGCGCGTTTCGTGAAAGCTCTGCGCGCGCACTTCGAGCGTTATCTTTGAAATAACGTTTTTGCATTGTAGATAAGGAGAGAAAAAACTTCGTGTTCGTTTGTGCATCTGCGTGTAATTTACGACGCGCGGCTTGTTATGGAAAACGTCGTGTGTTTGCTTAGCTTATTATTCAAACGAATTCAGCGTCTGTATATATAATCCTTTCAAAATATATATATACACATTATATATAGACACTCGCGTATAATTTGATGTCTCATTGTTTTCATGCAATTATCCTTCGGCCATTTATTACCATATTATAATGCGTTCTGAGAATCTAATATTTCTGCAACGATCATTAGAAGGTCAACGACCACGCGTCGTTTTTCACACCTTATAATCAGATAAAATTTGATAGCAATGAGATTATAGATTTGTACAAGAGCGTCGAGGTGTATATATAAAAAGGCTGCGATCGCGTATCACTCGAAGCTTGTAATAAAAGAAAAAAACCCTGCTAAACCATCAATTTCAAGCTTTTTATATTCCATGGCCGGCAGAAGCAGCAGCAGCAGCGTCAATCATACTTTCTATTTGGTGAAAATCTCTGGTGAACGCGCCGCCACGGCAAGCAGCAGAGCAGCCAGCTTCTTTTCGCTATTTGCGCCGCTCACTCTCTGAGTGCTTTTTTAATGCGATTTTGAAATGGACTCGCCAAGTTATCTTTATTTTCTTTTTTCGTATTTCGCGATACGACGATGTTGTTTTTTTTTTACGGTCGTGATGATATAAAAAGAAAATGTATTCTCGTACCAAGGGTTGAAAAATGTGCTATAAAGTTTATACTCATAGAGTCAACAGCTTTCGAAATGGGTGAGTAAAGAAGGCTTTTTTTTGTTTAATTTTTGCATAACGGTGTTTCGCAGAATTGAAAAGTCGAATTTTAAACTTTAAATAAAAAGCGAGGACGAGGCAGCAGCAGCAGTAGCAAGCAGCTATTTACTCTTTTGTCGTTTGGTAAACTCTGCGAGTATATATACATACGTATAAGACGGAAAATCCGACGATGACGAGAAGTCTGCCAAAAGTACTCCATAAAAACTAAGTGTAACGTCCCTCGCTTAATGAAACATATATCGAACATACCCACACATTCAACATATTTCTCAGAAAATCTCTGGCTCACAGTCACACACTCAAAAAAAAAAAAAAAAAGTTCAGACCTTGACCGACCCACATCAACGCGGAGGGATAAACGAAAAGAAGCTTTCTACCTAGATGTAATAATGTGTTTCCCCGCGAACAGCAGCAGCAGCAGCAGCTACGGCGGCATTATTCGTTCATCGACCGTTGTGAATCTCGGATATCAGGTCGCCACTCCTATCCGCATTGTTCTCTCTCCCGCGCGCGCTTTTCTTTTTTGTTTCTCGGCGAAGCTAATGCACCAACAGCAGCACTGGCAAAGGGATGAAAGTGGCGCTTGCCGGTAAGATAAGAAAAAAATCTTGGCCGGAGAGAAGAAGAAGAAAAAAAAAACGTGCCTCAGTTTTTTTATTTTATCACGGACAAGAAGAAGAAGAAGAGTGCTCCGACCGACTATTTCATCTTCGGCCTATTCTTAGCGCGGAGAGACTATCTCCTGACATCCTTTGGTTTTAAGCTATGAACTTTTTACTGCCTATAAAATTGCCGAGTGCTCTCTTTCTCTCTCTTATAGTCTTCGTTGATTGATGATAAATAGCCGAGTCTTCTTGCAGACCATCAAGCTACTGCGACTTATCGTATGGATCTTCCGGTTCTTCTTTAAAGTAGTACCAGATGTATTTTCGTATTTTGTTATCTGCGTTTTCGTTTCGAGCTATTTGTTTCGCCGTTACACTCGCATAAATAACTATTCTCCGGTCTGCTTGTACAATTCAATAGAAAGCAAACAACAATTTTTCGTCTACACAAACAAAATACAAAACACATCCCTCGGCAATATACGAACGAAGAAAAATTGATCGATCAGCAGAAACGCGGTCGTTTACCTCGCGAAACAAAAAAGACGTCGACGTATGAAAAAAAAAACTAATAATAGACGCGCAGCAGCATCGATACGAATAGAAATCAATACAAAAAAAAAAGTGAAGCGATTGCCCGCAAAATATGTCTTAAACATCGAAACAATGAATGCCGCTTTAATCGAGAAGCAAAACGCGCGTAGCGAGACCCAGATATATGAATCTAGCGAGCAAAAAAAAAATATATGAGCGAAGTAATGAATCCGACGTATATATAAATGTATACTTTTCAAGTGCAAGAGCAATCTGCCTTATGACCGCGACGCATTGTCTCATGGGAGACGATTCTCTTCTGTTTTTTTTTTAATTTTTTCAGGTGAGCGATAAACGAGGACGCGAGGGAAAAAATAGGGACAAGTAGAAGAGAGTTTTACTTCAAACTACTTAGTGTTATGAATACTCCCCTTTTTGCTATAAGCTTGGCGCGTTATTATTGGCGATACGCGATGCTTCATTAATTTATTACTTGCGTCTTTGCTTTGACGATTCTCATCGAGCTATCCTTTATATTTTTTTTTAATGCTCGTGTGTAGTGGATGTTAACAAAGAAGGTATACAGTAGTTGCCGATGACGAAGGGACGGAAAATTAACGTCCCTTTTGTTCACCGGGCATTACATACTTCTGAACGTGAAAAGACAAAAAAAAATTAATAATTGTCGCTTTGTGCACGACTCGTGGGATTTTTTTTTCCGAAAAATTAATTTTTCCAGGATTTTGCACATAGAAAGCTTGCAGCGAGAATTAATTTTTTTAACTCTGTATGTCACACAGTCTTGAAGACGTGCGTGATATAGCAGAGTTTTGCTATATATCCGTGGTAACGTTATTACAAGCTTTTATAAAGGTATAATATCGAAGAGTTTGAAAGATCGATTCGCACGCGCGCCTTGATATCGCGCATCTGTCTCTCGATAAACTTATTAATATCCCCTCGGAAACTTGCCGAATGATAATCCATATAAAGTTCAAGAGAGAGAGAGAGAGAGAGAGAGAGAAAGAGAGAGAGAGAGAGAGAGAGAGAGAGAGAGAGAGAGAGAGAGAGGGAAAAAAGTATATAACACCACTTCTAAGCATCAAATACATATAACGAGATATTAGTTATATAAGAACCCAACATCGTATAAACAGTAGGGATGCATATATATCGCGATAAATCGCGCGCGCGCGAGAATGAAAAACGCGGACATATTAAAATTCAAAATGCACGGCTATACATATATGACGAAATCTATAAAAAAAAAGCACTTTTTTGAAGCCCAAAAGGGACAATTTTTTAACACTAGAGCTTCCGAAGTTTTTTTCTCTTCTTTTTGAAAGTATATAGTGTCGGCAAATGTTCGTGAACATTGGAAAAGTTTACAGGAACTACGTTTTCAGGATTTTTCCATTATAATCAAATGGGCTTATTTCAGTGAAAATAGGCAAAAAATGTCATTTGGTTCAAAGGCTTTTAAGGCAGCTAGAAACATTTTTGACCAGTTAAAATTGTAGCAAAAAAGAAGACCTTTACGTAAAAAATTGTTTTGTTTCAAAATAATAATGCGGTAAAAGGTTATCAACAAAATAACAAAAAAATTCAATCTTCAGTTTGTTAAAAATATGGATAAAATACCGAAAAAAAGTAGTTCTTGGGGACTTTTCTAACGTTCACGAGCATTTTCCGCCCCTATATACCTTCAAAAAGAAGAGGGAAAAACTCCGGAAACTCTAGCGTTACAAAATTTTTTTTCCATTTTGGGCTTCAAAAATATGCCTTTTTATAGATTTCGTGATATATATATCTGAGTTATCGAGCGACGAGGTAAAAAAAAAAAAGAAAAAGAAACGCGCTCTCTTGTACTACTACTCGCAAAGATATACGTTTTTTTTCACTTTCTCTCTCATCCCACGCTTTCGTCATCATCTCTCGAAAATACAGCAGCAGCAGCAACGTGTCAAGGGCTTTTTTTTTTTCTTTCCATCCCCGCGCGCACCTTGGCGATAGGTTATATTGATGGGCAAGTTTTGTGGATTTTACGGGGAAGGATGGACGACGCCACAATGCTTTTCCCAACAATTATAGTGGCGCACTTCCATATATATATGTGTGTATTCAAGGTCGACGAGTCATCATTAATATCGCGATTGATGAGTGCGTGCCTACTCTAGGAAAAGTGAATTTCGATGATTATCAGCTTTTTCCTGAATTATTAATGCAGACTAGTTGGTATACCGATTTGGCGATAGGCGGAGAAATTGAACGCATTCTAGGCAAATGTTGAACTTAAAATCGATAAGTCTTTTTGATTTCGAGCTCTCTTCTTAAATTAGAACCGCGAAGGTCGCACAAACAACAGCTAAAATTTTCTCGGATAAATTAAAACACCCACGACATCCTTTTATCGAAGCCGGTGTCCAATATACAAATTTATAAGCGTAAGATAAACCGTAGGATAAAAAAAGAGGAAGTAAGAAACGAGTTTACCATGCGCAATATGTACCAGTTTTGTAACAATGCGCGCGCGTGTATGTGTGTATACCTTTCCATGCGCACATCGCCGAGATAGCAATAAAACCGGTCCTAAGCTGGGCTTTGAATACGGATGCATTATATAGGACGACGGCTATTTTTACAAAAAAAAAAATAAAAAAAACTTTCCATTGTTTTCGAAGTATTGCGTAAAATTACGTTTGCTAGTGGAAACTTGTCGTTCGTTATAGTATTGGAAATTCTTTTTAAAAATTTGTTTTGTGTGATACACCTGACGTGAATATAGAATTGAGCAATTTTAACGCGAACGCGACTGTTTTCCGAAGAAATCCACTTTCAAAAATGCAATATATAATAGTCGAAGGTTTCTTGGTAAATCCTCTTCTGTTATTGTTTACGTTATTACATAAAACTGTTAAACAAACACATCAGACGAGATAACGATAAACTCACAGTGCCGAGAGACTCTTTTAAAATAGCGACAATGAATGAATCACAGATCACAGCTGGCGCTTCGCGTATTAAAATTGACGATGTACATGTAGAATCTATTATACATTTCCGAGAAATCTCGACTGTAGCAATGAACTAGTTTCTTAGCCGAGTGCGCGCGAGGATGAGATAATTTCTATTGTGGCTTTTTCGCGCGATATTATAACGTTTGGCAAACATCGCTCAAAACGCCTTTTTTTCTTTCGCGAATTAATTATACTCTAATTGTGTTTTCTACTCTGGGAAATATTAGAGACGAGCTCACTGTTCTCGTGAAAAAGATGAGAGAATTAGATAAAGCCAAAGCTCGTTGATTTGGAAATTTAATTAAATTTGCCTGACTGTTGCCGCTGCTGCCGGCGGCATTCAAATCTTCTAATGAAGCTTTTCCCTTCGGGGAGTTTCCTTATTCCATCCAAGATTCTAACGCTCATTCGAAGCGACGACATATCAAATTTTTGACGCGTTTGTAGAGAAGCTTTTTGTCTTTGGTTATTATTTTATTAACGAGTGGATGTCAGTTTTGATGAAGCTTTAGAAAAAAAATGAAAATACGAAACTTAGGAAAGAAATGTTTTCACGGACAAATTGAAAGTTTCATTTCTGCGAAAAATGCTTTATCCTTTTGCACTTTCTTGAAAGCCTTGAAAAAGCGTAGAACTCCAGTAGAATTGAATAACTCGCGAATGCAAGCTCTTGTGAATTAAAAAACAGACCGAGTGCAGCAGAAGTAAAAAAAAAATAAAAAATAAAAGCACGATAAAAATTTAATAAAGAGCCCTTATCACGTATTCCTCGCTTATAATCCATATAGAAATGCAGTAGCGTAACGAGCGAGATATTCTCTCTTTAGAAGGAAAAAAATGTCGAAAATCCACTTTACCATTGTTTTTCTATCTCTTCCACTCGTGAAGTATAATCGCTGTCGTTTATTTTTTTTTCTTTTTTTTTTTTACCTCTCAAGAATAGCAATGAGTTTAACGATTATTATGCGCATTTTAGAATTTCAGAGCGCTTACACTCGCGTTTAAGATTTATGACTATTTTCTAAGCCGCGAGAAGAGAGAGAGAGAGAGAGAGAGAGTGTAAACAATACAAAGGCATTACTCAATTAATGTCAAAGCTGATGGAACAGCGTGATGGCACGCGGATGGTTTTGACGAGGATTTCATGTTGGAATTGCGATTTAATATTAAGTTTATTTTACCTCGACAATGAAATTTGTATACGGGTACGTAGGATTTCTCTTTTCGTACATGACCCATTTTTTCCAACAAACGTTGTATATTCCATTTATTACTTTCGTTGGTGATTGTAATAGGATTGACGGAGAAAAAGTGACTTTTTTGTCGATAGAAACCGCTTTGAACCTGATAAAATTTGTGTGGCAACTTCATCAAAAAGTTCTTAGAATCAAATGAAATCTGAGATTGATTGGAATTTATGCAAAACATTTGCATCCTTGCTCGAGACACAGTGAGATTATTTTATGAATTACACTTACAATCTTTTGGATGAATTTGTTTTAATTCATACACTGAAAAAAAAACAGGCTTCTTGTATCAAAAGGAATTTAATTTTGAAAAAATCCATTTCATACAAAAATATTTCTCTTGTAACAAGAATATTTTAATCTTGCATCAAAAATATTTCTTCTTGGACCAAAAGGATCCTCTTGCTACACAAGAAAATGATTTTACAGCTATTTTAAGTGGAAAATCTTCTTATAACAAGAGGATTCCTCTTGTACCAAGAGGATATTTTTTTCAGTGTAGTGGATGAAAGACAATGAATTTTCGTTTCATTTCTCAATAAGAGAACATGAAATAAATAGGTAATCATTAAAATGCTTTTAGAAACGTTTCTCGAAAAAAAAAAAAAAAAAAAAAAGGATCCAAACGTACACAGCACTCAATCAATTTTCAACGTTCAGAACAGGCAAAAATACGTCAAAAAAAAAAAAATTCGTGTACGCGGATCACGCACGATACATCCGAATCAAATCTCGTGAATATTCATGAATGGAAAAAAAAACACGGTACGTGAGAGAGAAAGAGAGAACTGAAGAAGATTGACCAATTGTAAATAGCTCGTTGTCAGGAAGAATGAAAAGCAAGGCACATACACACACACACACACACACGCACACGCCGGTGATAGTGTAATTACCCATACGGCGACATCAGGGGAAAATAGCGGCAAATTGTGTATAATTGAAAAAGATCGCGCGAGCATATAGCGTATACAGAGGGACTAAAGTACTCGCGCGCGTCACATTATAATAATGATCAAACACATGCGTCAGTCGCATCGCATTGCATGTTCGTTCCTCTCTCTCTCTCTCTCTCTCTCTCTCCACATGGTTAATTCGTTCGTGACTGTATACTTTATTAAGCCGCACACACGATTACTTTTCATTAGGTCGCGCGAGCAAGATTATTATTGAAGCCACTTTGTAGCATCTTTTCCGCGAGTTGGATATATAACAGCTAATCGCTCGGAAGGACGATACTTGTACTTTTTATTTTTATTTTTCGTATCTTTGCTCGATTGTACTTCTGGCTTTCGATGGGATTTTTATAGAGAGAGAGAGAGGAAAGGAAAAACATTTGTTATTTTTCCATTGGTGCTGAGCTGCGAGTGAGTGTGAGAAACTTTAATGAAAAGAAAACAAATGTGTCGAGCGCGGAAGTGTGTAAACCTTGTCGTTCTTCACTTTTCTTTTTACAACGCGAATTAATCGTGAAATTCTTTTTGCCAATTACATACATTATATTAATCGGAAAATCGTTGCGAAGCTTGCGCAAGACTTTTTTTTTTTCTTTCGCCTCGTTATAAAAATACAATATCCATTTGATATTTTTCGCGAACATTGTGCATCGTTAGAAAATTGTCTCGGATAATCGATCGATCATTACACGCAATAACAACAATTATTTTTCTCTTTTCTATTGCAAACTTCGCTTTTTTTTTTCATTTTCCTTTCGATTTCGCAACGAATCGTCATTTCGTCCGAGGATAATACAGTTTTTATTTTTTTCTTTCTTCGAAACAAAAAGATGGATAACTAAGCGTGAAACGTCGAAAGGAACGGGTCGTAACGGCCGAGCGCACACTACCTCGTTTCCCCACTTAGCATTCATAAGTCGCATTACAGTTAACGCATACCATGCATGTATTTTTTTTTTCTTTCCTTTCGGATAAATTGGCGAAAAAGAAAGGGGAGAGATAGAGAGAAAAATTCGTCGAACCGCGGCTCCTCCGTTTTTCCTTGTACAAAAAAAAGAAAGAAATAAAGAAAGAAAAAAAAAACTCACGAGGCGCAGCGCCAAGAATAATCCGCCGATGAAGAGGCTGTCCGTCTTCGTCGTCGTTGTTTTTCTTTTCCTCGACAGGCTGCCGCTGCTGCAAGTTCCTTGGCCCTTGATGGTGTTGCAGAGTACACACACTCACTGCACACTATATATATATATATGTATAATCCAAGTCGCACACGCACACAAAGGGCTTGTATTATACGTCGAAGAATATATGTATATATCGGGGAAGACACTGACCCTTTCCAGATAGAGGAGAAGGAAAGTCGAGCCAAGAAGTCGTCGACAGACTCACACTAATGCACGTGGTGCCAAGGCAAGCCCAGCATCAGCTCGAATGCACGAAATACAAAAAAAAAAAAGAGGAGGAGATACAAACACACTGACACTGACTGAGCGAGAGTGGAAAAAACTGGGCCACCTGCACAAGCTGTTTTGTAGCCTCGAGGGGTTGTGTAGATAGATAGCAGCTTACAAGCGCCAGCCCTTTTGCTGTACGTGTGTGTGGATATGTTGGATATGTATATACGTATGATGATGATCGCGAAAAGAGAGACAGTTGCGCGCACGTTAACACCCGGACAGTCGGACGGCGAGTGCAGCAACAGTTGCGGCTCTCTGGCTGTGCTGTGTGCCGCCGCCGCCGCCACCGTGCCGCCGAACAGGCCAGGCATAGGCAGCGCGCGGAGTGTACACAACGCCGCGGCAACGCTAACGCCACCTAGTCGACATCTCTTTCGTGCCCGGCGCTCTCTCTCTCTCTTTTCGTGTGTGTGTGTGTGTGTGTGTGTGTGTGTGTGTGTGTGTGTGTGTGGGTGTGTGTGTGTGTGTGTAATAGAGACTAGGGTGGATGACCCACTTTTCGGGCTTGACAACTTTCCGGACAGCCCACACACAAACCACCCCTTTGTTGTACGCGGGACATGGGAATTTATTTTTTTGTTTGCAAACGTATAATGCCATCGAGTTTATCTTTCTCTTTTATTCGCGAGGGGATTTATATATAACTTATACTTGCGATTCTTTTCGAGGATGGTGAACGAGAGAAAAGCAATTTCCAGATCCTTATAAGAAAGGAAAGCGATTCTTGAACAATCTTGTGGATGCAAATTTTTATAATCGTCCTTTGACAATTTTTATTTTCAAATGGATTTTTCTTGTTGTTGTTTGTTTAGCTGTAGCGCATTGTTTATTATTTATATAATATAAAGTTACATAAACTTTCGTTACTTTTGAATTAATAATGTTAAAACGGAACTTCGAAGAGTTGTTGTATATGTGAGGCAATTCAAAACAACATACTTTCCTAATCGAAACTTGCAAAAACATTAAAGCATCCAGCGACACGACAGAAAACCATAATAATAATATATGCGTATAGTAATCATCGAAAACGTCATGGAATGTAAAAACAGTGAAAGATCACGTTTGTTCCGTGAGCGATTCATTGTTGACGTATCTCATTCTCGCCGCAAGTTTCACACACTTGAACATTCTAAAATATTTTCGCGTATTACACGTTACGGCACAACATGGATTATCAAAAACTTTTTTTTTTATCAAGGCTCTCTCACACCGCATTTCGCGATCAAATGTCAACAATCGAGTTTGTTCAAACTTGCCATTCAAGGTTTCTCACGAAGTGTTGATAATTATATTTTGTTCATTATCGCCGTCGACGAGTGGTAGTTTACGAAAATTTTAGAGCGAGGATAAAACGACTTTGCGCAAGTAGATTAGTGCCAATATAGTCAGACGTACATACGACGTGTCGCAGATGGAATATTCGATAGATGCGTAATTTTTCTGTACATACATGGTTCGCCTGACTTTGACTTTATAAATAGTTGGACGGAAATGGAAAAGTATTTTCGCGTGACGTTATATTAGTCATGTTTCGTTGAACTTAATTTTTACTACTTCATCAACTTAATTACACGCTGCTAGTGAGAAATGTTTATCATTTTTGCATTTGCGGAAATGACACCCGAAAAGGTTAATTAAAATTATCGTAATAAAAATTAGTTTTATCAGTAAAAATAAAAAAAATTTGCGAACAAACCGCAAAAACTTCAGCAGCGAAGTTGAAGCCATCGCGCTATGCGCGCATATCGCTCGATAAAGCAGGGACAGACTCTCTCTCTCTCTTCGTTCGTTCGGAAGTTGATTTCCTCTCGCACCAAAGTTGGGGGTGTCCTCTCCCTTCCCCTCGCTCTCTTGTCTATTGTATAGTATAGGCGCCTCTACAGCACTGTGCGCGAATGGATTGTCGATGTGATGCTGCTGCTGCTGGCTGGCCGGCAGTCAGCGCGACTATATAGAGGCGACAGTCGTTCGTTGCTCTTTTTCGGAGGGGACGCTCGGAATATCACACCGCCAAGTGTTCGCAGGCTTGTAATAATCGATGTTGCTTGTTGTCAAAGAAACATAGCCACAATAACGAATTTCGACCATGGCATCGCTCAGCGGCTTCGTCGAATTCTTCCAGAAGGGAAAGGTAACGTTGATCTAAGTTTTTTGATGCGTCGCAGCTTTTATACCTTATTACGCATAACCTCCAACTCCGTGTTATTGTCCTTGAGGCACTTTTATATCTATTACGTAGGCGCAGGTGCACGCGCCTAAAATTCATTATTTGAGCGCGTTCGCACTTTTGTTTTTTTTTTTTTTATTTTCTTTGACCTAATCGCTCCTGTGCTAACTCGTGACGTTTGGCCGTTGGAATTTTTTTTTCCATGCCGCTATATCAGCTGATTGCAATTGTTTGTTTGTTTTCGTATTGCATTTGTTGACCCCGAGAGGGGAGATATATACGTGCCATTTTACTTGCGAATGTTTTTGGAAAAGTACTGACAGAGAGGTGAACTATTGCTATTTCAGACCTTCCGTCCAAAAAAGAAACTGACGCACGGTACTATGCGATATTCGCTCTACAAACAAGCGCAGGCATCCTTGAATTCCGGTATTAATTTACGAGTTGCCGTGAAACTGCCACCTGGGGAAGAGATTAGCGACTGGATTGCTGTTCATGGTGAGTTTTTTTTTTTTTTTCATAATATTCAAAGATGTATCACGCTGACGAGAGAATCAGCTAATGAATTCGTGTTCCTCTACTGGCAAATTAAGTCTTAATTTTAGAATATAGGTCACTCTTCTCATCACTTGTCATGTTTCATATATTATTACATAACTAGAACTGGCATTTATTTCAGTAATACGTTTGAAGTGTTAAAATCACGAATTATAATGTATTTTAAATTAAGTCAAAAATAGACTAAATCTTTGTACTGATAACTCCAATTAGTTTACTTTGTTTTGTGCATGTGCCTCCTGATTAATTATCACCCATGTTTGCAGTTGTGGATTTCTTCAACAGAATTAATCTCATTTATGGCACAATATCTGAATACTGTGACTCAACTTCCTGTCCAACAATGAGTGGCGGTGCTCGCTTTGAATACTTATGGGCAGACGGCGATAAATATAAAAAGCCAATGGCTCTTCCAGCACCTCAATATGTCTCCTTACTGATGGAATGGATTGAAACGCAAATCAATAATGAAAACTTATTCCCAGTCTCAACAGGTAGAACTGCAAATTTTTTTTCTTCAAGTTTTTGTGCCATTTATAAATAGAAAACCTGTTTTACTGTTCACTGACTTTAGATTAATTCAGGCTTATTATTAACATAAAACTACATGAATTTATATATTTTTGCAGACGTGCCGTTTCCGAAAAATTTCATACCGTTGTGCAGAAAAATTTTAACTAGGCTATTTCGAGTTTTTGTGCATGTATACATTCATCATTTTGACAGAATTGTCGCTATTGGAGCTGTAAGTTGATTTTGGAGTAAAAAATTGTTTTTTGAGTTAATCAAATTTTAAATCATTTTTCTTTTTTCCATTTTCAGGAAGCTCATGTCAATACTTGTTATAAGCATTTCTATTATTTTGTAACTGAATTCGAATTGATTAATCATAAGGAATTGGAGCCATTAGCTGAAATGACAGCTAAAATTTGCAAGGATTCTCTACCTTCAAATAACACAACAGTACCTGCAAATCCTCTTGGCAGATAGTCAAATAATTAGAGGCAGGATAACGTGCATTTTTGTGCATTTTAACAATAGATAGAATTTGAATGCGTTTACTTATTGAATCTCTTGTGAATCAATTTTGTACATATGTAGTTGAACTTTTCTAATTTTACGCCTTATAACAATATACTGACAAATAGATCTTTTTTTTTACAATTGAAATTTTCAAGAACATTTACGCAATTTGCTATGCATTCGACAAATTACTCTGGCAGTTTGTAATTGTTAGTGAGAGCTGTTAGGTCTTGCGACCTATGAATAGCAGATGAGGATTAAGTTAAACATTCTAGTCAGTATTAAATCAAAACTTACTGTTAATTTAGATTATTTTTATTGGGCATTTTTACGTGACATAATTTAAGTGTAATAAATATTTTAATTGTTGTAACAAAAACTTTTGAACATTGTGGTGAAGGTTGGAATCTCATTTAATGTAATTAAATTTATTTACAAGAATAATAACAGTGAAAAAAAAAGAAATTAATTTGTTTTTATTTCCATACTGATATCATTGTACATGCACATCATCGCCATTGCAGTACTTTCAAGGATGTCAACGTATCTTACATTTTTTGATAATTCAGTATGATTAAGCTTATATTGCGCAGCGTATGACAATGACATTGAGAATCGGCTGTTAATTGTATAAACAAATTCACTACGTAAATCGATTTGAAATCATCGTCGCGAATTGTATTATCTAACAAGTATTAATAGCTCGACCGGTTGCAAGCGAAAGGAATTTAATATCTAATCCACCACATGGCACCACGGATTACGTTGTAGTCGGTCAAATTCTCAACTGGACCAACTGCGGCGATGACTGGGCAGCGATCATAGATGTATTTCATGCCAGCATCTTGTACGGTTTTAGCTGTGATGCTCTGTAACGATAAGTTATAAATTAATGATCGTTTCATTAAAATATTCGTTTAAACTTTTGCTGAATTAATTCACTTTGAATCGTGATTTTTTTAACCGTTTCAGCGCTATTCAATTTAGCGAAACGGTGTAGTTATTTCACATAGGAGAAAATAATCAAAATTATACATACCTCTATTCTGGCCTCGAGTTCGTGAAGAGGAATTCTGCGGTTGTAGCAAAGCATTTGCCTGCCGATATCTTCGCAAACGGCGGTGGTTCCGTCCAGCTGCAGAAGCATGTTTGTCTTGAGAATATTCTTTGCCCTATCTACATCTTTCTCGCGAAGGTTTGTGCAAATCTTCATCCACTGTTGCTGAATGTTCCATACCATGTCTTCGATTTGCATGGGCTCACAAACAAAGTAAACTCCCCACAAGCCAGTATCCTACGCAAAATAATAAAGTTTCCAGTCAATAAAACAAAATAGTCCTATCCTTTAATATTATCGAATCAAACCTAAAATTTCTTAAATAATCAATTCAACGTGAACACAAAAATTATCAGTAATGTACCTTGTAACACGTGTTGAAACTCTGGAAGCTGTGGCACAATTCACCAGATGCAGCGATTCTCGCCAAGTTCGTTGCGGTATTGGAGCCGCCACCCTGACTGCGATCCCAAGCACCCATCAAGGTGTTTGCAACCATCAGAGGAATGTTATCGGCTTCTTGCCACCCGGCACCTATCACAAGATTTTAATGGTAAATGTTATTAATTTTTACGTATCGACCCCTTCTTATCGCCAAGTCTTATCATTAGTTTTAATGATAAATTACCTTCAATAGCGATGGCAACGTGTGCAAGAGGCATCGAGTCATCACGAACACGGATTTCGGAACCTGTGTAACGGCAGGGCAGGTCAAGTTCGGGAATTTTGTCGTAGTGGGGTCCTTTCATTTGGCCAAAGTGTTGTTCAGCCAGCTGAACGAGCTGTTGGTGGTCAACGCCGCCAGCTCCAGCAAGAACAAACCTGTAATGGTTATAAATTATTGTTTTTTTTGTCAATTTTTAGTTTTTTTGATCAATCAACTTATTTAGTTTCAAGTAGATAGTTATTTCTCTCTTAAAAAACAATGTAATAGTGTATCTATTAGACAATGAATCACATACTCTAAGTTTTGGAAATGTCATATGCACAAACATCTATATACTGTTCAAGTTTAAAAATGAACAAATTTAAAAATGAAAAACATACCTTGGTGGACCATAGTTATTCTTGACGTAGCTGACAAGGTCGTTCCTGGTGATGGATTTGATGTTTTCAGTGGGTCCAAGAATTGTCCTTCCCAATGGAGTTCCCTGGTAGGCAACTGAGTGCAAGTGATCGAACACAACCTCTTGCAAATTCGTTTCTACTTCTTGCATTTCTCTCAGAATAACTCCACGTTCTCTTTCGATTTCACTTTCGCCTAATTTTGAATTTTGAATGATGTCACTAAGAATTTCAACGGCCTTAGGAACATCTTGAGCTAAACACTTGGCATAGAAGACTGTTTGCTCCCGACTGGTATAGGCATTCAAGTGAGCACCCATGTTTTCAATTTCCAGCTCAAGATCAGTTTGTGACCTCTTCGCTGTACCCTGTAATCAAAGACGACAATATAATTAGTTTTATCTCAGATAAAAACTCAACATGCATTTAGTAAGTGATATTGAAAAATAGACCTGTACCTTGAAAGCCATGTGCTCCATAAAGTGAGCAACACCGTTGTTTTCATCGGTTTCATATCGACTACCAGCATCAATCCAAAGACCCACAGTGGCAGTTGCTGCACCACTGTCTTCGGTGGCAATTCTCATACCATTGTCCAATGTTGTGGTTTTTGTTGGTGGCTGATTGATAAGTGCCTCCTTGAGAGAAGATGCTGCAGCAGTTGATCTCCACTGCTTGGAGATCTAAAAAAAAGTTAATGTAAAAAACGTATTTGACATTCCAGAAAAGTATGCTGAACAATAAATATCATAAACGTGCTTGAGGTTAGGATATTGCAAGTCGGTAAGACCATGGAAAAATAAGTGTGAAAAGTAATAAAAAGTTCAACAATAGGAAATAAATGTATAAAATCAAAAATAAGTCTTAAATCAATCCATAATTGATAAATAATAGTTAAATTACGCTAGATTACGTAAGGAAGGTGCCGTCAAAAAGTGATGATTGTTTGACGTTTTTGAGCTCAAATAGTACAGCATGAAGAGAAATTTTTTCACGTAGAAATAGTTAAAAAATAAAAATTACTAGGTAGAGCAATGCAACAGTGGACATACCTGGAAATATCCATTCTTGTCCGCGTATTTCCGCAGAGCGGAGTTAATTCTTAGCAGACGAGTCGCCATTTTTCGCCCGAGAAGTCAGCCACTTTCCAACACACGGCGCACTGTCTTTCTCCTCCTCGATAAAGCTGACGGTCACGAAACAAAACTTGATTGTCCGAAAACTCGTAAATGTTGTGATTTAAATGGGTAGTCATTTTCTGTCTACGCGAACGAAATTGTGAAGGCAAAATAATTATTTTGTATACACGTTCGTGTTCGTCTGCATCTTATTCAATCTTATTGCGTATTACTCTTCTTTATATATAGTTATTTTCACAGTTAATGAATTTTGTCGATTACACATTGAAGTTGTTATCGAAATTTTACTTGCGCTGGTGTAATAAATGTTGAAAATAGCGTGATCACAAAGATTATCACATACCAAATTGTGTCGATTGAAAAAGTGAAATATACGTTTTTTTTTGCTGAGTGATATGAGCAAAACTTGCACATGATAAATCTGCTGTAATACTAGCAGATGTCTGTTCTAAAATAATAGAATAATATCGCCACGTCTATTATTATTGCACTGTAAGTATATTGTGATTTGCAATCTTATTTAGATTTGTTGGTTAAATTAGTTCATGTAAAAATTTTTTTCTTTCACGATCACTGCAGATTACCAACATGTCTTCGGAGAAAATTTTAACTCCAGTCCCTTTACCTGCTGAGAAGCTGCCAGAATGTTGGAACCAAGAAGAAAGAATGAAATCTTTGTTTGCTCCTTTTCGCAATCGCTCTGTCAATCCTGAAGATTGGAGTTCAAAATACAAGTTTTGGAATCAGTTGATTAAAACTTGGGCAAGCTACAATGCTCAATGTAGTCTTACAATGAGCGATTTGAATCTTAATTTTAAGAGAAATGGAGTAACAGCTTTGTGCTTGCCAACAGTTCTTCAAGAACTCTACAAGTAAAATTCAACAATTTTATTGCAATACAATAGTTATACGAAACAGTTCAATAATGAAAAATTATGGTTTTTTGCAGGAATGGTGAAGTTATATTGGAATCAGATTTCTTAAAAGAGTCTAGCAGCACATGGACAGGGTGGACAATCGACATATTTGTAAAGAAACCAGTATCTTGGTCTTTTTCAAAGTTAAAAGGTTATATTTCTGAACCAGTCTTTGATACTAGTGCAAGATATATTCATATTGCTACTGTGAAAGAACTGGCAGAATTGATATTATCCACAATTGATAGTAAAAAAGAAAATACTCTCTTATCATTGAGTGAGCTCACAAAAAGTTGTGTAGCGAAAAGTGGAAACAATCAAATAACAGAAAGTAATATCAAGTTAGCCTTAATCTACTTGAGACACACAAAAAAAGCAACATTTCGAGATTGTCAAGAAAATGACACACATGAATTACTAGTTAAAATTTCTCCAAAGGTTGCAGAGCAAGTGACAGAAGTTGATGAAGGAATTCACAAGCTCACTCAGCAAGAAAGTATGTTGATAAAAAACATTGAACAACTGGAGGTTGAGAGAAACGAAGTCATGATAAAAGCAAAATCATCCCTAGCGAGTGGTTTGAAGCAAGTAGCAAAGAGCCATTTGCGAAAGAAACATGAGCTTGATAAAGGCATTGAAAAGCGCAGTGCAGCATTACAAAATGTTCAAAAGCTTATGGCTAGAATTCACGATGCTCGTTATGATACCGATACATTGGCTGCATACAAAGCTGGCTGCAATGTTTTGAAGAAGTTTGAGGATACTGGTTTGAATGAAGGCCATGTGCAGGATACTATGGATGATATGTCTGACGTAAGATACATTTCACAGTCTTCTACAATTCTTAATTTTCCTTTAAATTTACGTTTCACAAATATTATAATTTTGAATTTCAGATTTTGGCTGAACTCAATGAAGTGCAATCTGTAATGACACAGCCTGTGCATATTTCTGAATCAGACTCTGAATTGGAAAAGGAATTGGCTGAAATAATGGGAAGTGCTTTGGATGATCCAAAAGAAGATGACAAACTGAAGCCATTGTCTTTCAGTTCGTTTGAATTGCCCAATTTGTCAGAATTGGATTTGCATGGTGAGCCAATAAAATTCATAAACTATAGTAATTTGTCGATCTATGTTTTAGTGCGAATATTATCTTATTTTATTAATGAACAATTATTTTCAGATTTACCAGAGGCTAAAAACAAAGTACCAACAAAGCCATCTCAAACATAAAGGACAGTCAAGATATAGGATCGTTCAAGGTAAAACCGATTTATTATCAACTACATACCGTTTATTAGTTCTGTTTATTAAAAAAAAATTGAAGCAAAGCATCGCCAGTCTCAAAACAATGACTAGTTTTCGCACAAATAGCCACTCACGAAAGATTTAAAAATACCGTCTAACAAGAAACATGCGCATTGTTGTAAAAAAATCTAGTTTTCACTTTGAAACCCTTTTATTTATTCGTCGTTTGCTCAATTATAACTGGAGAAATAAACCGTCACTGCTAATAGTAATTCACATAAAAAATGAACTTATCAGCAACGAATGTCAGGCTTATTAGCATCTTCTCTACTAATCGTTTCTCGAATCCACTGAATGTGACTGGATACTTGCGTGTAAAGCGAGTAAACGAATGCATTACAAGAAGTCTTATTCACCGATCCGATCCCCACACTGACGATGCCTCGTAGTACTTGCCGTCAGTCGGGAATACCAGACCACCACCACTGTCCTTTGCAAACCGTCGATCCTAAAAAAAAAAAAAGTCATAACATTGTTACGGCATTTAACTTAATAAGAGATAGCGTTCAATTACTATTGGTATATCCAGCGCAGAATTTGTCCCATGTGAAGAATATCGGCACAATTAACTTCTCCGTCGCATTTGAGCTGGTGATCAATGCACGCCCCGTAATTACAACGAAACACATTCTGCGGACAGCTAATACCAACTCGTTAGAACTTTCCTTGTTCAAAAATTTTTTTACGTTTTTATATAATGTTGTTATTAAAATGTTATACATTTCCAATGCTTTAATCGACATCAAACATACTTGTACGATCCGCAGATTTTAGCATTCTCATCGGAACGATCGAGGCAGTCAACGTTGCCGTCGCAGATCTCGCTGTTGCTGATACACTGGCCATTGTCGCACTTGTACTGATCGCCTCTACAGCTGGGTGCCTCGCCTGTATCGCCAACGCGATTTTTGGTACTACATCTCGGCAGAGTCTCGTCGCTGTTGTCGGCGCAATCCTTCACGGAGCATCACCGGCTACGCAAGCACCGTACTCGCAACGGAATTGACGAGTCGAACACTTGGAACTGCCGGGTCTGACGCACTCGTCGCGCGTCTCCTCCGAATTGTCCAAGCAGTCGATCCTACCGTCGCATACCGACGATTTTGGAATGCATTGGCCATTGCGACAACGGAACTCGTTCAAACTGCGTTTTTTTTTTAAATCGTGAATACTTTTTTTTTATTGCATTGACGGTGACAGGCTTATCGATGAATTTTTATATTGTTAAATTTAGCTTTTAAGTTATAGATAATTGTTAATCGATTTAATGGTTAAGTTTCAAAAGCAATAGGAATTGCTTTCGCGCGATAGATTGTGAAATCGTTCAATTGCTTACCGGCAGTTTGGTGGGATTTCTCCTAAACGGTCGACGTTATTGATTTGTGCTGCCGCTTTGGCTGTTGTGTTCTCAACGTATGCTAAAGCAGCAAAAAAAAAAAAAAGAGTAGATTGATTTTTCGTCGTTCAGCAATCATTATGCTATATTTTTTTGGTGGAATTTACAGAGTTATCGAACAAGTTTTTTGTGTACTTTTTTTTAAACGAATAACGAAATATACGATGCTATTTATAATTAATTTCGCTCATTTAATACCCTCCTATATTTGATTTCTTGAGTGTAAAATTATTGAGAAGATATACGTCTTTTTCGAATCTAGGTCGAGTTCTGATCGAACCAGTTTCCGAAATCATCTGGAGAGAGTGGTTGGCTTTTCAAATAGTTTTTCTTCATGATGCAAAATGAGAATCTACTGTCTTGTACAACTTTGTATACAAGAAAATATTTTGCTGTCTTCGAGGTAAGTATAAAAGATTATGTTTTTATCGTGCACCATCTTCACCTTCATGCGGGTTTTGATTACGTTGTGAAGAATCCAAATCAATTTTAAAAAACACGACACCGTCTAGTTTTCGGAGTCATACCGTATAAAAAATTGTATTTGGGGTATTTTATTGTAGTATGTGCTAAATACGTATTCGCAATTTTGAAAAATTATAATGTGCTTGCCACTGTTCATTATTCAACTATTATTTTGATTTACAGTAGAAATAACCTTTGTTGCAATATTTAGGCCCTGCATAATTATTTTTGTTCAATTTCTTTTCTCTTATCTATGCACACGCTATACATGACTAAAGTACTACCTTAATTGGAATTGGTAGATAGTAACTGATAAAAAATTATTTAAACAATATGTAAACTAACAAGTTATACGTGAAAAATGTGCAGAGAAATAAATGTTAGAAACGAATAGATGTCTCAACGTTTGAATAAATTGGTGGCCCTGAAAAGGGCCGATTGTAATGGTAATGATAAAAAAGCGATTTATGACGAGCTCTTCTCGGTCTTCTTGGGCAAGAGAACTGCCTGGATGTTGGGCAGAACACCCCCCTGAGCGATGGTCACACCAGAGAGCAGCTTGTTCAACTCCTCGTCATTGCGGATGGCCAGTTGGAGGTGACGTGGGATGATTCTGGTCTTCTTGTTGTCACGGGCGGCGTTACCGGCCAACTCCAAAACCTCAGCGGCCAAGTATTCCATGACAGCAGCAAGGTAAACTGGAGCACCAGCACCAACGCGCTCGGCGTAGTTGCCCTTGCGAAGATGACGATGGATACGGCCAACAGGAAACTGGAGTCCAGCTCTGCTCGAGCGAGTCTTCGATTTGGTGCCCTTGGCCTTTCCTTTGCCTCGTCCAGACATTTTCGACTGAGAAATTTAGGTAACTAACGAATGTATAGGTAGTCAGTAGACTGAGCTGAGATGCCTTCGGCCCGTTTTGAGCTAAAGTTATGCTAACTTAGTCTGAAATGCAGCGCTCCAATAGCGCCGCTCGCTCAGTCCCCACTCTACCCTTTGTGATTTTGGAGCAGCAGCTGCTATCTGTTGACCGCCCACTGTGCCGGGAAAACCGTTGCTCTAATGGAGAGGGGATTATGGTAGGGAAAATTCTGGCACTTTCATTGGATGGGAAAAATTTTTGATTTTCCCTGTGAATTTATTGGTACGGAGCCCCTGCTCGGAAAAGCGTGTAGGTATCCAAATTTCCGGCAAACGGCAACTTTTCGTTCTCGAAAGTATCTCAGTATTCAATCTGTACAATGGCTCCAACTCCTAAAGCTAGCGGCAAGGCCGTGAAGAAGGCGGGCAAGGCTCAGAAGAACATCGCCAAGGGTGACAAGAAGAAGCGTGGAAAGAAAAGGAAGCAATCCTACGGTATCTACATCTACAAGGTGCTGAAGCAGGTTCACCCCGACACTGGAGTTTCCAGCAAGGCCATGAGCATCATGAACAGCTTCGTCAACGACCTCTTCGAGCGTATTGCTGCTGAAGCTTCCCGTTTGGCTCACTACAACAAGAGATCCACCATCACCTCTCGGGAGATCCAGACTGCTGTCAGGCTTCTCCTTCCTGGTGAACTCGCCAAGCACGCTGTCTCCGAGGGTACCAAGGCCGTCACCAAGTACACCAGCTCCAAATAATTTCCCTTCCCAACCTTAAAGCAACACAAATCGGCCCTTCTCAGGGCCACGATATTTTTCAAACGTATCATAAACTAATTCGTTTAGCAAAATTATTTTTTGCAGCAGTTTTCAAAGTATAAATTACCCTAGTGCTAGTTGCAGTTTTATTTGAAAATATGCATATTCGTTAAATGTATATGCATCCAATTTTTAATAATTGTGATTGAATGAAACAAGATCTCACACTGAGAAAAAAAAATCCTCTTGTAACAAGAAGATTCCTCTTGTTGCATGAGGATTTTGAATTTTCTCCTCAAAATAGCTTCAAAAGGAATCCTCTTGTAACAAGAGGAATCTTCTTGTTATAAGAGGATTTTTCTCAGTAAAGAGGACACCTTCTTGTAACAAGAGGAATCCGCTTGTTACAAGATGATTTTGTTGAAGATTACTGTCCTCTTGTTATACGAGTACTATTTTTTTCAGTGCAGCATAAATGTGATATTTTTACATGGACAAGAACAATGCAAATCTATGCTGCCCTTAGCAAAGTAATTGACAACTACTTATTTACATCAATACTCTAAAAAGAGCATTTACTTTTGAAAATTCGTAGACTGAATGTACCTTGCTTTGTAACGCGTGTTCTTACTAAATATTACTAGTTCACTATTTCAACCTAGAGCTGGTACAGATTTTTTATCTTACCCATTGTGTATTTTTATTCGGGTTTCACGTATAAAAATATTCTATATTATATGTATTTCATGAAAATAAATAAAAATCCGAACGAATTTTAAAAACTAATATACATATTCACTACAACATTGCCGGTTGTTAATTGTGAAATTTGAACCGACTGATTATTGATAAAACTCTCAGTTGGTTATTGAAAATTTATAAATGTCGAACTTCCCGAAAAATTATTATTACTTCCCGAAAAATTAATCAAATATTGCCCTATAAAAGAAAATATAGAGTAATTAATATAAGAATTTACAAGTGATCAATCACTTCTGAAAATATTTTGATTTATAATCATATTATAGCGCTTGCAGGTTCACAAAAACATATTATTTTAATTCATTTATATACTTGCTGTTATTGTTTTTACTAGCATCGGTGGTATATCGCAGTTTTACGTTTAGATGTGTTAGACTAACTTAAATGACATATATTCATTAAAATGGAAATTTAATGAGCTGGAAAATTAGGTCGTCTTAGCACAAAACGGCTGCTGCAAAACAGATTTTGTCTTTGGGGATGATTTGAACCTTATAGAATTTTCATTAGTTGATAGTACGAATATAATGCCACAGCGCCGTACCGCTATAACGCGTAAACACAAAATCTCAAAAACTCAGCAATAGTCCCATATTGGGTATAGTCCGATATTGGGTACACCTATAGCGACTGACTGCGTATTTTTTATTATTAATAACTGTAAACCGATTTATTATTACTACTAATTTTTATTTTCTTTGAAGTAATCGCATGTTCAATTCGAATATCATTGCATATCTGATCGTCAATGAAGAACTTATCAGTGCAATTAATAGCCCCTTATAAATCTATATTCAATTTATGACAATAATAATAATGGTATAGATAATTAAAATCAATTACCAAGTTTTGCACATTGACATTGTAAATATTTGTCAAACGTATGTAGTTCTAAATGTGGTTAACATTTTATTACAAATTCGTGAAATTAAAAGTCACACATAATAATAAAAAATAAAATATCCGACTATCACATTCGGCCACCTATCCCCTTGAGTACATAACGTCTATCTCTACCGTAGTCCACCCCATTGTAAGAAATACGTAGACCGGTTGAACCACTCCCAAGAATTGCTATTCCCGAAGGAATTGCAATTCTCCAGCCGTACCTACTACGAAATGGATAAGCGGGGGTTGGGGGGGGGGGGGGGAGGGGGGCGAGACATCGAACTCCATTGGCTATTAGCTGATTATTGGTATCCGAGCGTGGAAAAGTTCCCAAAAGTTTTACAGGTATTGTCTAGTACAGGTATATATAGCCCCAACCCTTCCGCATTTGCACATTGAGTCTTTACTCAGCTATCCAGAAGTCAACTCTGGTTTGAAATTTGATAGTTTTTCCTGCAATCAGAATGCCGGTGAGTATCTTTGTGTCTATCTTATCAAGCCTAAATGTTCAATTATTTAATTTTAAATTCAAATATTTATTTAAAAAGCATAGATTCCCCAAATTATTTTGTAATAACGTGCAATTTTCTTTATCCTACACAGATCACCGACCAAAGCAATGCGACGGACTTCGATGCCCAACTTCTGCGTGACATCAGCGGTTTTCGGCATAACAGAGTCATCGATGCCCTGCAGCGCGGAAACTTGTACAAAGTAGCCGACAGCTATGGAGCAACTTTACTCCACTTCGCTACCGCGGACGGCAACCATAGCATCATGAAGCACCTCATCGAAATGGGAGCTGATGTCAACGCTCAAGACCAGTGTGGGACAACACCGTTGATGCTGACTCTGATGAAGCATCGCTTTTGGACGGTGAAAATACTACTTGAAGCCGGTGCCGGTATTTATGTTTGGAATTCCGAGGGGCAGTGCGCGTTGGAAGCTGTTTTGCACGAAGATTCCGTAGATTTTAGCATACTCAGGCTATTCATCGAAAGGGTGAAGATACATTTTCCGAACGCCGACGATGTGGTGCGACTTTTGTCGGCAGTCAATTGTCCGTTGTATCACGCGATTCATTGGAAAGACCCGCGTGTCACGAGATCGAGATTAGAAGCCGGTTGTTCCGTTGATTCCGTAGATCCTAAAAATAATAGAACGGCGTTACACGTTGCTGTGAGACTGTCCGATTTGGCGAACGTGGAGATGCTGCTGCTTCACGGTGCTGATGTGAATGCAGAGGACGCGAGCGACCGAACACCTTTGTCACATTTCAATGCGAAAAATCACTCCGATGAGAATCTTTGTATTTTAAAATTGCTGTTAGATCGGGATGCGAAATTGTACAGATGCGATATCGATGGTAGAATGCAAATGCACTCCGTTCTGATGCATGGAAATAGAAACGCGGTTAAAGTTGTGCTTGAACGTGGTGTACGACTGATGAGAAAGGACGAGAATGGGCACACGTCTGTGCATTATCTCGCCGAGAACGCGAACGTGGATCTTTTCGAGGAATTTCGGGGTAAACGATTTGATGCTAATATCAGCGATAAAAGGGGATGCACACCGTTACATTTGGCTGCGTGCGTTGGCCACTCGAGAAACGTCAATTTTTTGTTGGACAACGGGGCCGACATTAACAAACTGAACCGGAATTGCATGACACCTTTGTTCTTCGCTATGATGTCGTCGACTTTGACGAGCTCGGAGATGAGAATGAAAATAGAATGTATAGAGTTGCTGCTACAACGCGGTGCTGATGCGCAGTACGATGAAGATGGAATTCACACGGTTTTCGATGTTATTCTGTCGTTTTCCAATTACACTTTGTCCAAGCCTGTACTTTTGCATCTGGCGATTCAGGAGATACGGGGCGTTCCTATTACCGAAGTTATACTCGGTAAAATTGAATCGAGCGATTACTTTAAAAAGCATTTGGATTTGTATCGGAGACAATTGACAGAGATGCAAAAGGCGAGGGTGTACGCGTCGGTGACACTTTTCAAATTTGTGGCTGAAAGCGATCGACAGATTACCCGTTACGCTAGGAATCGCAATGTAGTAGAGAGACTGAAACGCATGAGTAAAAAGTACACTAAGAATACTCATTGCAAAGAGTATCTGAGGAAACGAGTTTCGAAGGCTATCTCTAAAGCGCAGTCGAAACAGCAAGCTGCCGTTGCTGTTGGTAATATTGTTAATCTCGGACGAGGATGCTACACCGATGTTGTAGATCGAATCGTTGATTATTTGAATGATCAGGATGTCAAAAATTTGCTGGATGTGTGAGAAATGTGGAATTGTAAGCGAAATTTTGGCTTTGTTTGAATTGTAAATATTTTTTTTTAATAAAATAATTTTTAAATGAATAAATGTGTTAATTTAATGTCGCTTGAAAATCAAATATTCGTTAACCCTATCATTATTTTTTATATCATGCAATATTTTTTTTTTATCAATATTAGTTACAACTTACTACATAGTCAATTTAAAATCACTGTTCATTAAACCAATACATAAAATCAACCGTTTTGAATGAATTTGCAGACGATAAATTTTATATTTGATTTTTTTTCCTATTTGAACTGATAAAAACTTTAATTTGCATCAAAATATTTCTGTGTTCGACGTTTATTCCTAGCTACGATTATAGGAAAACAATAAAAAAATTTTAATTAGACAATCGTTATTTGTGTTTCTCGTCAAATTTATTTTGATCCTATACTAAAATAATTTTATTTTTGATAATTTTGAAATAAATGTTAGAAACAAATAGATAGTCAAAGCGTAGGCTAAAAACGGAGTATGCGAAGCGACCTCGGCATAAATTGGGCGTTTATTTTAATAAGTTAATTACCTATTGACAGTCCGATATTACACTATATATTATTTGTTATTAAAGGCATACAAAGTGATATATCTACTATTCTGCAAAAAATCGTATCAATATTACATTAACAGCTTTACTTCAAATTATAACCGACATTCTATTATTTCAGGAAATCATCTCGAAAATAATTGTATCAACCGTTCCAAAAAATCATGGTTTGATCGAAACGGTTGTTTGTAGACATGTTCAGTTCGAGCATTCTAACTATAAAGTAGAGTGAAGATCGAAAAAAAGTTTTCTTCGACGTCCTACGCAAACAGCTTTATAAAGACAAATGGTCGTCCTAAAAATAATGAAGACTTGAGCTGTCAATCAAGTTATTCAAGAAAAGCTGCATTACGAATGAAAAAAATTAGTAACATATGAAAAAAGAATTTTTTAATTAATAATTAAATGAATTTAAGCACGCAGTAAATTTAGCAGTGAATCCTTTTTTGAGTGTATAGAAGTGGCACTGGTAGATAAACTGAAAAAAAAAAATTATTCAAATAATACGTGAAAAATGTGCAGAGAAATAAATGTTAGAAACTAATAGATGGTTCCACGTTTGATAATATTGGTAGTCCTTAAAAGGACTGATTGGTTCTTGGAAATAAAAAATGAGATCTAATATTCTTGGCTAGCTTTGGAGCTACCGCTACTCTTCTCAGTCTTCTTGGGCAAGAGAACTGCCTGGATGTTGGGCAGCACACCACCCTGAGCGATGGTCACACCGGAGAGCAGCTTGTTCAACTCCTCGTCATTGCGGATGGCCAGCTGGAGGTGACGTGGGATGATTCTGGTCTTCTTGTTGTCACGGGCGGCGTTGCCGGCCAACTCCAAAACCTCAGCGGCCAAGTATTCCATGACAGCGGCAAGGTAAACTGGAGCACCGGCTCCCACACGTTCGGCGTAGTTGCCTTTGCGCAGAAGACGATGGATACGGCCAACAGGAAACTGGAGTCCAGCTCTGCTCGAGCGAGTCTTCGATTTGGTGCCCTTCGCCTTTCCTTTGCCTCGTCCAGACATTGTCGAAAGTTAGATAGACTGAGAACGTTACGTAAGTTCTGAAATGTACAGTCTGTTGACTGTGGTTGACTGAGTGTGCCTTCGGCGCGGTTTGAGCATCGGTTGCGTTAATTTAGACGAAGATACAGCGTTCCAATAGCACCGTTCGTTCAGTCCCCTTTCTGCTCTACGTGGTTTTAGAGCAGCAGCTGCTACCTGTTCATCGCCCGTTGAGCCGAGGGAATCTTCCCGCTCAGGTAAGAAGGATAATGGTAGGGGACGTTCTCGATACTCCGATTGGCCAATAAAACTTTTTGAATTCTCCTAACACAAAACATCTGTTCCCAGCTGTAAATTATACCTCGTGTCTCGTTCTTCGAGATCACTATGTAGTACCGCCAGTGTACGCCAGATGACACCACAATCGTT
>JAWWMK010000040.1:4818776-4856144 GCA_035047105.1 Galeopsomyia nigrocyanea | reverse complement strand
GATTCCTCTTGTATCAAGAATATTTCCTCTTGTACCAAAAAGAATCCTCTTGTTACAAAAAGAATAATTTTGCAGCTGTATTGAGATGAAAATCCTCTTATATGAAGAGGAATCTTTTTGATATAAGAGGATTTTTTTTTTCAGTGTATGACGTGAATATACGCAGCACCGATAACATTCAGTTTTTTTTTGCGATAATTTTCATTTTACTAACTTTAACAACATTTTTTGTTCTACACTAGAGATATTGTAAGTAGCAAATAATATTGATATAATAATTCAAGCTTCACTCGTTTTACTAACAATTTTTATTTAATATTTAACAAATCCTGATAAGAATTTCTCAAAACTTGATAGTGTAAAAAAATATTTAGTAACCATTATCACAAACTTACACAAACACAATTTTAAAATTCATATCACTACGTGCTCGCGCAACTTCGAACTACACAAGCAATTTTCATCTTCTCGCCGCAAAAAAGTCACGACTTCAGCGATAAACATTCGCCTTACACCACTTATGTGCCAACAGGTAGAACTGATAGCAAAAGAAGTATCGGAGTTGTCGAAAAGTTATCCGCTGGTATTCACGTCTGGCGGCGTTGGTCCAACCCACGACGATGTCACTTACGAGGCAGTGGCCAAAGGTCTCGGTCTTGGTCTCATGAAGAAGAACAAAAGTCTACTCGAGTCGTTGTCCCAATTGTTTCCCGATAAACCGGAATCCCGACGACTCGCGCTAGTGCCTTGTCCGTGCGAGCTCGTCGGCGTTGTCAAACCCGGAAGCAATGGTAAGAAATTATCGTCTCGAACAATGGTAAACTAGTGTAATAAAAAATACGATCGTAAACTTTCAATCCTATATCTGTTTTACGGTCACGTACTGAAAAAAAAAATTTCTACCGCGTCATTCACAATTCCCGTTACGGAAAATACATCCTCTGTACGTATATACACTGAAATAAAAGTTTAGTTATACGAAAACGTCCTTATTAGAATGGATATCAATTCACACGACCATTCAATTCGAAGTGTCTCTCTTTCTTCTCATACGTTTTACTCCCACCACTCGCTTAATTGTTCTCGCACTGCGGGCTAATAAAGTAAAAAAAAAATTAAATCAACCGTACACGTCTTCAGTTTAAATATTGGATCAGTCGGCCACGTGTTCTGTTATCACATCTGTTACATTTTTTTCTTTGGTTTTTTCCACAGACACCTACACCATAATCAAAGTGCAAAACGTCTACGTGCTGCCTGGTTCCCCGTGCTACTTTCGCCCAGCGGTCGATCAAATAATTGTCTCGATAGAGCGAGGCGAGCCGTTGCACAGCGACCACGTGGACGTCGACGCCGACGAGCTGTCCATAGTCGAGATCCTGGACGAGGAGGCGAAACGTTGGACGGGCGTGGTGTCGATCGGAAGTTATCCGCAGCCGGGGAAGAGAAAGAGAACGAGAATTGCTTTGGAGAGTCGCGATAAGGAGGCACTGGAGAAAGCTAAGAAAGATATGGAGGATAAATTGGTTAATGGTATCACTGGACAGATTGAGAGAGTGATGTTCGATGAGGATGACGCCAAGAAGGTGTATGAGAGTCGAGAGGAATGCCCGCATGTTAAGCACGCGTTTGAGGTGCTTGAAGAGTGCTATGAAAAGTGAGTTTTATTTAATTTCTTTTTAAATTTAGCTGTTAACGAAAAGTTGCAGAATTCAAGCATTGATTTTTCCAAATATTTCACGTTCCTCGTGTGCAAGTTTTTCACTAGGTGGAGCTCTCTCTCTCTCTCTCAGAAGGGAGAGGATTAACTGTAAGATTCATAGAGTAGGTATAAGGGCTCAATAGCTTAGTCGGTAAGGTACTTGACTGGCAATCCAAAGGTACCCGGTTCGATTCCCAATACAGGTGGAAAAAAAATTGGCTCTCAATGATGGCACATCCTTGCTCGCTAAATGTCTGTGACGACGAAATTGGCCGGTTCGGTTGAAGCCCGAGGCTCGCTGGATCGCTGAGAGAGCTATTCGAAATTTTATTGAAATTTTTATTTTTTCCCTCGAATTCTTCAACTTCTTTTTTTACTGAACATAAGAGCAATACATCATAATTTACAAGTAATTGTGTTTTTTCCGCTAGGTACAAACCCAACGAAGTATTTCTAAGTTTCAACGGAGGTAAAGATTGCACTGTAGTTTTACATTTGGCCGCCACGCTTGCGAAGTTGCGAAAATTCGATCCACCATTGTCGCTGTACGTGACCCACGATGCCTTTCTCGAGGTTCATATTTTTTTTTACTCGTCATTGATTAACGCAAAAAATTGATAAAAAAAGGGTTTATTTTTATCTTGATATTCAATTTTGTAGTTATTTAGCTGAAAAACAAATTGGAGTCATTATTTTATTGACACTTATGCTATTTATTTTCACGAAAGCACGGTGCTCTTCCAAGATAGCCAACTCATAATTTCGGAAAGCAAAAACAAAATAAAGGAGGTTTTTGACGAAAATCGGCACAACGATTTTATACATTATTGAAATTCATACGGAAACTAAAATTCGAGTAGGCGGAGACTCGCGAGAGCGGCAATCGTAGAAGTGTTAAACTGAATTGTTTTTTTCGTCGAAATCCAATTACCATATCTTTATATAGCTTCAGCTTCTAATTGCACGAATACAAAACTGAATCATGATGAATGCTCAGGTGGACGCGTTCGTTAATGACGCAGCGAGTTACTACGGCTTCCAGTTGATCAGCATGGGCGGACCGATAAGAGAAGCTCTGACGAAACTACTCGACGACGAAAAGCCAGGACTCAAAGCTGTTTTGATGGGTATGAGGAAAAACGATCCTGGCGCGCATTTGTTGCAAACTTTTACGCCTACCGATCCCGGCTGGCCTTCGATTATGCGCGTCTTTCCTATTATCGACTGGACTTACAGTCAAGTATGTCTTCTACTTGTCAATTTTTCTTTTTGGAGTACATCTATGATTGAATAAATTATTTCTTTTAGGTCTGGCAGTTTCTAATTAAGCACAAAGTTCCCTATTGCTCGCTGTACGACGAAGGCTACTCGAGTCTTGGTGCTCGCGACACAACGACGAAGAATCCATTGCTTCGTAATCCTGATAATCCGTCTGTTTACTTGCCGGCTCACACGCTAGCTGATGACTCGACTGAGAGACATGGACGAGCATAGGTTGTGATTGCAGGAAGTGATTGTGTATTGTAATTCATCACATGTTGATCGATGACTCTTTTCGAGAAAAAATTCTTCATTTATCTATGAATATAATTGTAAAAATTGCACGCTGTACTTTTACGTCGACTGACAATCGTTGGATTATAGAACTAGCAAAATTTGAAAATAGTTCGAGAGATAAATTTTTTTACTGCTCGGTTGTATGTTCGCATATAGGTTCGGCAAAAAAAAATATTTAAACTGCTAAACTTTTACTCCAGATTTATCGTATAAAAAGCTTGCAAGTAATGATAGCTTTTAAATGATCGTGTGAATGACGAAATAAAACTTAGTTATGATTTGCAATAACGATTACCAAAGTTCACATGTATTTTAAATAATCTAACGGGTGTATGGTTTAATTTCTTTTCTTTTCAATGTCAAACAGTATGGCACAGGCAATGATCCTATTACCTCGTATAAAGTACTCAAACTCGTCGAAACAATGAGATTTCGATGACAATATACTTTACGATTTTATCAATGTACTTTGCACAATGATAATTATAACAACACAGTAAACTTGAAAATATAAAAAAAAATACTGTTATCATTCGAATAGTTTGGTATTAGACGCAGTAATACGTAAAATCATCAGTGCAGTATTACTTGTTGTTTTAGTTTTGCAAGGCTTATTTATTACCTCAAAATTAATTTTATTCGTCCCAATTGAAGAATCTCCAATCTGCGTGCCTTAGAAGCACAATTTATTTTTGGAACAGCAACTTAAAAAAAAATCTATGTACTTGTATTTGATCCGAGGCATGAAAAGCGCTGTCGACTCGATTCTTTATTCAGGTTTCTCGTCGTGCTGGATTACGCGATTTTGCTAATCGAGTCGGCATGTTGTAGGTAAATGCGCAAATCCACTTTTGTAAAGCTCTACACACGAATGTCGATGGCAAACTGTCATCCTGATCTATTTCAGCATTGACGTTTCATCTATACACCAATTCAATAAATAAATTTATTCGACAATAAGAAATGTGGTTATTTTATCCTTTTTTTTGTGACAAACAAAAAATCTGCCGTGTGCATATGGAAGAAGATATCACGAGAAATCCAAAGAAGCCATACGGATTAACAAAACTAATAATAGTTCATCCTTTTATGTGGCAAACAAAAAATCTGTCGTGAGCATACGGAAGAAGATATCATGATTCCATAGGAAATCCAAAGAAGCCATACGTATTGACAAAACTAGTAATAGTTTATCAAAATCTTTCCCCGAAAATGAAACAAAAACACAAAGAGGCAATCCTTAAAAAAAAAACGTGATAACAGCACACGCGCTTTGAACTTTTAGCCACAATATTCCATTCGCAATGCATACAGTACACGCAATACAAACACGCCTCCTCGGTATTAGCTGTGGCAATGGATTTGACTTTGAGGGGGATAACACGTTAATGCCTAATCCGAAGCCTTTGATGAAAACAAAGCAAATCGGGGCTTTGAGGTCTACGCGCGAGGGTATATAAAGAGCCGCGACTTGGTCGGCGACTTCCAGCGGAGTAAGAAAGAGAAAAAATTTAGCCAGTGAGAGAAGCGCGTTAGTATTAGAGATGCCGGAGTACAACTGGACTGATGGTGGTGGCGGCGGCGCGAATTGGGAGGCAAGAATTCAACCAGCTGGTGGTCCACGACGATTACTCGGTTGGAATGTACCACCTGATGAATTGCAGTATATACCCGAGCATTGGCTTCAATTTCCCGAACCCAATCCCGCGATGCATTATATGCTTGGCTTGCTCTACATCCTCTTCACTTTCATCGCTCTTCTCGGCAATGGACTTGTCATCTGGATCTTTTGCGCGTAAGTGCGCGAGTGATGATCAATTTTATGGTTTCTCATCGATATCGGAATGTCTTCTTTTTTTTTTTTTGTGGGTGATTTTTTTATATCGTGCGTTACTATACTCAGCGAATGAAGAGAATATCGAATTTTATAGTGGCAGTGATAATTTTGCCGGGTTTTTTTTTTTTTTCGTATCTACATACAGACACGCCAATTCTACGCGATTTGATTCAACGTGAACTTTTATAATTCCTTTTATTTAGCACAATGCTTCTTCAATCGAGCACGAATATTCAAATAGGTAGTATTTATTGGAAAATAAAATACTGTTACTGTTAAACATGTAAACTTTCTACAGAAAATTTAATTGTACATCAATCGGCACAAAATATTTTTCTATACATGAATAATCAAATATTTGAATAAATGAAAAGACATACATGTTTTTAGGATTCTGCCATGTTATTGAAAAATGATCAAATTAATGTATGAATATATCGCGTAGAATATTTCGTGCCTTATTAATTGTTAATTATGTTCTCCGTAGAAAGTTAAAATCCGAGATAACATTTGATTTATCAACAAAATAGTATTTTATTTTTCGTGTTCGATAAAAAAAAAAGCATTATGTTAAATGATAAAGGAAATTAAAAAATTCGTCTTTTGGATCAAATCATGCAGAATCGGTATCTGCACGAAAACCTATCCGATAATTTAATCAACTAATCCTAATATCTAAAAAAGATTAAACCAACTAATTTAGCTACGTGACGTAGAACGTAATCTATTTCCACTATATTTTCCCCTTAATAATCAAATTGAAAAAAAAAATGCAGAGCAAAATCGCTGAGAACGCCGTCGAACATGTTCGTGGTGAACCTGGCGATACTCGATTTCATAATGATGATGAAAACACCGATATTCATCTACAACTCGTTCAACACTGGCTTCGCGCTCGGCCATCTCGGCTGTGACATTTTCGCAGTCATAGGTACCATCAGTGGTATCGGCGCTGGTATGACGAACGCCGCGATCGCTTACGATCGTTACAGGTACGCACCACCAACACCACCATACAAAAAAAAAATAATAATAATTTCCTTTTTTTTTAATTCTCATGCACGTATTTCAACAGTACAATCGCGCGTCCACTCGACGGCAAAATGTCCCGCGGGCAAGTGATAATGCTGGTGGCGTTGATCTGGACTTACGTGTTGCCGTGGGCATTGATGCCTTTGATGGGTGTCTGGGGTAGATTCGCGCCCGAAGGTTACCTCACCAGTTGTACCATCGATTATCTGACGGATGACAACGACACTCGTTCCTTCGTCGCGACGATTTTCACCTTCTCCTACGTCTTCCCGATGTCGATGATCATCTTCTTCTACAGTCGGATCGTCGGTTTCGTGGTCAATCACGAGAAGGCACTGCGAGAACAAGCCAAGAAGATGAACGTCGAGAGCTTGAGGAGTGGTCAGAAACAGCAGGAACAGTCGGCTGAAGTTCGAATTGCTAAGGTATTACACTTTTATATAAGCTACCTTTACCCCATTCCGCCACTTGCTTGTAATTCAAATGTATGCTTGCTACAGCGCTACATCGCAGTGACATTATGTTTGTACTATTAAGTAATGAAAGTTCCAATGATTTAAGTCATATCCGAATACGAAATTCTTTTAACACGAGCTCTTTTATGCTCTGTATGAGCAAATTTTCCAACTCTCCGGAATTCTTCTCGACGAATATCTGTCATTTTAACTAGTCTAATATATCTAAACATAAAACTGCGACATACCATTCGATTTGTTCTTTCAAAAACACTCATCAGAATTTCCTTTAGTGCACAAATAAGCCAAATTCCGATCGTATTACTATTCTCATTCGAGTCCTCCCAATACCGCCACTTTCACAAATATTTCTTCGTTTTTTCCCACTCGGGATACTCCAAACAATTTAATGTTGATGATAGAAGAGAGTAAACTCGTTCACCCAACGTGGAGTAGAGTAAACTCGTTCACCCAAAGTGGAGTTAATACAAAAGTAATTCTACTCCACTTTGGGTGAACGAGTTTACTCTCTTCTATCATCAAAAATAAAACTGTCACAAATATACTATATGAAAATGATGGCTGAAAATTTCAATTTCATTTTTTTCAATACAGTTTTGCATTTCTTTGTTCAAATAGAGAAACGCATTAGTGTAAAAGAACTCGAAAAAATTCATTTCGACCAATTATTGTCAACGTATAATGATCAATTTCTAGTTTATTTTTTAAACAAGTGATTATTAATAATTAAGACATTACCACATAATTTATCATATGAAAATAGTACGTTTTCATAATGAATCTTGATACCAAAATTTATTTTTCAGTATCAAACATCATTTTCATCTGCCAAAATACTTGTTTCTCGAAGTGGCGGAAAGGAGTATACTCACTTTTGTACACCGAAAATAAAGTAGTTTGTTTCAAAGTGTTATAACTCTGGTTCGACTTCACCAAATTGATCGTACGAGGCATCGTTTTAAAGGGTAAACGGGCAGCTTTAAAAAAATGAAGCCATGTACGTTGAAAAATTCGCTTGCGGTAAAAAGTTATGGCGACTTGAAATCTTAATGGGGGTATAATAGGATAGACTTACCTTAATTTTCAAAACTGTGAGGAAAAAAAAAACGATGAGTGCTTTTTTTTTTACAGGCGGCGATCACCGTGTGTTTCCTATTCGTATCAGCGTGGACACCATACGGCGTGATGGCGATGATCGGTGCGTTCGGCAACAAAGCACTGCTCACACCGAGTGTCACGATGATACCGGCTTGCTGTTGCAAAGCTGTCGCTTGTTTGGATCCTTATGTGTACGCGATAAGTCATCCGAGATTCAGGTGAACGATCTGCTTGTGTGTATACTGACGAGTGAGGATAGAAATGGAATGATCGACACACGTTTCGTTGAATTTTCGCAGGTTGGAGTTGCAAAAGAGGCTACCGTGGTTGGAGCTTCAAGAGAAACCACCCGCGGCTGCTGAAGCGCAAAGTACAACGACCGAGGCTGTCACGAACAGTTAAAGGGTTATTTGGGATTGTCTTTTTTCCCCCGGGAAGGTGATATTGAATTTTTTTTTATTTTCTTGACGAAGATTTTCGTTTGATTAACGATTTTCGTTGTTTCAGATGTTTCGATAACTCGAGGCAACGAGAGACCGGTATTTCCGTGAGATCCGTGAGAAACGCTAATTTGAAAAAAAAACGAACACGACGCGTATACTTTTGTTACTTATGTCGTTTGTGAGATGTGATTTTTTCTACGAAACATCACCGCGTTTCTGTTTTTTTTTCTCTCTTTCTCTCTCTCTCTCTCTACGCACTGATACGCCATATAAAACTGCAAACATTCGATATTCACGATCGTCACTTTCTGGTGGCAATTTAATGATCTGCCCTACTCCGATTAATTAATTAAGTACATATATAGACGAGAGAAAATTGATAATTTTTTCTCGAAATTGTGTAAATTAAGCTTCGTTTGAAAGTACAATAATTTAAGAAATGTCACTTCAGAAGGGAAATGTGTATATTTTTAATTACACACTCACACACAAACACACACACACGCGAGTTCATTAATTATAGATTATTACTAGTTGTTCAATGATAGTTGTATATCGAACAATTGTTGAATATAATTCTACGATTGTATACATCAGCATTAGCGAATCAAATCAAAGTGTAACTTAATTAAGTTTTACAATAAAGTACTTCGACGTATTATTCGAATATACGGTGTGTGTACCTTGTTTCAATTTTGATGATGCGGGAATACGAAAGTAACTTTCTAATTTCGCGCTCGATTTCAGCGCGCAATTGGGGATGACGTGACGGCGGGAAAACCGACTTCTGCTACTACAGAGTTGACGTAGTATAATTGATGAGAGTTGTGTGTTTTCATTGTCTCGAAAGGAAGTTACAGTGAAATCAGACGTGTTGTTGCTCTGATATTTTTCTTTGTGTTTTATTGTGAAATATTACGTATAGTTTAGTTTTAATAGCGAATAATGAATTCAAGTTTCGAATAAAAGTTTGAACGACATAGCTTGGAAGAGGCTTTGGTTCAATGTTTCAACTATTTTATCAGTCTGCTCATCTCGTTGGTGAGAAATAACGTTGTATGTTTGATATAGCTGTGTTTTGAAGAATCTGAAGGAATAGAATTCACGAACTTTATGAATAATAACTATGACGTAAATATACATACACCGATAACATTCAGTTTTTTTCACGATAATTTTCCTTTTGTTAACTTTAACAACGTTTTTCGTTCTAAAGTAAAGAGATTGTAGGTAACAAATAATATTGATATAATAATTCAAGCTTGACTCTTTTTACTAACAGTTTTTATTTAAATATTACACAAATTGTAAAAAGAATTTCTCAAAACTTCATAAAGTAAAAAAAAAAAAATAGTAACCATTATCACATATTTTCACAAACACAATTTCAACAGATCATTATATGCCAACAGGTAGAGCTGATAGCAAAAGAAGTATGGGAGTTGTCGAAAAGTTATCCGCTGGTATTCACGCCCTAAAGTAATAAATATTCACGACTAATAAAGTAAAAAAATAAAATTAAATCAACCGTACACGTCTTCAGTTTAAATATTGGATCAGTCGGTCGCGTGTTCTGTTATCACATCTGTTACATTTTTTTCTTTGGTTTTTTCCACAGACACCTACGCCATAATCAAAGTGCAAAACGTCTACGTGCTGCCTGGTTCCCCGTGCTACTTTCGCCCAGCGGTCGATCAAATAATTGTCTCGATAGAGCGAGGCGAGCCGTTGCACAGCGACCACGTGGACGTCGACGCCGACGAGCTGTCCATAGTCGAGATCCTGGACGAGGAGGCGAAACGTTGGACGGGCGTGGTGTCGATCGGAAGTTATCCGCAGCCGGGGAAGAGAAAGAGAACGAGAATTGCTTTGGAGAGTCGCGATAAGGAGGCACTGGAGAAAGCTAAGAAAGATATGGAGGATAAATTGGTTAATGGTATCAATGGACAGATTGAGAGAGTGATGTTCGATGAGGATGACGCCAAGAAGGTGTATGAGAGTCGAGAGGAATGCCCACATGTTAAGCACGCGTTTGAAGGGTGCTATGAAAGGTGAGTTTTATTTAATTTTTTTTTTAATTTGCTGTCCGCATAAGTCGGTAATTTCTACATAAGTATGTCTTTCTGGTAAAAAAATCGGTAAAATTCAACTCGGGGTATTGACAGCATCGCTGCCGAGATCACTGCTGAGAGTATTGTGTATTTACAGTGTAATTAACTGCCTCATCAGGTATAAAGAAAAAGTTTATTTAACGTTTGAATAGATTTGGTGGCCCTGAAAAGGGCCGATTGGCACAGCCGCAACATGCTAAACGAGATACTGCGTAACCGACAGGTAAAATCTAACAGCAAGGTCGTCGAGAAGTTGGCAAATGCCCAGAAGAACATCAGCAAGGGTGACAGAAAGAAGGCAAGGTCACCCCGACACCGGTGTTTCAAGCAAGGCCATGATCATCACGAACAGCTTCGTCAACGACACCTTCGAGCGCATCGCCGCTGAAATCTCTCGCTTGGGATCGACTATCACGTCTCGGCAGATCCAGACTGCTGTCAAGCTTCTCCTAACTGGAGAGCTTACCAAACACGCCGTCTCTTAGGTCACCAAGGCTGTCACCAAGGACACCAGCTCTACTTAAATTAAATTCATATCATTTGACCTATTAAACATTGATTGCAACGATACTGCCGATACGCAGGGGAAGGATTAAATTTTTAAAAATGCTGCGACCATAATAACATGTTATAACTACGCAGCGACGTCGCTAATCGGCCCTTTTCAGGGCCACAAATTACTTAAACGTTAAATAAACTCTTTCTTTATACCCGATGAGGCAGTTAATTATACTGTACAATACACAATACTCTCAGCAACGATACTGTTAATACCCTGAGATTTTTTTATCAATTGTTTACCAGTAAAACCATACTTGTGCAAATACTACCGACTTATGTGGACAGCATTAAAACCGCGATTTGGCGGCTTATAACCTCACGCACCACCTCGAGTATATCTGACAGTCTCGAAATTCACCTACCCCACGTTACTAACCTGCAAAACCAAGAAATATTCATGGGGGATGGATAATTTCAGCCATGGGAGAGATGGGAGCCGCGACTATGCTTGTTAGCTGGATGATAGTCACTGACATTACATTTTTATTAATTATTCAGTGAACGTTTCATCCTAGCAGTAATTTTATCTTGGGGGTTTATTCCGCGTCGAACGCGGAATCGATTGCCCTTATTAATTTTCTTAAACGTTGAATAAAACTGAATAAAAGCCAATTTTAAATATGGGGGTTGAGGCTCAGCCTCCATTTATAAATTTGCATTTTTCTCCTAAAAATCGGCAACGCGCAAACTAATGCATAGGAAACTTTTTGTTAATTAAGTGACGCGGAATCGATTGAGCTAATTATTTTATAAAAAAGTTGAAAAAATTGAAATATGGGGGCAGATCTCACGACTTAATCAAAAGTCAAAATCTCCTTGTCCAACTGATCAATCAAAACGTTTAAAGGCTTCACTTTTCAAACCTCTCCTTTTTTAAGGTAGGATTGAAATTCATCTACGGAAACTCAAATTCGGGTAAACGGAGACTCGAGAGTGCGGCAATCCTAGAAGTGCTAAACTGAATTGTTTTTTTCGTCGAAATCCAATTACCACATCTTTCTATAGCTTCTAACTGCACTAAAACAAAACTAAATCATGATGAATGCTCAGGTGGACGCGTTCGTTAATGATGCAGCGAGTTACTACGGCTTCGAGTTGATCAGCATGGGCGGACCGATAAGAGAAGCTCTGACGAAACTACTCGACGACGAAAAGCCAGGACTCAAAGCTGTTTTGATGGGTATGAGGAAAAACGATCCTGGCGCACATTTGTTGCAAACTTTTACGCCTACCGATCCCGGCTGGCCTTCGATTATGCGCGTCTTTCCTATAATTATCGACTGGACTTACACTCAAGTATGTCTTCTGCTTCTCAATTTTTCTTTTTAGTGTACATCTATGATTGAAAAAATATTTTTTTTAGGTCTGGCAGTTCCTAATTAAGACACAATAATTATTTCCACAAAGTTCCCTATTGCTCGTTGTGCGACGAAGGCTACTCGAGTCTTGGTGCTCGCGACGCTACGACGAAGAATCCGTTGCTTCGTAATCCTGATAATCCGTCTGTTTTACTAGCTGATGACTCGACTGAGAGACATGGAGGAGCGTAGGTTGTGATTGCAGGAAGTGACTGTGTATTATAATTCATCACATGTTAATCGATGACTCTTTTCCAGAAAAAATTCTTCATTTATCTATGAATATAATTGTAAAAATTGCACGCTGTACATTTACGTCGACTGACAATCGTTGGATTATAGAACTAGCAAAATTTTAAAATAGTTCGAGAGATAAATTTCTTTATCGCTCGATTGTATGTTCGTATATAGGTTCGAGAAAAATAATATTTAGATTGCTAAATTTTTACTCCAATTTTCAAGTATCCTTCTAAAGGATGCTGTAGCAAATTGATAATTAAAAAGCTTGCAAGTAATGATAGCTTTTAAATGATCGTGTGAATGACGAAATAAAACTTAATTATGATTTGCAATAACGATTACCACAGTTCACATGTATTTTAAATAATTTAACAGGTATATGGTTTAATTTCTTTTCTTTTCAATGTAAAACAGTATGGCACAGACACTGATCCTATTACCTCGTATAAAGTACTCAAACTCGTCGAAACAATGAGATTTCGATGACAACATACTTTACGATTTTATCAATATACTTTGCACAATGATAATTATAACAATACAGTAAACTTGAAAATATAAATAAAAAATATTGTTATCGTTCGAATAGTTTGGTACTAGACAGTAATACGTAAAGTCATCAGTACAGTATTACTTGTTGTTTTAGTTTTGTAAGGCTTATTTATTACCTCAAAATTAATTTTATTAATCCCTATCGAAGAACCTCTAATCTGCGTACCTTAAAAGCACAATTTATTTTTGGAACAGCAACTTAAAAAAAAGCTATGTAATTGTACTTGATCCGAGGCATGAAAAGCGCTGTCGACTTGATTCTTTATTCAGGTTTCTCGTCGTGCTGGGTTACGCGATTCTGCTAATCGAGTCGGGATGTAGGTAAATGTGCAAATTCACTTTTGTAAAGCTCCACACAGGAATGTCGATGGCAAACTGTCATCTGATCTATTTCTGCATTGACGTTTTTTTTTGTAAACACCAATCCGGTAAATGATCTTATTTGGCAATTAAAAATGTGGTGATTTCATCGAAATCCTATTTGATTCTTTTCTGTATGACAAACAAAAAATTCACCGTGTGATTATATATAGAATAAGATATCATGATTCCTCCGCAAATCCAAAGAAGGCGTGTAAATTAAAACTAATAATAATTCACCCAAACTTTTCTCTAAAACAAAAAAGAAAAAAAACAGAGGCAATCTATAAAAAAAAAAAAAAACAATAATAACAACGCACACCCACACACGCTCGGCAGTTTCAGCCCCAATATTCCACCTGCAATACAGCATACAGTCCACTACGCAACACATACACGCCTCCTCGGTATTAGCTGTGGCAATGGATTTGACTTTGAGGGGGATAACACGTTAATGCCTAATCCGAAGCCTTTGATGAAATCAAAGAAAATCGGGGCTTTGAGGTCTACGCGCGAGGGTATAAAACGAGCTGCGACTTGGTCGGCGACTTCCAGCAGAGTAAGAAAAAAAACTTAGCCAGTGAGAGAAGCGCGTTAGTATTAGAGATGCCGGAATACAACTGGACTAGAGGTAGTGGCGCGAATTGGGAGGCAAGAATTCAACCAGCTGGTGGTCCACCACGATTACTCGGTTGGAATGTACCAGCCGACGAATTGCAGTATATACCCGAGCATTGGCTTCAATTTCCCGAACCCAATCCCGCGATGCATTATATGCTTGGCTTGCTCTACATCCTCTTCACTTTCATCGCTCTTCTCGGCAATGGACTTGTCATCTGGATCTTTTGCGCGTAAGTGCGCGAGTGATGATCAATTTTATGGTTTCTCATCGATATCGGAATGTCTTTCTATTTTTTTTTATATTGTGCGTTATACTGTACTCGACGAATAAAGAGAATATCGAATTTTATATTCGCAGTGATAATTTATTCTACGCGATTTGACTCAACGCGAACTTTGGTAATTTCTTTTATTTAACGCAATGCTTCTTCAATCGAACACAAAAATTGAAATCGTATTTATTGGAAAATAAAATACTGTTGAACATGTAAACTTTCTAGTGAAAATTCAATTGTAAATTAATTGGCACAGAATCTTTCTACATGAATAGCTAAATATTTGAAAAGACTATATGTTTATAGGATTCTGCCTAGTTATAGAAAAATGATCAAATGTATAAATATATCGTGTAGAATATTTCGTGTCTTAATTAATTGTCAATTATTTTCTCTGTAGAAAGTTGAAATCCGTGATAACATTTCATTTATCAACAAAATAAGGTACGAGTATCTATAATACCGCCACTGAGATTTCAAACGCAGCCATAACTTTTTATCGCGAACTTCAATGGCTTCATTTGAAAGCTGCCCGTTTACCCTTTAAAATAATGCCTCGTGCGATCAGTTTGATGATGTTCAACCCAAGTTATCACACTTTGAAGAAAGACCTATTTTTCATGTAAAAAAGTAAGTGTACCTAATACCGCCACTTTAAGAAAAAACTATTTTGGTAGATGAAAATATTGTTTGAAACTGAAAAATAACTCTCGGTATCAACATTTATCATGAAGATGTGCTATTTTCATATGATAAATTATGTGGTAATGCCTTAATTATTAATTAACACTGGTTTAAAAAATAAACTAGAAATTGACCATTGTACGTTGATAATTGATCGAAATGATTTTTTTTTTTCAGTTCTTTTACATTTTCGTTTCTCTGTTTGAACAAAGAAATGCAAATTTGTATTAAGATTAATGTAATTGAAATTGATACCCATCGCTTATATAGGATTTTTGAAAGTGGCGGTATTAGGTTCAATCGAATGATAATAGTAACTGGGGCAGCATTTGGCTTATTTATGCACTAAAAAAATTTCTGATGAGTGCTTTTGAAAGGGTAAAAGAAGACGAATCGAATGGTGTGTCTCAATTTTATGCTTAGGAATATTAGACCAGTTAAAATGACATATATCTGTATATTGGAAATTTAGAGATTTGAAAAATGTGCGCATCCAGAGTATAAAACAGCTCGCGTAAAGCCGATTTCGGATTCGGAGATGATTTAAATCAGTGGAACTTTCATTATTTAACAGTATAAACATAATGTCACTGTTCCGTACCGCTGTAGCGAGCGTACGTTTGAAATACCAGCAAGTGGCGGTATTAGGTACACGTACCTTGGTATTTTATTTTTCGTGTTCGATGAAAAGAAATTAAAAAATTCGTGTTTTTAATCAAATCATGCAGAATCGGTATCCGCACGAAACCCTATCGGATAATTTAATCAACTAA
The DNA here is from genome assembly GCA_035047105.1 of Galeopsomyia nigrocyanea. NCBI lineage: Eukaryota > Metazoa > Arthropoda > Insecta > Hymenoptera > Eulophidae > Galeopsomyia > Galeopsomyia nigrocyanea. Next base: position 4,840,464 of record JAWWMK010000040.1, on the reverse strand, counting down.
TCCCAACACCTAAAAAAGATTAAACCAACTAATTTAGCCGCGTGACGTAAAACGTAATCTAGTTCCACTCTATTTTCCCGTTAATCAAATTGAAAAAAAAAAATTGCAGAGCGAAATCGTTGAGATCGCCGTCGAACATATTCGTGGTGAACCTGGCGATACTCGATTTCATGATGATGATGAAGACACCGATATTCATCTACAACTCGTTTAACACTGGTTTCGAGCTCGGCCATCTCGGCTGCGAAATTTTCGGAGTCGTAGGTACTATCAGCGGTATGGGCGCTGGTATGTCGAACGCTGCGATCGCTTACGATCGTTACAGGTATGCACCACCAACACACACAAAAAAAATAATAATTTCCTTTTTTTTTAATTCTCATACACGTATTTCAACAGTACAATCGCGCGTCCACTCGACGGCAAAATGTCCCGCGGGCAAGTGATAATGCTGGTGGCGTTGATCTGGACTTACGTGTTGCCGTGGGCATTGATGCCTGTGATGGGTGTCTGGGGTAGATTCGCGCCCGAAGGTTACCTCACCAGTTGTACCTTCGATTATCTGACGGATACCAACGAGACTCGTTACTTCGTCGCGACGATTTTCACCTTCTCCTACGTCTTCCCGATGTCGATGATCATCTTCTTCTACAGTCGCATCGTCGGTTTCGTGGTCAATCACGAGAAGGCACTGCGAGAACAAGCCAAGAAGATGAACGTTGAGAGCTTGAGGAGTGGTCAGAAACAGCAGGAACAGTCGGCTGAAGTTCGAATTGCTAAGGTACGCATCACACTTTTATATATACTTTTCATAAGTGTGAGAAAAAAAAAATGTTTTTTTTTCTTTTTGCAGGCGGCGATCACCGTGTGTTTCCTATTCGTATCAGCGTGGACACCTTACGGCGTGATGGCGCTGATCGGTGCGTTCGGCAACAAAGCACTGCTCACACCGAGTGTCACGATGATACCGGCTTGCTGTTGCAAAGCTGTCGCTTGTTTGGATCCTTATGTGTACGCGATAAGTCATCCGAGATTCAGGTGAACGATCTGCTTGTGTGTATACTGACGAGTGAGGATAGAAATGGAATGATCGACACACGTTTCGTTGAATTTTCGCAGGTTGGAGTTGCAAAAGAGGCTACCGTGGTTGGAGCTTCAAGAGAAACCACCCGCGGCTGCTGAAGCGCAAACAACGTCCGAGGCTGTCGCGAGTTAAAGGATTCTTTGGGATTGTCTTTTTTCCCGGGAAGGTGATATTGAATTTTTTTTTTATTTTCTTGATGAAGATTTTCGTTTGATTAACGATTTTCGTTGTTTTAGATGTTCCGATGACTCGAGGCAACGAGAGACCGGTGTTTCCGTGAGATCCGTGACAAACCTTATTTTGAAAAAAAAAAACAAAAAAAAACGAACACGACGCGTATACTTTTGTTACTTACATCGTTTGTGAGATGCGATTTTTTCTACGAAACATCACCGTTTCTCTCTCTCGCTCTCTCTCTCTCTGTTGAAGCGAATTCTGTATTGTATATCTGCGTTACGTACCTTTTTGTCTAGCTTCAAGAGTTGCAAATCTTGCTGTGATCATGCCTTACTTGCGCAATTTACGATCCGTCCTAGTCTACTATTTGCTAAAGCTTGCGTAATTTCGTATCTGTTGTTCAACACTGCGTATAATACAGCGTTAGTTTATTATGTGCTCGATCTGCGATTTTCGAATGCGTGTTTGATGCTTAAATAATTATTATATACTTGTTACTTCGTTTTATTGCGTTTAATTTTGTTAATTTAAAGTCGGCTGTGTTCATGCAGCCTGACCTAAATTGTTATTGCTTGTAAAATTGCTGTATCTATATCGTTCGTCAAAATGGGGTTCTACCCTAACGATCCTAATAAAAATTACATCTTCATCTACATCTCTCTCTCTCTCTCTCTCTCTCTCTCTCTCTCTCTCTCTCTCTCTCTCTCTTTGCACTGATACATATGAAACCGCAAACATTCGATATTCACGATCGTCACTTTCTGGTGGCGATTTAATGATCTGCCCTACTTCGATTAATCAATTAAGTACATAGACGAGAGAAAATTGATAATTTTTTCTCGAAATTGTGTAAATTAAGCTTCGTTTGAAAGTACAATAATTTAAGTAATGTCACTTCCGCAGGGAAATGTGTATATTTTTAATTACACACTCACACACAAACACACACTCATTAATTATAGATTATTGCTAGTTGTTCAATGATAGTTGTATATCGAACAATTGTTGAATGTAATTCTACAATTATATACATCAGCATTTGCGAATCAAATCAAAGTGTAACTTAATTAAGTTTTACAATAAAGTACCTTGACGTAGTAATCCCACTAACCCTACTTTGCCAAACCCCACCAATTCGGTTATCGGGGTTATATTATTCGAATATCCGGTATGTGTATGTACATACCTTGTTTTCATTTCGACAATTGGAATCCGAATTATACGAAAGTATAACTTTCTAATTTCGCGCTTGATGTAGATGCGCTCAATGGCCGGGGATGACGTCACGGCGGGAAAACCGGCTTCTGCTATACTATCTCAACTCGAGTTGACGTGAGTTAGGTACCTAAGTACACCTAAGTATAATTAAGCGTCTATCTTCATTGGTATAATTGATGAGAGTTGTGTTTTCATTGTCTCGAAAGGAAGTTACAGTAAAAACAAACGTGTTATTGTTGCTCCGAAATTTTGTTTTGTGTTTAATTGTGAAATATTACGTAATTTAGTTGTAATAGCGAATAATGAATTCAATTTTCGGATAAAAGTCTGAACGACGTCGCTTGTTAGCTATAGGCTTTTGGTTCAAAGTTTGCAGTATTTTATCAGTCTCCTCATCTCGTTGGTGAGAAATAATGTTGTATGTTTGATATAGCTGTGTTTTGGAGAATCTGAAGAAACAGAAAAATCAGAAACGTTTTTACTGACTGTTTACACGTTCTAACCTCAAATTCACGTATTATTTTTTTCGATGAGAAAAAATACTCATATAAAAAAGCTTTTTGATGAAACCTGAATCTTTGAAGTACTCACCTTCAATTTACTTCTCTTGTTTCACTCAAAAAAAAATCACGTTACGAAATATATACATACGTACGCAAAATCAATTGACATAACATTTTAATTAAATTGTCAGACTATGACGACTTTTGAAACCGAAATAAGAAAATTGCAAGCAACGGAGTTATGCACATTAGCACAGTACCTGAACGAGTCGGATTACTGGAAGAAATTGATGGCAATTGTCCCGGAAGACGAAAACGAAAACGACTCTCTGTTTACCCCTGATAATTTTCGGTAAGTGAAAGAAAAAAAAAAACAACTCGACTCTCAACAATACGTAACCTTCGCTGTACAATTTTTTGTTTTTGTTTGCCAATGCTCCGTAGTATGATCGAACAAGCGATCCAGCAGCAAAAGCGATCCGGTGCCGAGATATTTCTCTCGGAATGGAGTACCATCGGCAAAATCCGTCCTACCTGTAAATTGTTGCTCGATTTGCTCGTCAAACTTGAATTTTTCAAAGCTGCCGATTACTTAGCTGTCGAAGTATTGAAAAGTAAGTTTTTTCCATACGAAAATTTAGTTGTCGAATAATAATTTAATAAAAATTCAATTTGTTCAGTCGACGCTCCTGAACGTCCCAAGCATGGTCCAGCTGCTGTCATAGATATTTCCGACGAGATGTTGGAAAAAATGTTGAGAGAGCAAGTAGGTCTGGAGACACAGAGTGGAGACGAATTGACGTGTTCGATAAATTATATAGAGAAACCGGCAGAGTTGATACCAGTGCACGCTGAAAAAGTACAAGCGGAGGTTGAGCGCTCGGATTTGATCGAATTCAGCGTTGACAGATCAGATATGATGAAGTTTAGCAAGACTGTGGATGATACCAAAAAGCTGCTGGAGCAAGTTTCGAATACGATAAAGTCTGGCACTGAAGATGACGCTGATAAACAAGAGGTAACTTTTTTCCTACAAACTCGAAATTTTGTGGTAAGTCTGCTCATCAAACTAATTGAGTTTACGTTTCAGATTTCTCTGGAGAATTATGGCTTGCAAGTTGTCGAGTCCGGAAATATTCCCCTCTGCGTGAACGACAGCGACGACATATATTCAAACGACAACAACACAGTGAATTATTCGACAACGACGCAGAGCACAATGTCATCGTCGTCGATCAACGATTCCGACTCGACCGTGCCAACCGCCTCGGAAAGTGACATACCCATCGCCGTACTCAAATACAGCGACAGAAGCAGCAAGAACACGTGATTCGTTCGATTTCGAGTGTTATTGTAAATACAGTGTAAAAACTTAGAATGTATACAACGTCGCTTTTCTCTACGAAAAAAAAACAACAACAAATGCGATAAAAACAATTGTAACAAAAATGCACAATCGTATTGTTTATGTATCACAAAGGCTTCAGTCGTTGCCGGCGTTGTTGCTCTCGTTCTGCTGCATGGCGAAGTAGGCGCTCTGAAGCTCTTTGAGATTTCTCTCCAGAGTCGCCACTTCCTCGAATTTGCACTCCTCGCGGGCTTGTTTTATGTAGAAACGTAGGTTACTCATTTGCTCGACAAACGGGTCGATCGTGTCTGTGGTAATCATCATGTTGCCACCTGGACGGCCTGATGTACCCCAGCCTTGCGATTGGTCCAGCACCACCTGTAAAATGCGTATGTTTTGTAATTGAATGTTTTATTATTTTGATGATCGCGAGTATATGACTGTGATTTCTTACAATAAAATTACATTTTTTCAACTAAAAAAGGCTTTTTAAATAATACCTGATTTGACGTAGGGCTTTTCTTGTCGCTTCGATCGAACGGTCTTTGAGACATTTCTCTCTGTGACTCATTCAGCTTTTCCAATCTCTCCTCTTCCAATTGCCTTTCGTATGCGATTCTCGCTCGTATTCTCTCCGCCCTTTCCTTCTTGATCGCCTCGAACTCCTCTTCGGTAGGTACAGGCGGTGCTCTCAGTAGCTCATTCTTCAAATAAATCACCGCCGATGTCCTCACCATCTGATGTAACCTGGACTCTTGTTTCAAGGCCGCTGGACTATTGTCGTCTACCTGGACGAGCGTAGCAATTTTCTTGCTGATCAAGTCGATATTGTCGCCGATTTTAGCGATCTTTCCGCGTACGACTTGAGCATCGCGAAGATCGTAGGTGGATTCACCCTCGTTCAGCGAATTCCACATCTTGTAGTAGATGTCCATGAAACGATCGCCTTCCTGCATCTGAACGCGCATCTTTTCGTACCATTGATGCACCGCCGGTTTCTCGAAGTGCCTCGCTTTCAGTCGTTCTCTCGCCTCCAGCAGATTGCTGCAGTGCTGGCAAACTCTGAAGAACTGATCGCTGTTCGACGAGTCGCCGATTATCGATAACACACTGTTCAGGTTTCCGCTGGACGGCGAACGTGCGAATTTCGATAGACCCACACCGGCTTGGACAAGGCGGTCGGCGAAGGTCGTGGATTCGTTTGTTGGCGAAAGAGCTCCTTCTTCTTGCACCGAAGCTGGACTCGTCATTTTACCTACGGTGAATCAGTAACGTTGTAAGGCTTATCGTTATTTTTTTTTTCGTTCTTTTTTTAGAATTTCGCGATTAGTATACTTACGAGCTTCGACTAGCGATAAGAATATACTACAGTCGTGACACATCATCACGCCGCACAGCCTGCAATGATGCTTCCTTCGGGTCAGGTTGAAACTTTTCGCGCATGTCAGGCACAATCTCACGTCTTTGTCGTCCATCCACGGGACTATAGCTTGCTCGTGATCTGTTTAAAAAAAAAGTAGATTATGTCAAGATTTATTTTTCAGAAATACATTTACACAAGAATGGTTGTAAAAACGTGCACACATTTTCGTCTGACAGGATCACTAGGTAAATTACTTAGCAGCTTGTCCAGTCTTATCAGGAGTTTGTTAGTCTCTGTGGCGTATCTCTCCAGTCTTGTGTTTCTTATTTCTTTGAAATACTTTGAGTGTGATCTTGTCGCACCTAAAAAAAAGAGAGTTGAGTCATTAATATGCTTGGAAAACAAGTAAATGATGTAAATGTATCAAACTTAATTTACCAATGTCTTGTGGGCCCCAATCTATTTCCTGTCTCTTACTTTGTATACCAGCTAATACTGCTTCTGGATAATCCTGAATTTCATCTTGCTTCAAAATCTTCTTCTTGGCTTTTCCAAATAGATCTGTAAAATTCAGAATTGAAGTATATCATGATGCAAAGTGTGCCGAGCAAAATAAAAAAATTAAAAAAGCAGGCAAGTGTAACACTCATTGGCCTCATTACTTGTAATTGGACAAGTGAAACTGACTCACATATTAAATTTCACAGATAAACTGTGTATGAAACAGATGTGTGAATATCTTTCTCTCTCTGTTTTTCAAGTGCAAAATTTTTTATTATTATTAAAAATGATATTTTAAATAAAATGAATCTTTAAAAATTGTATCTTTATCATAAACTTATCAGATTCAATATTATTCTTACACTCGTTCGAACTGCAAAAAAGAACAAACAGAAAAAACGAAAGTTATATAAACCTTTGAGAGACTTGAGAATTTCAGGATCATCCTTGTGATACTCCTCGAAATGTTTTGTCAGCACAGTGGGAGTTTTGAAATCCGTCATGCAAATTGGGCAAATAAAGCCCTCCATGGCTTCAACCTCAGCCATTCTTCCACCTGCACACCTCGATCTTTAGCACCAACGAAATATAAAAACAATCACCCTTCTATCGCACTGTCAGATCGCATATGAACGATCAAACAATTATCGAGCCGAACGAAAATGCGGAAAAATTGACAATCCATCCGCGAAGAGAGCAGTAGGCGATGATCATATCACCAGGGAGTAATATAGCATATCACACACGGCCATCGTCGTAACAACCAGTCAAGTTGCAACTCTCACCGACAGATCGAGCTACTGGTCTCGCGCGCGAAGACAAAAACACACATACACACACACTCGTAAAGGTGCGCACAAGCAATACTATCGATTATTGCTCGGTGGTGTGGGAATTTTCGGGCTGACAATGGATTTACTTTTGCTGACGATCGTTCGACTTCTTTTCTTTTTTTTGCATTCTTTGCTCGCGCGCGTTACACACGATCAGCAGTGAAATTTAGAGAGCGAGTCGCACGCTTGGCAATCGGAATTTTTTTTCTCCTCTCTTACGCGCGGAATCTATAATTTTTTACAAGCTCATCGTAGTACAATAGCCGAGCGAGCTACTCGTGTGGAAAAATAATACGGCTTATAAGACGTTAAAAATAGAATTTTGTAGACACGCGAGAGTGAGATAAAAAAGCTATCGATGAATGAAGTATAGTTTGCACGATAGCGAGTAATGAAAGGACGAAAAGGGTCGATAATTGGCGCCTAAAAATAAAAATCCTATAAAAGCCAGGAGAGAGAGAGAGAAGAGAACGCCTCGTGTTTTACGACCGTCACTCCCCGCGCGCGCGCTGCTGCTGCGCACACAGATAATACACAACGTTGCGCACGCACGCAGATTACATTCTCTCTCTCTCTTTCTCTTCTCTCTCGTCAGTCGCTCTTGGACGTACGTTTGTGATCGCCTCGTTCGCGTTTATACTTATAGTGGCGTCGTCGCGGGGTCCCGCCGCCGTTAAAAGAGAATTGTGAGTGAGTGTGCCTGGTGGAAAGTGTGCTTGAAGGAGAGCATACGTGTGCGGAATATCGCGTGTGTTTTTTTATTTTTCGTGTGGAAAAAGGATCTCTCTGATATTCCTCGCTAAATGCACGTGCTGGAGACAAGTGCATTAGGAGCAGTAGCCGCGGCGCCCGAGTGAGAGGAGAATACGCGTACACGCCAGAGAGCGAAAGGGACGACGAAGACGACGACGGCGACGAAGACGGCGACGACGACGGAGCGAAAGAGAGAAAGAACGAGAGAGATTGGTAATAGCCCAACGAGCCAGGCGTAACATGGGTGTTGGTCTGAAGCCGCTCGAGTTCACGGATTGCCTCACGGACAGCCCCTACTTCCGCGAGAATCTCCACTATCACGAGCGCGAGCTCGACAAGACCAGCCAGCAGATCAAGCGGCTCATCAAGGAGGTCAAGGATCTGCTATCCGCTGCCAAAAGTTAGTAGCCCTCCCTCGCTGTAACGTCCATCAGTTTGTAAACATATCTCTGTCTCTGTCTCGCTACACTCTGTCGTCTCTCTCGAATCTCTTTGGCACTCTTGCATCTTTTTTCACGACTCTCCCCTCCCCCCTTCGCGCTCTCGGTCTGTCCGTCTGTCTCTCTCTTTATCTCGTTGTGTCTCCCTATGTCTCGTCTGAAGAGCTGCAGGTGGTTACAGACCAAGGGGGAAGGTCACGTTCATTGAGTGGCCCAACTCTTTTTTCTTTCTTTCCTCCTCTTCTGCTGCATTGCCTCTTTTTTTTTATTCATTGGTGCATGCACGTACGCTGCTCTCTCTCCCTCTTTATACGGTTGCTGATAATGATTATGTCACAGCACATCCATTTCAAACAACCGTGTTCAATGCTTAATATGCTCTCTCTCTCCTCTTTGCCTACATGAGCTTTGGCCTTCGTCTGCCTACGTACTGCTGTACTAGATTTTTAGCTCAACTGCCGTACTGAAATACCATGGTTTACTACATATGATTGAATAGCAGGCTTCTATGATGTTCTCTGTTAGCTCCAGTTGATGGATTATTTGTGTCATGTGATGAGACAATGTTTGTTTTAGACCAAGGAAATTTACTGCTTCTTGTATCTTCTGTTTGTTTATCTTAAAGTAGCTTTTCAACAAGGGAAATGGCAGTAGATATAGATTTCTTAAAATAGCCCTAAATGTAACAATCTTTTTTGGAGCTGAAGAACATTATATGATTCAAAAGCTCATGTTTCAGTACATACTGCATAAATACATATTCAGAATATTCATGGCATTGTATTTTATTTCCTTAAACCATTAATCATCTGCTTATTCATTCATTTTATACATGTAACACTTGGAATACATACAGTATTTTAGAGTGTTTACCTTGTGCAAAACTTGGTAATAATTTGCTATTCTACTTCCTTTTTTTAATGAGTAAACAACAGTTATTGAACTGACATTATTTATGAGCACTTGGAGTATCAGCTAATGTCTACAAGCTTTGCAATTGTTCAACAATAGGGAAATGAATTTTTTTTAATTTTATTACTGTACAGAATAATGAGCTATTTGAATAATCTGTTCTTAGAAGAATAATGCTTTGCCTATGGGGTCTCCTACATCTATGGTATCATTTGTGTATAATTTTATTCCTATACAAAAATGGCTACTCCAATGAGCAACTGGGTGGTATTATCAGTAATTGCATAAATTAAAGTAGTCCTTGTAGTGTGCACACGATTAGATGATTATGTAAACCTTTGCCATACACGATACATCCATATATCATGAGCATTTTGAATGTTATGATAAATATGTCGAACGTGGTTAAAAAAAAGTCGGTAATTTTTAAGATAGTCAGCTAAATTGACTTAAAAAATTACTCTGCATTTATTATAATATATTTTACCATGAAAACTATAAATTTGATAAATATTTTTGAAATCAAAAACAATCATGATGATGCTTAAAAATGTCAAAAGCTCATGATTTATTTTGAAATACATTGTTTTCCAGATCTCTCTCGAGCTCAGAGGGCATTTTCAAAGACATTACAGAACTTCAGCTTCGAATGTATTGGTGAAACACAAACTGAAGATGAATTACACATATCCCAAAGCCTGAAGGAATTTGGTAAACTCATAGCATTGATCGAAGACGAGCGTGATCGCATGGTATGCACATAATTAGCACATTAGCAAAAGCTGTAATATTCTGCGTTCAAAAATATTCCATTCAACATATTATTCAAAAGAAAAAAAAAACTCATTTGAACAACACTCAATTGCTTATCAAATTAAATTTCAATTTATATTTCACAAAAGGCTAACAGTGTGAGTCAATTGTAAAGAATACAATTTTTTTTTATAGTGTGTTTCCACTCTTTTCTCTTTCACAGTACACTGTACACTTTTTTCTTCACACAATGCGTTTCATACTAATCTAACTTTTTGAGTGACACTATCTTTCTGTTTCAATTTTCTGCGTCTACAAGCTTTTTCATACGTCGTTTTATCAAAGTTTTACATTGTATCAAAAATACTATACAGCTGGAACATTTCTCTTTTTATCTTTGAAATGTAACAACCATTCAAATCATTATGAAAAAAATATGATAATGATTGTATTTGAAATTTTTTGTATAGTATTTTTCTAAAGCAGTCAAACAATTTTTAACTCTCCAGACACATGAAAATCTGTTCTTGCTACTTATTTTTTAATAGAGGATTGATTTTTGATGTACAGTTTTTTGACTCTACATGAACCTTCAAATATCGTAAAAAATACTATTGAATTTAGTCAGTAGATAATATTGTTGCCCCTGTAAAAATTGAATACAAGGTTTTTGAATATCTTTTATTTGTTAAATGTTAGAAATTTATTGTTATACAATTACTTATTTGAACAAACTGTATATAAAACAATTTTACTTCATCATCAAGCATTGATACTTTAAATTTCCAGTACTATTTCAAATTATCATTGTACTTTTTCATCTTTACAATATTTTCATGGAATGACTTGTAGTTAATATTGATAGTTTGACAATGCTTTTATTAGTAAAAATTGTTCTCTATTTAATCTATATACACATGAACACTTTGTGTTTACACCGTTTTCAAATTGTTGTTGAAAATCAAATTGTTATTGAAAAAAAAGCAGACAAAAGTATTCTAGATTCATGAACAAACTTATTAGAGATAACAACTGATGTTTTCAGCTGGCAAGAGCATACGATCAAATCATACTGCCCCTAGAAAAATTTAGAAAAACACACATAGGTGGAGTGAAGGTAAAGTTTCAGTCATCTATTTCATTGCTTTACAAATTCAATTTCAAAAGTACTGACGTTGTTTATAACTTCTAGGAGGGCAAGAAGAAGTTCGAAAAGCAGACAGTCAAGTTTTGCCAAAGTCAAGAGCGTTATCTTAATCTTTCTACTAAAAAGCAAGACAATGTTCTTCAAGAAGTACGTATTGTTGGAAAAAAAAGTTGGAGTATGACTCACTGTTAGTTTCTCTTGTTAAAATTTTTTTAACGATTTGCGTTGACAGGCGGATGCGACATTGGAAATGGCCGAAAGGCATTTCTGTCAAGCAAGTTTAGAATACGTCTTTTTATTGCAAGAAGTTCAAGAACGCAAGAAGTTTGAGTTTGTAGAAACGGTAAATTCCACCACCATTTCCCATTTTTTTCTGTTGACATTGACATTTTCATTAAAAAAAACTTATTTTTCATTTTAGCTGCTAAGTTTTATGTTTGGTTGGCTTACTTTTTATCATCAAGGACACGAAGTCGCCAAAGATTTTAAACCATATATGACTGAACTACAGCTCAAAATTCAAAAGGTGAGTTTATCAAGCTCTCTGTCATTTAAAATCATTTGCAAGCATTTGAGCCAAAGATAAATCGTCTTTCGAAAGAAAAAAAAATGAATGTCCTTTCGTATTTTGAAGAACGATTCTTATGGTGACGGACTTTGACATTAAAAATTAATCCGACTTATATAATTTTAAAATTTGTGTTTTATCGAGTCAAGTGTGTAAAATTAATACCTTTGAAATAATTAATTAAAACAAAGAAATCTTGCTAATTATGCTATTGAATTAACCGCCTGCTCTACTGACAACTAATAATCTAATTTTGCGTGTGTGTGTTTTTTTCTTGAAAGACTCGAGAGAATTTCGATGCCACGCGGGATAAGACAGAATCGCTTATGAATAAAATGAAGGACATGAAGAAGGTATGTGCTTTGTGTTTTAGCATTTTCTATGCTTTATTTATTAATAATTATTGTCTCATTAATAAAGTACGATCGATTAATACGAGTATATTTATGTATTTTCTAGCGCTAATATTACGAATTAAACGAAATATCTAACTGTGCAAATTATTTTTTGTATTTTTTTAGTCGGCAATAGAAAGTGGCCCTAATAAACTTTACAGCAGAGAAGGCTATTTGTTCCTCATGGAAAAGAGTAAGTGACACAAATTACCCCTACTTGAACTTTCTTTTTTAAATGTTGTAGCGTTTCTGTGTTAACTGTCTCTCACTCTCATTTTTGTTTTTGTTTTCCAACTCACGAAATGTAGTTCGCAAACTCTATTTCGCGATCCAAATCATCATTTTTTTTTTCCTTTCATCGAAACATACACTCACGATCATTTCAAAAAGTAGATTTAGTCCTATAAAAAAAAGAAAAGAAACGAGCGGAAAGACATTAGCGAACTATTTTTTCAGAGGCTTTTGGAACCACATGGACGAAACAATATTGCACATATCAAAAAGAAAAAAAGGAATTCACAATGATACCGTATAATCAGCTCACAGGCAAATTTGTAAGTTTTTTTCTGCCAACGTGCACCGCGAATGTCGTTGTTGTTTTATTGTTATTTTCGTGCATGCCTCGAACGATGAGTAAAAGAAATCAACCAGTGTATTAACGAATATGTCTTATCTTTCTTTATTTTTAACAGAGCAGTAAAGACACTTTTACTTTGGCCTCATGCGTACGGCGTATGTCCGAGTCGATAGAGAAACGATTTTGTTTTGATATTACCGCTATCGGAAGGTCAGTTTCTCTCATGTCTATTAAATTTCCGTACTATGTATTTAACAAGCTCGTTGAAAATCCATCTACGAATTAGATAATCAACGCATCGTTTTATTAATTTTTGCAGGCCTGGTGTAGTGTACACATTTCAAGCATTATCCGAAAACGATAGGAAAGCTTGGATGGACGCAATGGACGGTCGAGAGCCTGTAAGTACAGTCGTAGCTGCGACAATCATAAATAATCATCGCCGACGATTATCGTCAATTGGCATCAATACTTATATGTTTACAACTGCGCGCGCGCGTGTGTGATTCGTAGGTTCCTGCTTTGCAGCAAGGTCCACTGGTGAGGCAACCCGACGAGAATGTGATAGACTCGACTGGTCTACTATTCATATCCAAGTGCATCAAAGTATTGGAGGACAGGGGTTTAGAGGAGCAGGGACTTTATCGGGTGGTCGGCGTAGCTTCTAAAGTGAATAAATTACTAGCGATGGGCCTCGACCGCAGGAAATTGGAGAAACTCGCGCTGGAAAATCGATACGAGTGGGAGAGTAAAACAATCACTAGTGCTCTAAAAACTTATCTCAGGACTCTATCCGAGCCTCTCATGACTTTTCGGTACTACGATAGTTTTATTTCCGCAGCAAGTGAGTTTTCTCTTCCTATAATGGTGCACAAACAAAAAATGGAAAGCATAGTGTGACATATTTTTACTTACAGAGCAAGAACTGAAGGAACTAAGGGTCAAAGATATACACACGCTAGTGTATCGCCTGCCTAAACCAAACCACAATGTTCTTCTGCTGCTCATTAATCATCTTCGCAAGTAATTATCCATTTCTGTTTGAAGCGTGCGTGATTCACAATGTGATTCATTGAAAGTTTAGTTTATTAAACTGCGCGACGTCGGGATAAGCTTTCCGATATCGAAACAACGTTAGCGCTTATTATCTGTTTTATTTGATCGTCTCTTTTTTTTCTTTTTTTTTAATCGCTTTGTAACACTGATCAACGCAAGCATTTTTTATCGCATAGCAAACATTCGATACGCGATGCATGTGCCGCGAGAACCACCGTGAATATTTTCAACGACGCTCAAAAATGAATGAACTCTCAAACCCTCTTGGTCTATTTTCTTTTTTACAGAGTCGCGAAAAAATGTGATAAAAACCTAATGACAGTGGGCAACCTGGCGGTCTGCTTCGGTCCCACATTACTACGGCCGGAAGAGGAGACGGTGGCCTCGATCATGGACATCAAGTTCTACAATATAGTCGTGGAGATATTAATCGAGAATTGCGAGCGAATAACCGCAGGTCCGCCGGTCGACTCGCCAAACTCACCGACGGGTTCGGGTCTAGCGTTGAGTAGCAATCCCTCGCCTGACAAAGACGAACCGACGTCACCTGTGCAACAGCAACAACAACAACAGCAGCAGCAACAACAGACGTCACCGGTGCAACAGCCTCAACCACAGCCAAGCAATGGGGCATTACATTTACCGTGCTACTCGGTGCACACTGTCGTACCCGCTACGGTGCAGGTAAAAGTTAGTATTTTTTGTGTGTGTGTCTTTCTTTGGATAATTATTGATGCATGTATTTCGCCGAGATTAGCGATGTGTAACTCGATGTGTTTTGAAGAATCGTTACCAGCGGTTTTGCAACGCACGCGTGGCTTATGCAACGCATTTGTTATTGTACGCGAGAGATATTGTCGATCGAGCTGTTATTTCATGGCGTTGTGCGTCCGAAGTTTTGATTTCGTAGCGCTTGCTGGGTTTTTTTTTTGACGCCACGAGAGAGAAAAATAAGTGTGTAATGACAAATTGTTCAATGTTACGCATTATCAATACAGCCTTCACAGTTATTTTAGTACGTTTGTACGTTACTTGATAGGACGTCAGTTCGTACATGCATGAATTACAATTTTATTTTGCGCAAATTAAATTTCAATTTTTGTTTTTCAATCGTGGTTAATAAAATTGATAAAATAAAAATAGCTGTCGCATATCGCTGTAATTGTAATTGATTTGACCTAGGAAATCACGAGATCGTATTACGATAGCCCGCTATCAGTGAGCTCGAAGACGCCGTTGATAGACGCCGATCAGAAAAACGGCGAGGATTACCAGGAGGCCGAGCACCCTAGTCATCGATTGCCTAACTTCGCCGACAGTCATATTGCCCGATTGAAAAATCGCAATGCAAACTTCATGTATCATTCGACTGAAAGAGGTAATGTGCCTTATTATCATTATCTTTCAAAGAATTATCAAGCAAACATAAATAATTCAATTAATCTTATGCAGTTTCGGGAAGTGGAAACACGAGCAGTTCAAGCGAATCGATAGCAAGTGATCCGCCACCGTATCTCAGCACCGGAGTTGTGCCCGTGAAGCAAAAACGGGACTCGATGCTGGTTAACGCACATTTCAATTACCCACCTAGGAATAATCCAATAATGTCTTTGTAAGTATACGTCATTTTTTTAAATATGTATATCTATTGCCAGCTATTTGCTGCAGATAAATAAGTTAAAGCTTTATTGCAATTACTCGTCAGGCGTGATTTCTTTATCGCGCTTTCCGCGTTTATTTTCTACATTCCACGCGTTGATTGATGAGTCGCACTCTTGTTATCTGATTGGTTTGTGCAGAATTCGCTCATTGCAAATAATATTCAATTTTTATATTGATATAACCGTTCGGCTTGTGATTCCCGCGTGAACTGTAAATGAAGTTATTGAATGAATATTATTTTCTCTTTTGCAGAGTTAATACTTCACCAAGTAGCGGTAGATCCAGTCCTGGTTCAGGGATTTGGTAGGTTTCACACTGCAAATTGTAATTTATAATTTACATCAGTGAAAACTCGATTTATGACATTTCATATAAATTTTCAGGAGAGTAAGGACACTGTACGCTTGTATGGCCGAAAGTGTTGGTGAACTATCATTCGAGCCTAATCAGATCATAACGAATGGTAATTTACGACTTATGTTACGATCATTTATGCTTACTGCAAAAATAATAATAATAATCAATTTTATCGTGTGTTACAGTTCAACCATCGAGTGAACCAGGGTGGTTAGTAGGTACTTTAAATGGTAAAACGGGGTTGATACCGAAGAATTACGTGGAGCAATTACCGTAAAAGAAAAAGAAGTCGGGTATCAAACGAAAAATAAAATAAGAAAAACGAGTGTGATGATACTTCTGCTGACCATGCGGCCATCAGTATTCCCCCTCTACACATTCCAGCAAAGTGCACATTCCGCATTTACCAATTTATAGCACTTAGTGCGCAAATTTTTTATACCAATACATATACACACACATAAGATACACACGCGCGAAAGCTTCGACTCTCGGCTCTATCTCAGACTCTTTGACATTAGCCAAGAATCACGAAAGTAAGAAACAAACAAATGCATATTCTCGTTAGCGTTTAGCCGTATTTTTTTCTATCGAGTGAAGGGAATCGCCGTCATGATTCCTCCACAATCAAGAATTTTGAATGCTTTTTGCAATGGTATATATACATTATAGCGTATAAAGAAAAAACACACAAAGTTGTCGACAACTAAGAGCGACGACTGTCTATCGAACAATTTGTTATTCGTCGGAAGGAAACGGAGAGGTCTTTTACACAAAAAAGTTTATAATCGTATCCCATTTTTAAGGGGAAGTTAGTCAATTATGCATATTATTTATAAATACTATATATATAAAATAAACAATATATATATATTTATATCAATTATAAATATATATACTTGATTAAATAAATTTTTCGCTCAAAATAAAGAATAAAATAAAATTTCTTAATTTATATTCACAAGCTTTCAGCTACGCCCCTTTGTGTAAATATATATTATTTGTAATTTGTATACAAATTAAGTTGATTTATTATTGTACATAACCGGTCAAAATACTAGTGACTACAATATCATGGTTGCTGTTTTTATTTTTTTTTTTGTTTCGTCAAGTCTGTTATGTGTAATTATTAATGGAAATATAAAGTGGCTATTTGATTGCAAAGTCTTGTGATTTTCCTTCTAATCATCTCCAAGATAAATATCCATTACAATTTTGCAGATAGATACACAACAATCATTTAATGACCCAGTCTAAAATTAATCGAAATTGTATTATATTACTAGCGTTGGATAATTACGTACGGTAAAGAAGACAGTCATTATTGTTATTAAATTTATAAGCGGCCTTGAAGTTGACGTTATCTTTGTCAATTCTACAAGCAGCAGGACAAGTTTTTTTGCCAATGAATTTACACAACTAATTTTCATTAAAATTTCTGTGGACTCGTCAGTGGAAATCAGCAATGAGAAACGACGGACTTTGGATTTTTATGCAATAATAAACTTATATTCATTCATCCATATAATATAAATTTGTACAGTCTTAAAATTAGCGTGTTTATGCCTATGCACTCGTGTCCCTCTTACGCAAACGATGTGCGGACGAGATCGGTCAAAATTTGAGGTGAAAGCCACCACCAACTGGTAGCTGTCTGCTGGCTTCCCTTGAGCCCATGTGAAATCCAATGGCGTTGTCTTCATCGTCTCCAAGCTGCTTGAATTCTTTGCCACCACTGGGTGGCTTTGGCGAGGCATTTGCTGTACGGAGACCGAACTCGGATTTGGCTGGCCACGTTGGGAACATCGAGGGGTCAATTGGCAAAGGTGATTCCGCGAAGTACTCGTGCTTTATTGCATCTTCCGCTGTGATTCGTTGCTTCGGGTCGTAGGTTAAAAGTCTGTGGATAAACGAAACGATAATTTTAATAATCAATTTAAATGAAGTGATAGAACAAAAAAAAATGTTTAATGAAGAATGAAAGCTTACTTGTTTAACAAACCGTATCCTAGTTCTGTCAGGGTCATACCAAATCGTTGTCTCAAATTGTTGACAGGATAGTGAGCGAAAACCATTTTCTTCGTCAGAGGCAATTCGCCGTATCCCGGCCAAACTTTGTCGTTTGGAGTGCCAAGTTCCTTGAATACTCTATTCAAAAGATCCGTCTCCGATTTTCCAGGGAAAAGAGCTTCCATTCTGAGCAGTTCAGCGAAGATACATCTGCAAAAATCAATAATTAACATAAAAAAAAATCTGACATTACTCTGAATACTGGTGCCTTTCAAATTGAATCTTACCCGACAGACCACATATCAACGGGTGTACTGTATTCTTTGCTACCAAGTAACAATTCTGGTGCTCGGTACCACAGTGTGACGACAATAGACGTATATCGTTTGAGTGGCGATCCGTATTCTCGAGCTAAACCAAAGTCGCCAACTTTTAAAATTCCTTTGTGGCTTAACAGTAAGTTAGATGTTTTCAAGTCTCGATGTAGGATCCAATTGTCGTGCAGATGAGCGACGGCTTTCAAAAGTTGCTGCATTAGACATTTTACTTCGCCTGGAATGAACACTTGATTCTTCGATTTCATCGTCTCCATTAGAGACTTGAGATCGTGTTCGATGAAGTCCATTACTATAAATATCTTGTCCATATTACTCCCCACTACTATTTCGCGAACGGTTACGATGTTAGGATGCTGAGCTTTGAGAAGGGTATTGATCTCGCGCAAACTGGTGATCGGGAAACCTTCCTTTTCCTTTTCCATCTTCAATCTCTTTAAGGCCACTATTTCTTTCGTTCTTTTGTCCTCGGCTCTATATACAACACCGTAAGTACCTTCGGCTATTCTGTTTAGACACTTGTATTCCTCGACATTTCGACAACCTGTGGCATAAAAAAAATCATTACACATTCAATTCATTTTTTGATCCAACTGTTTAACAAATTAATAAACACTCACCCTGAATAGCTGGGAAGTATGGCGGTAGTTCAATTTGAGGTTCGACTTCTTCCTTCTTTTCCTCCTCTTTGGTCACACCATTCGATTTGTTTTCCTCTGGGATGGGTTCTGGTGACGGTGGAATATCTGACTTTTCCACTGGACTTCCTAGATGTTCGGACTCCGATCGACTTCTCGTGCTACGAGACTCGGTAGACTCGTCAGTATCAGTCGAACTACTGGAATCATCCGAAGAGTCCTCGGAACGATCGTTACTCGACACTCTGGCACTACTCGAGTGATCAGTTTTCTCCTCGCTTTCGTCCTCTGATAGATGGACTATCGATGGGTCGAGGGTTTCGTCGTCGGGACTGTGCGATCGTTTTTCACCTCCGCGTTTCTGTCGACGTGCTTCCAGTGCCAGTTGAGAGTTTTTCTTCATCAACGCCATTTCGCGTTCTGCCTCGATAAGGCGTTGACAACGGAGCTCTTGCTCGGTCATATCTTTGGGATCCTTTGGCGGTGGTAACGGTTGCTGGTGATAAGAATGATGATGCTCCATTTGCGGTGTAACATCGTAGTCGTCCACTTCCATCGGTTGTTCGTCTTCTTCTTCTTGCTGCTCCCTCAGGTGCTTTTCTCTGTGCGCTGAAAAGAGCAAAAGAAATTTGAAACCTGTGCTTATGGATACTAGACATCTCGCGAATAATCAACTTTAACAATAGAATATTTTCTTACCAATTTCTCTCTCAGTCATTTCCTTTTCACGGTCTCTGTTCCTCTCGTGTTTGTGAGATCTTTTATGCCTCTTTTCCCTGTTTGGATCACTATGACGCATCGAGTGTCTACCATTGCTGCCTCGTTGTTGCAGCTGCTGTTGTTCCCTGGGATCGTCAGCGGTGATAACCACCCTTCGATGAGACGAAGATTCTTCCCTGCGAGATTCGCCACTGCGCGACGATTCCAATTTGAAGTCGCGAGAATCATCTCGTCTTTCTCTCCGTTTGTCCAGGAGTCTGTAAGGAATGTAATTTTTCATCAGTGGATTATAATGTAATTCATCAGGTGAGTTGAGTTTTAATTGTGATTGTATTAAAGAATGACTGGTTTTTATTATTTAATTAAAATGTTAGAAATAAAGTTTAGTGTAGTTAATCAGCTATGATCAGAGTTTAATAATGTGAAATTATGTGCAAGAAGGTTATTGATATTGTATGCATTTCATGGATTTGCAGGTGAACATTAATTGATATTTGATTGCCAATCAACATAGACTAAAAAGAGAGTAAGCATAGTACTTCGAAGAGTAGAATTACAGATGGTAAAAGTAACTCAAACAAAAAAAAATACCTCTCGGTCATTCTGCTAGTTTGATTGTGGCTAGTGTGACCAGTGTTACTATTGGGCAATTAAAAGAAAAATAACACAAAATAAAATTGTTAATGAGCTATTTACGGTGAACGAACTCAAATGCTAGTGCTGTTATTTGTGTAACTGTTAGTACGATGATCGTAAAGATAATTTACCTCTCTCTCAAGTCCTCAAGCACCCGATCGCCTGTACTCCGCTCCTTCCTCTCATACCTAGAAGAATCTCTATCTCTTTTTGTAGGTTCAGAACGTCTTGTTTTTTCATACTGATCGGGCTCATGACGCCGATACCTACTTTCTCTGTGCTTCTCTCTATGATGCCTTTCATCGTGATGCCTAGAAGATTTATACTCTTTATCTCTACGCTCACCAGTTCTCTCGGAATGCTTGTCCCTCCGATGGGAGCTGCTCTTCTTGTGATGCACCACTGCCTGTGGTGGCTTGATCTCCAATGAATCCTGCGTGTCGGCATCGTCATCTGAAAAACTATTCAACGCGGTTAGAACGTTGAAGTTTTTTAATTCGACGTTCGAGCGACTCATCGCGCTCTATCCGGGGTTATAATGAATTTAATTGATATAAAACAGTGGCGAAACGATCTCAATACGTTATATATATGGCGCGCTAACGCGTGTATCCGCCTGACAAGTAAACAACAGCCATTTGCTGCTCTCGTAACTACACAATATCATTCTTATCGCACGTCACACGTGATCGCGAGTGAGTGCTATGCATTCTTTGGCAGAATTGAAAACTCAATCGATAATTTAATAACGCGCGGAAAATAGTTAGTTGTTCAGTGAGTAATTAGAAATACATATCGCAAGGATAACCTCGAAAAAAACGTTCCAAACGATGGGCAACTCACTTCTGTTTGTCCGGACTCCTCTTCAACTCTCCTTCCTCGCTGAGGTTGTCGATGTCGATCACCATTTTTTCACTCACCATAATTTACATGTACATACAATTGTGATTGATTAAAACTACGCGTTTTTTTCTTTCGGTTAAAAATTACAACAAAAAAGAACGATCCGCGTATACACACAAACGAAAACTCGCACTGGAATAGGTAAAGCAACTGGTAAAAACAGCCACGCCAAAAAGTGTCATCAATGGCTTGGCGCGCAATCGATAAAACAGACGTGCGTTGTCATTAAAAATCAATGGGGAAAACTCCGAAAATGTATTTTCGTACGATTTTCTATGTCAATCTTTGGAAAATTTTATCATTACATTCTTTAGAAACATATACCGTACAATATTCATGGATACGATAATGTAACACTTGTGATTGTGACGCAATATTTTTTTCCATTCTTCTTGTAATTAAACTGTTTGGTTATATTTTAATATGCACTCCAAAAAATTTGTCTGATTTCTATAAAAATTGCATAAAGTATTGTTTGCAAAAAGTTAAAAGCCACCAGGTGTATTACCAAGAAAGTTAAATTGCTCCTTCAAATCATCGCAAGGCCAATAAAGTAAACCATTAAGGAATGTGCACTCGTCATTAATGCAAAAATATCTTTCAATAAAATTGATCAATTATCATTAAGTAGACGGCAAATCGATAACGTTCGAAAGGACCTCGCTGAAAAACAAAAGTCAGCACAGCCAACATACCTAGCGTTGCCGCTGGAAAAATTACGCCTAGGGGCCCGAAAATAGCCCCCTAGATTTCTCGCTCGATTTAGTTGGCGTCGTCTGCTGGATCAGTGCCGTACCTA
>JAWWMK010000040.1:4777144-4805108 GCA_035047105.1 Galeopsomyia nigrocyanea | reverse complement strand
TATATATGCTACCTCCACACCCTAAATACGCAATCGGAATAACATAGCAGCAATAAACTATGTTGAGAAAAATTCACTTGAACGTTTTCTTTTCTCCTTTCATATTTTCACTGTATATATAATCGAAACATAATTATTAGAATAGCTCTCTTAGTGAATCGCAAAGTCACGCGAGACGCCAACGACCGAGGAAGCGATCACATTCCTCGAGCATCTTTTGACAAGAAACGTCAGCAATATAGACGATGCTCATATACGTTTAATTGGTTTGTATACTTTCTCGAAGTATATATTGGCTTTGACAGTCGTGTGACTAGACTAGTTCTTTATATATGTTTGTGTAAAAAATCGGCCCTTTTCAGGGCCCGACAACGTAGTCTAACGTATGATCCACGTATAAGAGTCATTTTAAAGATTATATATTTTTAAGCCCTGAAGGTCACTCATCATAACATATTTATTTGGTAAAAGTTTCGCCATACAAAGAAAAAAATATATTTTAAATTTGAATATAAATATTTTTTATTTTTAATTTTCTGAATATGAAGCTAAGCTTTAACTACACGTGCGCGGCGCTGCCCCTGCTCTAAAAAAATGCCTTGGAATCAGCTGTACCTTATATATATGTATATGACCTTTAAAAATTAAACATAAGCGGATTTACTGCGTCTCGGTACCATTTAAAAAAAACCTACATAATTTATTCATCCGACCGAAAAACGTCAAAAGGAAAAAAAAAAAGAACGCGATACATTACGAACTCGAAAAAACGGTAATAAATCCAATTCACTTTTAAGTGTCGAATATTCCAGTCAAGGACTAAATAAATCTCAGCCCGACGCGCAGTGTCGAGAAAAACTACACAAATGGAGGAATGAAATATTCAGAGTTGATCAGTGGCTCTCAAGGCCGGCAATCGCGTTCGTCTCGCTCTTCGCTCATTCGCGCGATAAACTCTCAATAGAGTTCGCGAAATCCCACATATACTGATGCAATTTCTCGAGACAATGCTGAAGACACATATGGCATGTTATATGTATATATACCATGTTTATAACTTTACCAACGTTTATCGCCAATAAATAATTTCTTCCTTTTTTTTTATCTTTCTCTCATTGCGAAGGAAATAAGTTTGATTTACACGTCGACATGGAAATTCATGTAACTCTAAATATGGATTTGTTTACATAAGTATATTACAATTAATAAAAAAATTTCATGCAAAACCTCGTAACTGAAAATATTCTTTTTCTTTTTCATCAAGCGTACAACACGTAACGCTAAAAAAAAAGATTTTTCTTCTTTTTTTTTCGGTTTTGAAACGCGACAATGTGAAAGTATATAATTGCGTAAGCTTCGAAAAATCTTGAGATCCGTAGCCGTCGGTCGGTCGGCGCGGAAAAGCCGTTATCAATCGACGCTCGCGATGCCGAAGAGAGTTTTATCGTCGTCGAATGGAAATTGCCATCGTCATCTCTCTCTCTCTCTTAACGCAGTTTGATTTACATTTTAATATACCGACGCACGTGGACTATATGTATATATAACCCGTGACTTGTACACTTGTAATTTCTCACTATACATGCTTTTTGCGTCGAAAGTTTTTCAGAGTTCGATATATATATATACGTATATATAATACATTTCGTCGGGTCGTTACATAACTATATATGTACGAGTGAAAAACAGAACTATAAAACTCGAAAAGCTAGACTGTTGAAAAAACTACTTTTATGATAATGCGACAATCTAAGCTAAACACATCTCGGTTTCTTTTTAATTTTCTACAAAGATAGATCTTAAATCGTGCCAATTACCAGTACGCGCATGGTAAACAATTGACGGCGCCGTAAAGTCGTGTCTCTTTTGCGCAACATACACTCTTTAAGTTCGTTCGATTATAAAAAAAAAAAATTCATTCTGCTCGGCTAATGCGAAAATTATAACTCTCGCGACGTCATTCGGAAGACTCGATAACATCGATTCGTATATAGAAGTTTTATCCTCGTCGAGAAGAACGAAAAAAAAAAAGAAAGTAACTATCTCTTCTGTCGTTTGTATACATGTGACGTTTTTCCCGAAAAAAAAAAATCTAATTTTCCACGCGACGACGACGACGACTATACGATTTGGTCGTGCGTTTTATAGATGTGGGCCGATACAATTTGTGCATTTGACTTTGTATTATTAGCGATGCGCTGGTTTTGCGTCCCGCATTAGAAAAAAAAATATATATAGATTTTGATAAGAACACTTCTGTGTGAAATTTGTGTCGGATTCTCTCTTTGTCTAAACGCGCGATGATGATGATCTTTTCCGACAATGGCAGAGGCAAATAAGCGAAAGTCTGAGTCACACACGAATACGTTATGTATGTATGTATATTGTATATTGGTCGCCCGCGTATTTGGGATAGTCTTTATAGGCTTAAGAAAATTCTCAAGGACGCGCGCGACGGTCGATGATGACCATTATAATATGTGTGTGTGGCGATTATTTTGGTGTGTGTTTGTGTGTATGGCTAGCTTATTTTTGTTTT
This sequence comes from Galeopsomyia nigrocyanea, assembly GCA_035047105.1. Lineage (NCBI taxonomy): Eukaryota > Metazoa > Arthropoda > Insecta > Hymenoptera > Eulophidae > Galeopsomyia > Galeopsomyia nigrocyanea. The sequence continues at coordinate 4,802,569 of JAWWMK010000040.1, read as the reverse complement.
TTATGTCGAGTAGTTATGGAGAATTATTACTTCTTATTTTTTTACTGTTAAGATAATATTGTTGACACCAACTTCTTTTTTTTTTTTATTTTAAAGAAAGTACTTAAAAATTGTATTGTTGGTATACGTGACAGTCCATATAAAAACGGTCTTTTTTATCTGGATTTCACTCGAAAGTACATTACGGATTGGATTATTCGGTATCCAAGTGTTTCATTTACGCCGTTACAACAGGATCTGACGATATAAAAATGTCATCTCGCAACGGTTGTTATAATCAAAAAATATACATTTACTCGATTATCACGGATTTAAGTTTCAAGGTTTTTTTTCGATATGTCGCACGTCCCACATTTACGGACATATTTATTGAAAAAAAAAATGTGATAATCCAGCTCAGAAAAACATGCAAGCCACGAGATATCCTTAGCCGGGTAAAATTTTCTCTCGGTGGCGCAAACAGGTGGTCGATGACAGAGCGTATTATAATTTTCAAAAATTATAATACGCGTAAATCACACACATAAGCGCGTGCGCGTTACATCGAAAATAAGAAAAATAAAAAATAATAAAGGTCGGCAAAGTTTATTGAACTGATAATAGAATGAATTGAGGCTCCTTGAGATAAAAACGACTTCTGTACTCTCTTGCCTCGTGTTTTGTTATCTAATCGACGATATTAAAACCGTATACACATGCATCTCTCTTCTCGTTCATCATTGTTCTTTTTTTTTATTTTTACGAAGGATAAAACCCTCGCACAACGCGCGAAGTGAGAGAGAGAGAGAGAGAAAATAAAAAAAATGTCGTTTAATAACGTTCGATTAGAGTCCCTGACACACTTTTATACGTTACAATGGCTTTCGTCGATTTATCAAAATCGCGGCGAATATCGAGCGCAGCTTCGAGGAAAAGTCAATGCGCGATGATTGACGCTCTCATCGTGTATACGCGTGTTGGAAAAACGCGCTAATAGTGCAATAAAAATGTATAAATAACGCCTTGTTGCTAACTGCCGTTTCTGCGTGTGTATATTCTTTTTTTTTTTAGATAAAGCTTCGCAAATGACGCACATAAATTTTCAAAAAAGATAAGAATTTTTTTCAAAGTACGTTAAGCTTTGCCGATCGAGGATAAGAAATTCTCTTTTATCTTGATTATGACAATATCGATGAATCAATCTACATATTCCGAATTGATTTCGGGATAGGGAGACGATACTGTTTCTTGTTCGAGAGGTCGCACGCGCGTTAATTATTAACAAAAACGCGGATTTTGTTTAACGAACAACAACAACTACAACAACAAAAATCTAATATTCATTCTTTTCGAGAGCGATAGAAGACACGCGCAAACACGATAACGACGTGTAAAAAAAAATTCACGAGCATCCACTTTGTCCTAAAAAGAAAAAAAAATGAACTGGCGATAAGAAAACCACTTTGACAAATTCTAGAATGGACAGTAGATCGACTGATATTGTTCGCTCGCTGAAACTTTCCATCAACATCGAAAGTACCTTTCTCGTTTAACCCCAAAATTTCACCTGTGAACAAGTGGTAATATATCCCCTCTCGCTGAATTCTTTTTTTCTTTTTCATTTTTTTTTTTTGCTTCCGTCGAGTGAAGGTTTTGGCGAAAGGCTCGCGCGCGTTCTTTATGTGTGTTGTGCCGTTGTCAATGCAAAACTCGTTTTTGAACTGATCATTGTAGAAAGAGAGAGAACCTGTTACAGAGTGGCGGAAATTCACGCTTATTAAAAATAATTTCATTTAAAAAATCGTGAGTAGTTTGATTTTAATTTCGAATGAGTAGTTCTTTTTTTTTCTCTCTCTCGAGATGAGGAAATTTGCTTTGACACACCTCCTTTCGGTAATAAAAAAAGTAATTTAGCATACTTGATTTTTTGTTCTTCTTTTTAGGTTGGGGGTAAGAATCCTTTCGAAAAATCCAATTCTCTCTTTCATTTCGCGTGCTTATTATTAATAACAGTGAATTAAAAAAATTCGTCCGTTTCATTTTTCTCACTTTCGTATTTTTATTTTCTTCGAAAGCAATAAAGTTTTATAACCGATCGAAAAAAAAAAAAAAAGATTTCAGCAAATCAAATATAATCGGAAAGCTTGTAAATAAAATCTCAAGCTTCGAGCAAGTACAAGCAAACAGCAGCTATTCCAACAAATCAACTTATCGACGAATAAACGCATTTATTTGCTCGACACCAGAATTAGAATATTTGCTAAACGTAAAACCCGATAAAAAAACCCTCGATGATTAATTTTATTTATCCAACTACTTCAAATCCACAACGCTTACTAGAGAATAAAAACGATGTTTACCACCAACTATAACGTGCAAATTTGGCACTCTACAACAAGCGTGCACGTGGAGATGCACATATAATGATGCCTCGCGCCGCGTCTATACGACGCCATAACATAATAGACCAAGATAGAATCGTTCGCTGCGCATATTATGTTGACATTCCTCGCTCTACATTTTGCGTATTAAAACCATATATTTTTATCTAACGTTTTTCTCTCTCTCTCTTCCTTTGTTTTTTTTTTCTTTTTTGAAACGATATCAAAGTTTTTAGATAGATATACAAATTGAGCGACACTGTATTACATTACATTTCCGAACACACGACTTTCTCTCTCTCTCTCGTGCGTGTGTGCGCGAACGAATGTTTTTATCCATTCACATGCATATACTTATAACGTAATCACTCTCGACACGCCCCACATCGATATGCTCGCCAATATATTGATGTGTTTTTCAAGTTAACTAATTTGTCTAACTCCGAGTTTTGTTCGCACTGATTCTGTTATCTATTTATCCCTACCATGTTTCTTCGCATTTTTGTTTTTGTTTTTAATATTCGAAACTTTCGCACAGGTGTATATTGGGTGTGTTACAGATGCAATGCGCGTGATATTACTTTCGAATTCCGCGCGCTCAAGCACAAAATAAGAAGGACATAGATAAAGAACGAAAACCTGATTTTCCCCACATAGTGTCTGTGTGTGTGTGTTTACCTCTCTCACGCGCCTTTGATAATGTCTGTGTGTGTGTGTGTGCGAAAGATTATTTAAAAAAAACTTCGGTACAATATTCGTAACTAAATTTGCAAAGTATATATCCACGTCATTTAGTACGATCGCTGATAAAATTTCGGCATCGATTCTCAGTTTGCTCAGGTTTTTTTCTTTCACTATCTGTCAATTTATTCTCTCATTTTTTTCCGCGTATGCAAGTTATTAAAACGCGATTGAATTTTTCATAAGATTCTGGCCGTGTCATGAAAGATGTATGTTTCATATGTGTTTGTGTTTAGACGAAGGTCGAGAAGACACGAAAACTGGAGAGAAAGTAAATACCTATTTACGTGTGTATTGAGGTTTTTGGTCGGTCAATAGAAACTTTTTTTTACGGTATATACGTATATATACTTTGGTCGTCAGGATTCTACGAACTTTTTTTCGATTATTATTTCACGAAAATTTTCCACTGCCGACACGCCGATCAAATATATGCAGAGTTGGCATTGATGCGTCGAAAAAAAAAAAACGCACACACACACAGCTTACAGTCTGTCAATGTTATAACAGTATATCTCTCGTGTGGTGAAAATGTTAACGGAATCAAATAATTTCAGCTTTTTGGTCTAACGTTCATAGAATACAGAGAAAAAAAAACTCTCGAAAAAACCTGTCCGAGTGAGAGAAAGAAAAAAAAAACAACGTAAGAATATCGTGAAGCTCATTCCAAAGTGAAAGCATCATCAAGAATATGTATGTGACTTTGAAAAAAAACTGTGATTACCATTGTAACAAATAGTCGCCATGCTCGGCTACAAAGAAGCTCGTCGTATAGCCTCGCAGATAATTCGCGTGCTTACCGGGTATAGTATATTGAAGAAGAAAGAAATAAGTGAAGTAAGGTGAAAAAAAAAAATAGAAAAACAAAAAACTGACGGATAATATAGAATAGCGTGAGGGAGCCTGGGCGAGGAGGGGAAAACGTGATTTTTTTTAAGAGCCGATCTTTGCTAATTCGAACAACGACAACGATAACAGAATTGAAGCAGCGTTGTCGATCGGCTGGCAATGGCGAATTTATTGGTCAGCGTCTCTTGACCAACTTCTGCGATGCTACGATGATCTCTTTGTTCCACGTGTATCGGTACGCGAACTGCATGCTATTATATAACATTAGCACGCTCCAACATGGAGACGCCGGTGATCCTTGTTCCTCGCTTATTGTCACGTTCGATAATCGACGATTTTTCAAGCCACCAGGCTCCCTCGGCTTGTTGCAAGCTCGATGACCCGTAGTCACGGCCAGTATCACCAATCAAAACCAGCAACTCGCGCACATAACAAAAAAAAAACAACAACAAAGCACGCACTGAAGCACTGAATTGGACTTTTCTTCTTTCTCGACACACGCAACTTGACTGAACGACACGTGTTCGTGGAATCTTGAGATTCGAAGACGACAAGTACGAACGTGCAACGAACGAACGGCAACGAGGAAAGCGACTGACTGGCCGAGCGTAGCGCTGCTTCACGCACAAACAGCTAAACTTTATCGTCACCTCCTACTCTTACTCCTCGTTCGCTCCCACCCTGACCGACGGTTTTTAAGCACACTCTCCTCTCTCGTCGGAGTCGATGTGTTGCTGCTGCCACGAAGTCGCCCCGGATAGAGGTTAACCAGTTTGTCCCTTCTCTTCTCTCTTCGCGTATACGCTATGAACACCAGTTCAGCGAGATATATACCTATATATGCATGTGTGTGTGGGTATTGAAAGCTACCGATTTTTCGGCGATGTACTTTGCGTAATGAGCGCAACGATTTTTTTTTCCTACTTTGTTTTTCGTCTTGAAATTGTCTGTTCGATTCCAAAAGAGAAAGAGAGATAAAAGCTCGAGATACTCGACGAGGGGGAATTATCGTTCGCTTGATTTTTTTTTTATTTTTTGCCCACAGCGACTTTCGAATTTCAATCAATTGCTATAAATTTTGTGTCGCTAAATGTCGCTACATTGAGAACGAGAGAGAGAGAGAGACGAATGCAGTTGAGATAATTCCGACAGCCAAGGCTGTCTGGTGAACTGATTTTATTTTTTTTTAAATGGTGGAAATGTGCTTGTGATTAGCAATAGGAGATCAATAACTTGAGTAACCCTGTGTGTACGAGTGTCGCTAATGAGCACAAAGCGATAAATTATTTACAGTTATAAAAATCTTTGCTGGCAGCTACGAGCTATTTTCAATATGTAAATTATTCAGCAAGGTAAACTACTAACTAGTTTGCATTTGTGGTTTATAATCGATGAATAAGATTCAAGGATTTAGCTGATGTTGAATTGTGACTTCTAATGCCCGTTGCTTGATTGTGACTTCATTGTATAGAATGAATTATTAAAAGTATTTTGGATTTCAGTTTGTAAGATTTTTTTCTTATACTGAAAAAAAAAAAACACCTTTGAGGAAGTGAGTTTTTAGATATCATTTGGACTTTGATCTTCAGGAATATAAAATACTTCAAGATGACTCACTTGCTGAAAAGTTTTTTTTTTTGGTGAGCTTACTTATCTCCAGCATCAAAAAATTATGTACATTTGTTATTGAAGTTACTGTTTATCACGAAAAAAAAATCGTATCCAATGACTTGCACAATGCTTTATCAATGTCTGTGCAAAATTCCATTCTCATCGAGTCCAATCAGATAACTCAATCGAAAGACAGAACACAGTACAAAGTATAAATAGGAATGATTGAACTGGTAACGGACTCAATAAAAAAAAATGGGATTTTTGACATGTGCTAAATTAAAGAATTAAACTCACCTTCTTTCACCCATGTCTTGTTGAGCTCGAGTTCTTCCAAAATTTTAGATGCGACCTGTGCACGCGTAAGCTGTTCCTCGTAGAGCACGGACTCCTCGCCGTTGCCCTCGAGAACTGCAGGTTTCTCGCCGAGGAAGAGCCATTCTTCGTCGTCGAGCGGTGGTGGTGTCCCACTAGGGGACAATGGCTCCACCTTCCAAAACATCGGCGTTTCCTGCGATGACATCTTGTGATTCATTGACAGAAAACCGATCTAAGTGTGTATAATTGGTGTTTTCTTTGTTGTTGAAGGGAATTTGTGTCGGCAAAGCGACGTAGCTCGAAAGGAGCGCCATGGTGGCACTGAAATTAAAAAAAAATAATACAAATTATTACACTGAAGTTCGAAAATTTTTAATGGAATTTCTTAGGATTTATATTGCAACTCGAAATGAGGATGATATTTCAGTGAGTTTTGTGAAATATCTAGTATCAGCGCGAACATACTGCGTAGATTTGTGCTTATCTCGAGCAGAAAAAAAGTATACATTGATAAAAAATAACGAAATGTTTGGTGCTTACATTTAACTTGAAATTGATGAACCAATACCACTGATTATATAAACGAAGAAAGCCGATAAATTTAAAAATAAAATTTAATTTAATTCATTCGATGTTGATAATTGTCAGACAACATTGTATTTCCGGTTTATATGATTAAAATCCCACTCGACGCAAATAAAAAGAGTATCAGAATCGAATACGACCCAATCACATGTTGACATTCCGCGTGTTTATTATTTTCAATACAGAGCAGACGGTGAGAGAACACGCGCGACACTGCCATGCTTTTGACAGCAGCCGCGGCGGCAGCAAGCATGAGCAGGACACCCATTGCGAAAGCACGCCACTTACAAAATCCACCGTAACTTTCGTAAAAATGCACGAATTTTCAAAAATCCAAATCGCGCTAATACTGTGTAACGTAAACAATCGTAAAATATCACCAGCACTCGGAAAACATTTTGGAAAACCGCCAAAATCGCGAATTAATCATGATGATGCAACAATCGCTCGTGACGTCACCATCCCCTGCAACAGCGATGAGAAACACGCGCGAGCCTTCGAAAAGCCACAAAATTCAACTTCCATAGGTAAACAACGATTCGACATTTCGAAATTCCACACTTACGAATTTAAAAACGAAAAATAACGTGTCAAAAAAAGAAAAGTTCGCGCTACTGAGTCATATACAAAATGGCCGCCGCGTGTGTGTGTGTGCACGCTTTATTCACGAGCTCTCCCTTTACAACTCACGCGCGTGGTCGACTTTTTTTTTGTTACAACTTGTCAACGAATTGATACAACAACAAATTAAAAGCACATTTGTACTCACGTCATTATGGTTGGTTGTACAGGCACACTTGCGTGTGCAAGCGATTGACGACTAATAACTCATCTTGACCGTCGTTGCTGCGGAGAGAAATTCAATGATGCTGCTTCTTCGACGTCCATGGAGAGAAAGCTGCCTAGCGATTTCCTCGTTGCGCGGTGGCGGAGCTACTCGGTGTAGGTCGCGGCGCGGGCAAAGTACACTTGTGTGCGCGCGTGTGTGTGTGTACCACGTGATCATGGCCCGCCTACACGTGATGAACGTGTGCGAGAGGAAGCATGGGCAGGTATCGTGACATTGAATTGAAGAGTATTGTGACGAAGAATTTTTTGATTATCCATCTGGTGTTCGGCGATAGGATGAAGGATTTCACAGCGGATTAATTCGAAGGTTTGCAGGATATATTTAGAAAAACTCGGATGAAGAAAAAAACTCGCGGGAAAAACTACTCGATTAAGAAGTTGTATAATTTATTCGCGATACGTGTTTAATCATTTATTCATAAATACACTTCGCGTAAAATTGAAAATTCGCTATTCGATAATTCGCCAATAAAAAAAATTACACACGCGTGACGATAAATCACAATGTTTAAATAACCCCGTTGATTTGTAAAACGCATATGCGTTTTCTTTTAATTGGATGCTAAATATAATCATATACTACAAATTTCAATTAAATTAGCTCGGCCGAAGAATATGAATATTGAGCGCGCTGATTATTGAGAACAATAAAAAAAAATGCAACATTATTGCAACTATATACTCTCGACGCGTTATCTCATCAACTTTTCATTATTTTTATGTAAGACAATGTAATCGTTGGTATAATGTTATTGTGTTTACCGCGACTGTTAATGGAAAGATTTTTTTTTTGCTATTATTTATAGCTGTAATGCGCGCTCATAGACGGCCTATTTTAGTATTTTTTTTTCCTCTTTTGCGTTTATCGAACTTGAGTTAACGTTTTTATACATCTCGGAGATAAACGGGGTAACTATATATACAGCAAATTGAAAAGTAGGTAAGATACATTCCCTTTCCTTTTTTTATCAGTTTGTACTTTCTATTTGGCCCACATTAGTGTTGAAAGCACCAAATTTTCATTTTTTACTCAAAAAATCCACGATTACACCCAAAGTCGCAATAACTCGAGGGTGAATCACCATCATCATAGACAACACTGACGAGTGACGAGAAATGAATTCTCCAATCTCCATACTGAAAGAAGTTTTGACGGTCAGCGCGCGAGCGCGCGAATCTAAATGATTGTGAAAGACATGAAGAAAACGCGCAGCTGCGAATCTTTTTACACTCAATTGGAAAGAGTATCATCAATAATTGACACTATATAAGCGCGACGAAATGTCACGCCAGCGATCAGAGCATTTCTCGAAGAGAATGTTTTTATCACTATAACGGCTGCGCACACACGCGATTAATATAATTGTCCTCGATGAAATGCAAAAAGCACGGACATTTTTTTTTTCTTCTCCATTGCTTCTCGATAACAATAAAGAGAACTACATATGCAGAAAGATATGCATAATTAATTTGCTGCGTTTTACGATCGAAGCTATAAAACGAAGTAGAGCGCTAATTTTATATGCGTTGAAAAAAAGAATTGAGATTACGAATTCGCATGTTTATGCTGTTTGATTGAAAAACTTCTCGAGGACGGTAGTTTTTCATGCAGTCACGTTGTTTGCCGATAATACGTTTGCGATATGATCGGGTATGCATTTTCATGAATCCGCTCTGTTACTTGGAGAATATACGATTTTTTTTCTTTTCGTTTCCCCCGTCTCTAATTGTGTGGGATATGTTTTATTGCTTTTGCGTTGAAAGGCCGACAATGTCGTTAATTTTTGTGCACTTATTTTGCATGTTTTGAAAAAAATTTGGTGTATCGCGCATAATTGTTATTGCGTTTTTATTTCCTGTTTTTTTTTCGATTGAAAAAAAAGCGGATTCCCTTGTTTTTCATCATCTAATTTGGTGACGCGTATCTGCTGAAACGTGCAAATTAATCGATGGATTGATGATGTCGAGACGTTTAATTTAATGCTAATATTTAAACGTCTTTTGTCGTTGTTACAATTGCGGCTTCGTCTTTTGAATTGCTAAATTTCGGAATAATTAAATAGCGGTCTTGACGAACGTAATGTTTGATATGAAGTTCCTTGCACGCTAAAAACAAAATTCTTAAATTTGCTGCACTCTTCAATTGTTACTTAAATTAAGAACATTTTTCTTATTTTAAGAAGAAACAATACTTGATTGAAGAAACACGTTTCTTTTTTTTAAGAAAAATTTTCTTAATTTAAGTACAGTTGATTTAAGAGTGCAGCCAATTTAAGAACTTTTTTATTGTAGTGAATGAAAGCTTTTTGTTCCAAAACGTGACATTCACCTGTTCGGTAATATATCTTTTGAAAGTAACAAGTGTTTTTTTTTAACTTTATTTTTTCTGTACTTATTACATGTTTTTCAGGATTACACGCACGACAAGAAAACATTACCAATATTTTTTTAACGAATAAAACAAATTTTAGCTGTACAGTTTACTTTTATTACTATTTACTGTAATAATCATTGAATTTCATTAAGTAAACGATAATATTTTAAAACTTTACTAAAATCTTGATGACTCGAAAGTGAATCAAAATGTTCAATTGATTTACCTCTTAAAGATTTCCTGACAAAATACACGTACTTTTTAAAACTATCTTGAATACTACATATGTTCGCTATTTTTCATAATACTTATCCCACGTTAATAATTTTAGAGATACAAATGTAAAATGTAAAATTATCTAACTCTGTAGAACAACTTTCATATCCGTTACACACTGTCGATTAATCATTGCTTGTATATGTCAATTTCATTTACGATTGAAAGTTAATGTCAATTTGACATTATATGTATAACTTTCAAAAAACAATAAAAACTGCATTCTTCCCCGAATCGCATATTGTTCTACATTATTTATTTACGAGAATCCCGTTGCATATAAATAGATTCCACTACATTAGAAAGTCTATTTAACGAACGTTCCTTTTCTTTTCCATATAACAGCTCTTGAAAAAAAAAAACCAGTTTTCACATTGCACCGCGTTGCAGTCGACGCATGCGCAGTCGAATAACAAACCTGCGCGCGCAACCATCATCGACTCGACGACCTCCATTTTCTCACAATCTACTGCAATCTACGCAGAGCGCAGATTCTTCCGAGTCGTCGTGCATCGTCGTGCACGTTAATTCCTGTACCGTATACCAACTCGTGTGCAGGAAATCATTATTATCATCGCGTTTTTTTGCCTCGTGTTTATCGTTCAACGAATAATCGTCAACGATAGAATCAATTTTGCATGGAGATATCGCGTCTTTAGTGTGTAAACGGTTGATTTTCGTTTGTATCTTATTTTTTTATTTGCTCTTGATCGTGACAAACAAAGGAGAGAGAGAGAGGAGAGACAGCCGAAAGGGTGGACACAGAGACGAGGATATTGTCCTCGTCGTTGATTTCTTCCCTCCAACGGCAGTAAATAATAGCTTGTAGGTATAATGTCTGAAAGCGAAGCATTGGCAGCCACGCAACAACAAAAGCAAAACCAGCAGTTTCAGCACCAGCAGCAGGCCTCGATGGCGAACATGGCGTGGCAGCAGTATCCACAGAACAACATGCATCTCTACTCCCACTATCAGTAAGTTTTTTTTTTATCTCGTTGTTACGTAAAAAGGAAATTGGAAAACTGAAACTCGCGTGTTTGTGTTTTTATATCGTCGAATGTAATTGCTACGTTTTCACGAGACTGTTATTTCCGAGCCAAAGATGGTGGCTTTGGCGCTAGAGAGAGAGAGAGAGAGAGTGAGGGGAGGGAGAGAGGCGAGGCAGTCGATATTATTCTGGGAGTCTTGCATTTATGGAACGATTACATTTTTAAAAAAGACTTCGCGGGAGCCATATTGTTTCCGACACACATTCATTCGCGAAAATAAGAATATTCGTGAGTTAATTACGAAACGCTGTATGTTTTTTAAGGCACCTAACTAATTCGAGTGATTCTGCAATAGACGTAGTGTTGAAATGTTAGTGACCCAGTTTTCTCATTAAAGCACTCTGTCATTTTTTTTCTAACTATTTTTATTTAAAGATGGATCAGTATAGTTCTTAGAGTGAGATATATAAAGTCAGCAATGCATGACCTGCATTTTGCACAGATGGAGGAACATTCATTATAACTGTACACACAATTTTCCTTTAATAGAATTGTACCTCTCGTTAATGGGCTTATCATACAAAATTACATTTATATTGTAGTGGCAAAATGGCATATATGAATCTAATAAATTTCCTAAAATTTTAAATAAATTACAAGCAGGAAATTTAGTTCAAACAGCAAGAATCAAAAATTTTGAAACATTTTTTACTAATTTCACATTTTTGTTCATTACAGACAAATGTATAACCAAGGCTACAGTCATCAAAATCAAGCCATGTATTACCAGCACTATAACATGATGGGTTATGGGCAATATGGGCAGGCGTCAGGACAAGGACAGCAACAGTCGATGCAGCAGCAGTCACAATTGCAACAAAATCAACAGCAGCAACCAAAGCAGCAACAGCAGCCCCAGCAACAATTGCAACAGCAACAAAGCAACCAAGGAAAGAAACAGACAGAACAGACACCTCCAATCCCACCAACTCCAATGACCTTTGACGATGATTCTGACCTTCCACCTCTTCCTCCAGGACCTCCTCCCCCATCCTCTCAGGTGCAGAGTCCCATGCAAAAATCCCAGCATAACTCCCAAAACCAGACTCAACACAGCAACCCGCAACAGCAGCTCAATGCCCAGCAACAGCAGCTCAATGCCCAGCAACACAACAATCAGCAGCAGCACAATGCCCAACAACACAGCAACCAGCAGCAGCAGCAGCTCAATGCCCAGCAACACAGCAACCAGCAGCAGCACAGTGCCCAACTGCACAGCGTCCAGCAACACAGCAGCCAGCAGCAGCACAGTGCCCAGCTGCACAGCAACCAACAGCACAGCGCCCAGCAACACAGCAGCCAGCAGCAGCACAGTGCCCAGCAACACAGCAGCCAGCAGCAACACAGCAACCAGCAGGCATCTCACATTCAACAATATGCCTATAACTCTTACCCTTATGGTGTCTGGAATCCTGTTCAACAACAAACTGAATCCAATAGTAAGTATTTCTATGATTTTTTTTTACTGTACTGGTAACACTGAGGACTAGTTAAGTTTTAGTTTACGTATGAGTCATAGAGAGTTTTCATTTAATAAGCTTTAATTTGGTAATTCTGATGACTCATCAGTGTGACCCAAAGTGTTATGAAAGTTTGAGGTATACCAAACAAACCTTTCAACAGTTGCCTTTGTGTACATTGAATCTACTTGAAAGTCGTACTCTTACACAGAGTAAATTAGAAGGTATAACTTTTATGAAAAAGATTTCGTAATTGTCAAACGCTCTTGTAGAATCAAAGTCTTGAAGCATTGATTTGTAACTTTTATCGGACAATCGATCGACATAACGTAATCGACAAAATCAAAGCGCTCAATGAACATAACCTCATTATCTTTGCAGATTTCAGCGGGGTCCGTTTCAATCTGCCGAACCAGAAGGCAGGTCTCGGCTACAGCCAGCAGCAGAGCCAACAGGGACAGTCGAGCAACAGCGGCGCGGCCAAGAAGAAGCGTAAGCGGAACAAAAATCTCGCGGCTCAATACAATCAATTTCAGGCGACGCAGCAGCAGCAGCAGTTGCTGCCACCACAATTACCCAACACCTCGATACCCCCTCCCAATATGCTGAGCGCGTCGTCGGAATTGCCACCATTGCCGCCGTTACCCGCGGAAAAGCCACCATCGCCGCCGCCACCGATCGAAGAGATCACCATACCCCCGTCGCCGCAACCGATCATGCAAACGAACACGCAACTACCGCCACCTCCGCTCCCGAAATTACCACCGATCGACACCTCGCAACCTCCACCGCCCTTGCCACCTCCGGCAATAATGAAGCCGAGCCCCGCGAAATTGTCTGCAACCGCGCCCAGTCCCATAAGCGACTGGCCGGACAGCTTGAAGGATTACGTGAACAGGTGCTACGAGAAGTGCAAGACGGCGGTGGACAAGGATCAGGTGGAGATCATACTCAAGGGCAAAATCACGAGGTCGGCCAACGATGGCTCACTGTGGCTGAAGGACTGGGATCACGAACCCTTGCCCAGCATCCACAGCGAGCGCATGACCATGACGATCAAGCCCCTGCAGGTGACTGTCAGTCCGGCTGGACTGCGCAAACCTGGTATCTCGATGAATCTCGGCGCTCGTCTTGGCGTCAAATCATCACCTTTCTTAACTTCGTCGTCGGCCAAGCTCAATAACGCCATGAACAAGAGCCGCTCGAGATCGCGTTCCAAATCCCCCACACAGCCGCGTAAATATCGACGCAGTACTTCGTCGTCGTCGTCGAGTGAGCGCGATTACAAGGTCCCGATGGCCCAACAGCAGCAGCAGAACAAGCAGCAGCAGCAGAAGAACAAGAAGGCCCAGCATAATATGAGGAATAACAAGAAGAACAAGCACAACAAGCAGAAGATGAATGTGAACAAGGCTAATTGCCATTTCTATTCGGAGTACGGTATACAGGGTGGCAATATCGAGGAGTTCGGTACGAAAGAGAAATTGCAGCAGCGCGCCGCGAGATTTAGTAATCCGTTTACTAGCAAGCAACACGCGGCGCCTCCGCCATCCACGCCCCAACGACCCGCGCAACACGCCAAACCGTCGATGCGCATCAACAATATGATGGTCAGGGACGATCCAACTGCCGAGTTTGACTTTACGGGACTTCATATCGTGGGTACTTGTACGGATCTGGAGAAGCCGTACCTGCGACTCACCTCGGTTAGTACATTTTTTTTAAATTGGATTTCCTCTGTTAGAGTAAAGTTATTTCCAATCGTGCTTATTACATTTTTGGAAGTTTTCCAATAATCTAAAAATAATGGATGTTCGCGCCTTTGACCTTATTTGGTAGTCACATTGGTCTAATATAATTGAATTTGTATTTTTTTTTCTAGGCTCCAGCTGCATCGGCGGTTCGACCAGTCCCCGTGCTAAAGCGTTCGTTGGATCACGTGAAATTGCGTTGGGCAACGAAGCAAGACTATCGTTACACGTGCGATCAGTTGAAATCAATTCGTCAAGACTTGACGGTTCAGGGTATCAGGGACTCGTTCACCGTACACGTTTACGAAACACACGCGCGGGTCGCGCTCGAACGTGGCGATCACGAAGAGTTCAATCAGTGCCAGACGCAGCTGCGCATGTTGTACTCGGATGTTGGTGGTGAGAATCGCTGCGAGTTTGTCGCTTATCGTATACTCTACTACATCTTCACCAAGAACACTTCGGGTAAGTGTCTATATAGCAATGAGCTTTTGAGTAATTCATTGACAATTGAAGGTATTAATGGTTTGTATTTTTATTTGTTTGCAGATTTGACGACAATACTCGCAGCGCTCTCGGACAATGACAAAAAAGACGAGTGCGTGGATCACGCGTTAAAAGTCCGTTCTGCGTGGTGGTTAGGCAATTACCATAGTTTCTTTAAGCTTTATAAACGAGCCCCAAGAATGGCGGCCTTCCTCATGGACTGGTTTATTGCCAGGGAGAGGAAGCTTGCTCTTAAACAAATGATCAAAGTGTACGTATCATTACTTTTACCCTTTATCACCTTGGCACTTGTCTTCTGCTCCGGCAGAACATATGAATTTTTTTCTTTCATTATTTTTTTTTTGTTCTTCTCTTGCACTATTTACACATGTCCATATAAATCGATTACAAGAGCCTCGACAACAAGTGTCTGAATGGCTTTAAAAAAAATATTTTTTTCGTCTGTGATGGATGGGCTGTGATTTTTAACGTTTGTAATCGTATACTGGATATATTTATGCTTTTTTTTTCTTTCATTCTCTTTGTTCTTGTGTTGATAATGAGTGATTACAAAAGGCGATTTTTAATCACAGTATTGAATTTATAAGCGCTATCTGCTACGGATAAAAGAAGCTGGAATATTTATTTTGACCTTGTGGTTGAAAAATGCCTAAGAATTTACATACTGCCACAATCTTATCGAAATTCCCCGAGGGTCAACATTGACGTAGGATGATATTTTTTATTCTAACGCTTTATTACAATTTTCTAGAGTACTTTTATCAAAACGAAATTTATTTTGATGCACAAATCAACGAATGACATTTTTTGCTATTATTTTTTAATTATAAATTATAATCGGTTTTATTTTCACTCACAAGGTTGTAATAAATATTCTGTCTTTGGTCCTTATCGCGGAAAGTGTTTACTTGGGTTTAAGAATACTGAATTTTTACAGTGCTAATCTAAAATGATATACTTAAACAGTATATTGCTTTTCAATTTTAATTGGGTCTGTATAAATTGATTCATGACAATCATTATTCTTAAACTCGACCACTCAGCTTATTGTAATCTCACATTTTTCTCCACATATTTGCCAAATTTTCCCTTAGCAACATCACATGTATCATACTTAAAGTATCAATGATACTTCACCGAGCCGAGCAGTCAAAGGAGTTTTTTTGAGAGTGAGGAGTATCTCCTGCGGCGGCTTGATCTCGGGGCGGGGGAACCTAACGATTTTTCAGATTTTTCTGTTTCAGGAACTTCAACGATCACAACATTCCAATTAAAATAAAAAAAAACAACAAAGCTTTATACATAAATATATGATGAATACATAAATAAAATATAAAATATCGTCGGATAATCATCGATCGAAGACGACTAATCATATCCTTTCTTACTGTTTAGCTATCGACCAAATTTGGCGGTTGATTTCATCATTGCACAATTGGCATTCGAATCGACAGAGAAGTTTTACGAGTTTGTCACTGAGTTCAATTTGGTTTACGCCGACGCCGAGCGCAATCAGCTCGACTGCAAGAACAGCAGTTCCTCTGTAGGTGCTTGGTAGACGCAAAAACAAAAACATAAAAAAAAACAAAAACAGCCATTAAAAAAATAGCCTGGCTACCACTGATTATCATCTCTCTCGTACGCAAAAAGAGAATCTCCATCTCCCTTCTTCGGAGATTCCGTACGTCAAGATTACGGATAAAATGTATATTTCTTTGTTTTGATATTCCCCCGACAAAAAGGGATTGGAGATTGAAAAAAAAAACGTACACACGGCAAGAGAGATATTCTTCATTCCTTCGACGCACGAATTTGGCGTCGAAAAAAAAAACAAAAATTTCTTCTTTTGTACAGAGATAGATACACACAGGTGGAATGTAAATACTTCGGCGACGTTGTTTCTTCTTCTCCAGCGTCGTCGTACTTGTACAGTAATGCATTTTTGATCTTCGGCCTAACAAAACCACGCCTCATTAAGCTGCGTGGGCCAACAACTATATATATCCATATCTCGCTTTCATCGTTTGTTTCTCTAAAAAAAAATATTCGTCAAAAATATCTCACATACACACATATTTCCCCAGCTCGCAATTCACTTGTTTCACGACAAAGTGAAGAGAAGGAGCATCGCTAATTCATAAAACTGAAGATAGACATATGTAACATAATCATTTATCGGAGACAAAAAAAATCAGTCGGGCTCAATTTTACTTCCCTACCAGACTTCTTAACGCAACCTACGCGCAGGATACCAATGATACATAGATTAGATATCATTTCTTATCTCATCGCAAGAGAACGACGAACAACGACGAAAGCAGGACAAGTGGAGCAGCAGCAGCAACGGCGAGGAAGAAGGCGAAGACAACAGTAGATTGTTGCAGACCGTCAGTATGTTTGATCGACTTGCACATTGCACGCGAGTTAAAAAAAACACCCACACGATTGATGAGCTTTATAATGAAATTGAAGCATCAGTTTATTGATCTATTTATATCTACTATTAGTTGTTAAATTTTTTTTTTGCTAAAACGAAAAAAATTATTATTCTAATTATCTTATACGTGTAATTTGTGATGAAGAGAGTGCGAGAATGATTTAATTAACGTGATGAATGAGCGAGTGATTCTCTCATTGTACAAAGAATAATAAAATAATAAAGTGTTTATCGTCACTTTGATGAAATTTCAAAAGCGATCAAAAAATAAAAAGAATCAGTTATTTCGTAAGAAAATAATAGATTAATCGAATGGAAGAGCATTCAGCATCGTCAACGCCAGCAGCCGGTTGGCCACATGTACATCCACATGTACATCCACATGTACATACAACGCAACGCTTTATCCGGAGAAGAGGATGTGTACAGGATATGAATAAAAATTGACAAGGATTATTTTGAAATTACATCGTGTTTTGTTATTTACTTGCACTTTTTTTTTTGAACACAACGAAGACAAAACCAATCTGATTAATTCCTTGGTTTTCCTTTCTTCTCCATATATATATAATATACTTTTTTTATGTTCGAACTCTTCTCGCACACAAGAAAAATCCTTAACATCAGCGTTTTTGTTTTCTTTCCTCCTAATTACATAGTACAGTACTGCGTGTATTTGTTGTGTGTATAGATATATTTATAATATATATATTAATAATAGCCGACGTAATACAATACAGTATATATTAAAATATTAATCATCGTTTCCGAAAAATAAAAAAGTCGTAACAAGTCGGTTTTTTGGTGATTCTTTTTTTTTTTTCATTTTGATAGAGCGCGACAGGTGATCCTCATTATCATTACGGATTGGATTTTTTTTTTCTTCAAGTATTTTCTTTTTTTTTTTTGGTCGGTCGAGATTTAGAGAGATAGAGATAGAGTGAGATTAGAGATGATGATTGTGGCAGCAGTGTGTGACGAATGACGAATTGTTGGTTACACCATATCATTCTACACGGATAGCGAGACGAAGCTGTTGTACTGGGTGATGTTGCGCTTGAGAATATCGGCGCACGGACCTAATACTCGCTCGAAACGCGATCTGTCTAATTTCACACACTTCAAAGCACCGCGTGCCACCACTGTCGCTGCCCTCGGCCTGTCCAGAAGTAAGGCTATCTCGCCTGGAAAAAAATTTATTATTATTTTTTTTTAAGATTAGTCTATTATTAAGATTATGCAAGATTTAGTATTTGAAAAGTCGGTATTCAGGCTACTTTGTATGCGAAACTATAATTGCTTTCTTGTTTCGTGCGGTTCGTGCTCGTGTAAATAGGCAAATAAATGAATTATTCATGTATTGACGTTCGACATTTATTACAAACTTCCTTCTTCTTAAAAATAGTTAATTTTTGTTTTGAGCTTTAACAATTCAATTATTTAAAAAATTAATTTTCAAGTATTCTTATTTCATCTTTTTTTCGAATTCCAAATTCGTAATCAAACCGTACGAACAAAAAAAAGAAATATCAGCTCGCAAAAAAGCGATCCACTCGCGAAAGAGCCGCGGGGGTATAGGGATTAAAATTCAAATGACTCTCACGATATTGGCAATCTCGAAAAATGAAATATCACAGTAGATATATATATATATATATAACACACATACCGAAGTAATCCGAAGGACCAAGACGACCAACTTCCGCTGGTTCCTCCGATTCGGAGCGCTGCTGCAGTACAACAGCTGTGCCTTCGACGATGATGTAAAAATCTTCACCTGGCTCGCCTTGGCGTACTATCGTCTCGCCGTCTTCGAAGGCTACTGGCTCCAAAGCGTCGGCAACTGTTAGTCGCTCCCATTTTTCCAGAGATTCTGCGAAATTTTTTTTTTCGTTTCGTTAGTATATATATTTTTTTAAATAAAATCAACTTTTATTCATAACTATTTACATTCGAGAATTTTTCAATGAAATTTCGATTATATAAATAACCGCGAAAAGCTCTTCCAGGCAACTTAACAAACGCGCGCGCGCTCATCTCTAAAAAGCTCATTCCGTTCGATTAGCTTCTTGCGTTTAATGAATCGATTACATCCAATTGAATAAACAAATTTGAAAAAAAAAACAGTAAATCGATATTTAAATACAGCCGAATAAACTCACCGAGAATGGAAACCCTCGAGAGAAATTCCTCGTACATCTTGCGTTTTCTGATGGTCGAGCCCATGAGTATACGTCGATACGAGTCTCGGTCGATGCCCCAAAGTTTGACGTCCGTCTTGGCCCTGACAGTGGCCGCTCTCAATGTGCCGTATATCAATGCTAATTCGCCGAAACTGCCGCCTTCGCCGATCGTCGTCACCAGCTCGCCGTTCACGAATATCTCAACCTCGCCTTGGTCGATCACGTAGAAATTGTCGCCTTCGTCGCCTGTTTTTGTTGAAAAAAAAAAAAATGAGCTTTAGATTCGATTCTCGTATGTAAGTTTTGTGATTTGAAAAATTTCAAAGCAGCCTCTATAGATATTCCATTATTATATCCTCGATTAAACGAACATCAAACAGCACACGACATGCATGTCAAATTCGCACTTTAGGGAATATGCAAAAAAAAAAAAGAAAAAAAATATCCCTCGAGCTGTATTATAATAATTTTACCCTCCGCGCTAAAGCGAATAAATCTCAAGAGACAAGTTATATACAACATACACGAAAGGGGAATAATAACACTTTGTATATATAACATAACACGTCAATTATCCGACTAATAAACCATCGAAACATTACCTTGACGTATGATAGTCTCGCCGGGCAAAAAAGTGACGGGAAACATAGCGTCGAAAATGTCCGATCGTTCGTTCTCGTCGAGATGAGCGAAAAGTACATTTTTCGCAATTGCTTTGCTCAAAGCCGCCATCGTCTTGTAATCCTTGGGCACGACTTTTTTCACGTAACTCGTCGCATCCTCCTCGCTCACC
Organism: Galeopsomyia nigrocyanea; assembly: GCA_035047105.1. Taxonomy (NCBI): domain Eukaryota; kingdom Metazoa; phylum Arthropoda; class Insecta; order Hymenoptera; family Eulophidae; genus Galeopsomyia; species Galeopsomyia nigrocyanea. The sequence continues at coordinate 4,782,426 of JAWWMK010000040.1, read as the reverse complement.
GGCTCGGCGCTTATACCTCCACGACGACGTGGCACTTGAGGACCCTGTTGACCAGCTGGCAAATCTTCCGTGTCCTCGGGACTCGCGGCTGTTTGTTGTTTGGCGTCTTGTGCTTGCTGGAAAAAAAAAAATCAAAAGAAGGAAATTTTAGAAAAAAAAATTAAATTTCTTGTTTCAACCCTATATAGGGGAGGGTGGGGCAAAACGGCATCCTTGGGATTTTTTCATGAAAGACAATGCCAAAAAATCTGAATCTCTAGAATATTGTCAAGAATAGTACACCAACCATTTTTGACTATCCAACGACCTGTTAAACATTATTCCCTTGGTTTTAGAGAGCTTTCAATTTTTTCGAACATTTTTCGACATGCACTGCAAAACTTTGCTCTGCAAGGAATCATGGTACTTAATTTTTTCTTGTTTCCAGAAAATTATTTTCCTAGTAGTCGTCTTTTCAGCTTTCTAAATCCGTTTTCAAAAATTATTTTCGTCAATACCAAGATTTTAGCGATTTAACGAAAAAATTGATTCGGGGCAAAATGGCCCCCTATTCGAACATGTCTTAAAAAAAGAAAAATCGGAATAAATTGCATATTTTTCTTATGAAAAAATGGCTATATTCGAATGGCCGTAGATCGCGTTATATTCAACGAAATCGAACGTGCGACCAACCAAATTAAAGCTCTTATCAAGACAAAATAATTGTTACGAACCATGTTCAAAAACAATGAAAATCGACGAAACTGCAGCTCTTTTAATGGAAGGTGCCATTTTGCCCCGACATTTTTCAGAGTTCCGAAATTCGACATTTTCGAAAAATCGATTTTTATAACAGAAAACAGGTACGAAAAAAATTAAATCCGGTAGGTCTTTGTAGGGATTACTTCAACGAATGTGAATGTGTCGTGGAGAAGTTGATTATCTGTTTTATTAATTAGGGGTGGCGTTTTGCCCCACCCTCCCCTATGTACAACTCGAGCTTCGATCGATATTTTGCGTTGTTAGCTGATAAACATCGCGAGGGGTGACTCGAATCTTGGAATTCCATCCCGCCCTCCAATCTAAGACACGTCTCTCTCTCTCTCTCTTGATAAGGAGTCGGAAATTGCCTTGTTTTTTTTCTCTCTCTCACGAGGAAGATACCGACACTTTCATTTTCTACTCAAACTGAAGACACTGAATTATTTCCCACTGAATGACGTAGCTGCCATTAATATCCTCCCGTTGTGTATTATATTCAGTTGCTTCGTTCGATCATCAATCATTATTCGATTTCAGTTATTATATACACCATCGCATTCGTCACTGGAAATAATTGCCGCGAGATCGATTTGTCATTAACGCGGGGACGGAAGTATAATTTACGCGAAACGAGGGCTGGAATAGTAAAAGACAGAATAAATTCATATATCAAAACTTTTCCCATATCGAGTGTGTTATTGCTTGTTTCGAAGTTTTTCGGTGTATCGTGACGCAACCGTGCACCACGCGATTGTGCGTGTTTGTTATACGAGAAAATTTTTTTTTTTCGGCGGTGATGGCCTTGTGGAAACCTATTATCTCGTTTGTTATATTCGTGTCTTAAAAATAAAACGAGGGAGATGGATTTTTCTCTTTTAATATAAAACGCGGGTTTAGGAAAAATTACCGGAGAATTTATGAATCTTTTTTTTTTTTGATGATGAATTGTTTTTTTTTCAAATTCGTGACGGGATTTTAATGAACTTGAAATTCGAGAGAGAGAGAGAATTATATAATTCGCTGTATAATTATTTTGAATTGATCGATGTATATATACATATGAAGTGGTTGAATTTCGTTATCGAGTTATACAACTTGATTATTATTAAACATCGTTTCCCGCGAGAGAGCGAGAGTGTAATACGTTAATTAACGATTAAACTACGCGATGATTTATCGGAAGCAAGCCGAGAGTTTCAAACTTCCCTCGACTCTTCCAATTAAGATAAACTCTCGCGCGACGGACATCATCGTAATTACTTTAGACGGAAAAAAAAGAAGCTATTATAAAGCAAAATTTTTGTTGAAGAAAGACAAAAAAAAAACAGGTCCCGCACGCGATTGTTGTTGGCCCTGCGACGAAATAAAAAAAAAACGAGGTTAACTCTAAAAAATAACAGGGTAAAGCACGAACATCATCTTCTCCGTCCGCGGTGGGAAATTTAAATTGGGCCACTTTTCGCGCGTCGGCTGTGTGATTTAGGAGACTTGAAAGTTCTTTTTTTTTTGAGGGTATAATGTAAATGCGTGAAAGTTTGGAAAGTCGTAAATAACGAGGGAATAATGCGCAAGAAGAAGGAAATATTTACATTGAACTCCGCTTTATAGTAAAAACGATATATAATTTTCCAATTAAGCGTGAAAAATCAAATCGATCGTTGTCAGATTACGCAGATATAAAAAAATTTTTTTTTCTTCTGTATACAATAAACAATGACGCAGTTAGAATTTTCTTTTTTTTTTATAAAATCGTATACGTCAACACACCCACTAAAAAAAACAATCGCGTTTTTTTCTTTTCGAGCGCGAACGAGCTTTCACGGAATGATAAATACACAACGTGGGTCGATCGACCTTTTGAAGCGTGGGTGACGAAGCTTTTTTCTTATAAACATAAACTTTTTGAATGTAACGAAAGTATATAAGAAAGTCCGTATTTTTTTTTAAAGTGAAACACTTGTCTCGTGCGTTTTTTTTTCTTTTCCTTTCTCGAAAAAGAAAAATTACACAAAGAGAAAGAAACAATCCCTGCAAGCCGACAAAGAACCAGAGAGAAAGAGAGTGAAAGACCACTTGACTCTTTTCTGTCCGTGAAAAATGTATAGAGGATAAAGAAAAGCAAAGTCAAACACTGTGACAAATGATAAATCGACAAAGTCTACGAGCTTTTTCTCAATTAATCTATGTAGTTTCTTTTTTTATAAAAAAAATAAAAGCTACCTCGTCGCTTTTATTTATGAAATTCAATATTTGATTTACGAGCGAAAAAACTTGGTCAATAGAAGCTCCATCGAATCAATACATCTACACCCTACAACTGCGTACGGCAGTAGTAGTAGTAGTGAAGCAATCAATTAGAGAAATACCAGAGAGAGACTCACGCGGGTTAATTAGTGACGCCGTCAATTTCAGCGTGATCAGCGTCATCAAAGCGAAGAAGAAAAAAAAAAGAAGAGTCAACTCTCTCTCTCTCCCCAGTCTGCTCGTTTTATAAATAAGCGTGTATAGCCTTGATGACACTCTCTTTCTCTCTCTCTAATCTCTCTCTCTCTCTTGCAAGCTCGAACGTAAGAGTTAATATTAGGTAAGCGTTGAAGATGACCTGTTTATTATTCGTGTACGAAAGGGTTATTGTAATAAAAAGAAGAAGTTTTATTGTCCACGCTCGGAGAGAGAAACTTTATATTTGATATAAAACGCAATTAGTGAACGCGTGTATACACGAGGGGGAAAACGATCGTATATATACATGTTTTTTTTTTTTTCGTTTCGAATAAACTCGTGAGGGTTTTCGTTCAATTAGCGGTTTTCCAATGTGAAATACGAGCGTTTATGTACAAATGTTTTTTTTCCTGATAACAAGGTAATATCGATTTTAAATGTTTTGTTTTTATTTATTAACGAATATTGCGAGATATTTATTTTTCAAATATAAACGTATCGATGTGTACATATATATTTTTTTTTCTACGCACACACACACATAGGGGAAATATAAAACTTACCGCGAGTTCTCTAGAGTACAATACAAATCTTATATACTTTTTTTTTTGAAGTTTAAGCAGACGGGAAAGACGAAGCAAAATAAACACACAAAAAAAAAGTTTATCGGAAAAGCAGCATCAAAGCTTACTTCCTATCTCTCCCTCCAAAAAAAAAGTAAAGAAACTTTCTTAGAAGATAATCCGGCAGAACGAAATCGCATTATACGCGAGAAATAAAGTAAGTCGACAGTCCGTGTGAATATAGAACAAACTTTTTTAATTGCGAGATAGAAGGGTCGTCATTATTCGACTCGCGTTGGGAAGAGGAAAAGCTTTACCGAAACTTTTCCCATTTTCCAAGTTAGGCCTATCCAAACCTATATTTGAAGCTTTTTTGGATAAATACTCTTTCTTTCCTACTTCGAGTATTGATAATAAGTCGAGAGAGGATTACGTACGGGTCGGTAATAATTTATCGAACGTGTATATTATAGTTGAGGGATGAATTTCGATGTTATGGATTATATACATCGAAGTTTATTTCGGATGACTGATTGCTCGTTTAATTAACTGAGTGCTTTCGAATTACATCAAGTTTGTTTATTGTAGATCGGATGTTATGAAAGTTTCGATTTTCACGTAAAGCTAAAACTGAGCAGAGCGAATAGTGACTCTGCCAACTCATAATTTCGCAACAGATTTCCAAATAGTCTTAAAATTTGTTAGGAATTCGAATGAGAGTGGACAGTGACAATCTCAGAAGATCAACAATCCGGAAATTCATCCATTTCCAAGCATTTTTCCTAAAAACGAATTTTGGCAGAAGATCAACACAATTGCAATTCTTTCTCATCCCCCCCTCGACGAAAACTTTTCAACGCATACAGACAGAAAAGCTTCATCAAACATCTCCCAAAGTGCTTTCACTTGCGTCCAATCATCGAAGACACACACACACATAAAAGTATCACCACAAGTTTTAATCAAGAAAGCATCCCCCCAACCCTTCGCGTCGACACACATTCTTCTCGTTGACCTTTTATATCTATATATACGAGAAGAAGAAAAAAAAGTTCTCGTGATATTTCATCGGCAGATATATAGATAAGTATCCAACGCACTTAAACCTCCCTCGAGGAGAAGGAAAAATAAGAAGGAAGGAGAGAGAGAGAGAAAGCTTTAACCGTTTATAACAAATCTCGGGGAATCTTCTCAATCGATCCTCTCTCTCGACGAGAATATCGGCCTTGAATACAAGTTCTCTCTTTGTGTGTGAAATCGAGGCGTAATATGGTAATTGGAGAGACACCGAGAGAGAGAGAGAGAGAAGCTTGAAAATGAAAAAAGGGGGGATGCTTTTGTCAACGAGAAAGAAAGCTTGTAATTTGAATTTTTCATTCGATATTAAGCAGATGTTTCCCTACTCTTCCTCCCCCATCCCCTTAGTCAAGCGCATACCTCGCGATTGTATTACACAGAGCCTCCCATTTTATTGGATTCCTAGGGATATATATATATATACACATATATATATATATATATATATATATATATACA
>JAWWMK010000040.1:4760387-4777044 GCA_035047105.1 Galeopsomyia nigrocyanea | reverse complement strand
GAGCGTACCCTCAGTTTGAATATTTCAAAAAACGCTGCCGAATTAAGGCACTTTTTTTTGTGGAATTGGCCATATATAAGCATTTCGTCGAGAGAAAGAAGCAATCTTTCTTTATACGCTCCCTTACCGCGCGCCTATGAAATTACAAATCGCTCGGATAGGCTTAAAGCTCTCTCTCTCTCTTATATAGCTGCACGACCTTAAAAATAGTTGGGTAGTCAGGCCGATGACGTCACCGCGGAGTGATGGACGGCAACGATCGTCGTGACGTCAAAGCCATTGTCGCGTGACGTCACGCTATCTCCTTAAATTCTCGTGTAATATGTAGTATATATACAAATTTTTTATTTCGTTTTCACCGCTTTGCGTGCAGAGTTTGATAACCACGTGCTGCTGCTTGGATCGAAATCGTTTAGCACATGATTTCCGTCGCGAGCTTTTTTTTTTTTTGGCAACTTGTAGTGTAGTAGGTAAAGTCGGTTATTTTTAGAGACCGGGAATTTTCTTCTTTGCAAGCACGAGGGATTATACGAAAGTGTTGTATATAGAGGTGTTGAAAGTTTGATTATCAGTTAACTAGTATAGATGCGGGAGAATGAATTTTCATTTTTTTTTGTGGATGCGGTTGAAAATATAAATCACACGTCGCGGGCGAGCTTTATCAGCAACGGATCTTATCTTTGAATCAATAAAAGCTCGCGGTGCGCGGCGATGGAGATAAGAGAGGAAGAAAAAAAAGTTATAGTTTTTTTTTTGTAAATTTATTTTCAAGGGAATATCTTGGTTGTTGTATCCATGAATTTATAAGAATATTCACTCGAGAAAAGCTCGATACTGACAAATATAAATTCACTGCTATTTTTACTTCGAAGATAATTGAATGCAATTGCAAAATACATTAACAATTCGAGCAACGAACATTTTGCGACTTTGTTTATGCGTAATAGAGCTATTCTCGCGGAGCGAATGGCAAAGAGAACGAAGTAAACACGAGTGGGCAATAAATTACAAAAGGTGTATTTTCAATGTTATGTCGTCACTGCTGACAAATTTGTTTACAATATTTCGAATCGAAAGAATTTTTTTCTATTCGACGAAAGCTCGACGCTCTCAATTCTGCAAATCAGTAGCTAAACGAGATCGTGTAAATCGTATATGTGTGTTCTCTCATCTAAAACAAAGTGTGCTTTAAACACTCGTACATAACCGCGGCGAACTCTCTCATCGGACGCTGCTCCACTTATCGAATTAACGATCGTTGTCGTAGTATAGAGAATTCCCGACAACCACGTGACGCTTCTGTTACATATACACATTCGTATAGACACTCGTACCTATAGTGTCAACGATTTTTTTTTTTTTGTTGGTTCGTCATTGTTATTTTTTTGATGAGAAGATATACAAGTTGAAAGCTCACCCTTTCGAGTTTCTGAAAGTACTCGCGCATGAAGGAGATTGGATTGTCCGGCTGCTCGACGCACAGCTGCACGAACACGTCCTTAATCACCGGCATGATCTTCGAGCGTTGCATGTAGTCTATACACTCGCGCATTCTTTGTTGCTCCTCGGGATTCGACGCCATACTCTTTTTTTTACCTTTCTTTTCTCTCTCTCTCTCTCCCGTTCTCTCTTATTATTATTATTATTATTAATTCGCCTCTCGCCAACGCACACACAGAAACAACACACACCTTTTTTTTTTATGTTCGCGAAGTCAATTCTCTGTCACCGTTGAGGTTTCTAACAACACGGCTTCGTTTGCCTTTTGTCGTCGACGTCACATTCCTCGTCGACGAGAGAGCGGGGGGCCGCCTTTTTTCGAAGATTTATTAGTATAAAAAAAAAATTACGCTTGTTAGGCACTAGGAGACGCAGCCGATTGTTGACATGACAGCCAGACACTGAAGCTTGGCAACGTTAATGCGCATGCGTTTGCGATACGTCACGCTCTCTGTGTTTTTTAATTTTAAGGTGTGTGTGCTGCGCCGCTGAATATAAATGCGATTGTGTGGGTTGTTGCGTTGCGTGAAGGAATTTAAATGTACGTGTGTGTGTGTGTGTGTGCGTGTGCATTGCTGGCACGGATGCTGATCTCGTGAACTGAAGGTGAACGACGCTATAGGCGATGGAATTTAATATTATACATTGTTGGAAAGAGGAAATTGCTATAAGGCAATAATAAAAATACTGATCCAATTGAACTTCGTGGAAATTTTTTCAACGAAATTTTCATTGCTGGCTGACGTTATTTGTGAATGTTGTAACAAATCTGTATCTGTAACATAAATTTGTAAAATTTAATGACACTACTTTTGTCGTAGGAAATGTTGCAAATAAGATTCAAATTTATTTATTGAAATCCCCAATGAAAATTGCAGGTTGGAGAAAAAAATTAATTGAGTAGTACAAATCGACGACGCTGTCGCACAAAAATCCGACTATTACTACTCAAAATTGATCATTTTGACCTGCATGTTACGGCCGGTATATCCAATCAATGACCTTGATCCGGATGCCATCTCCTCTCTTCTGCACGCCAGCTGTCATCAAATATCACTTTGGAGTCTGTACAGGTTAGGTTGCGTGTTGTGCATTATTTACTGTGACAGGTGCGCCGACCCCAAAGCATGGAGAGTTCCACACGTGAGTATTTATTTTTATTATTGTTTTTCAGTTCGTCAAAACTTATTGCGATTCAAAGATTTCAATGTTTGAAATAAAAATTCTCTAAATTTTTATCATCAAATAAATGTGCCTTTGATGACAATGGGTGGTAAAAAATTAAATAACTCCAAAAACAAAAGCAGATCAATTGGGATTTAAAGTTTTAAAAAACAATATGAACGTTCAGTAGCTATTTAAATTAGAATTCCGAATTTTGTTCTCAAAAGCTGTTCAAATATAAAAAAATTCAAGAGTTTGAATACAAAGTAGAAAAAACAAAATTTCAGTAGATACACTTTATGTTTATTCAAAATTAGTACTTTTTCATTGCTATTTTATATATTATTATTGTTCTGTAATAATTTTAATATATATATTTATATATCATTTGTTTGCATCGTATGTCTCATAACTAAACATCTGCAATTTAATTTACAGAAAATATATGTATGCCGCTGCCGGTGACAGTTACTACTAAAGTAACTACAAAAGAACAGCGAGAGCAGTATCTGCTGAGTTTTCTAAAAAATGTGTTGCCTTCGAGTGACATTAGTGGAATTGGTGATGAGCTCAAAAAGGTAAACATCAAATTCAATAGAGAAAAAAAATTTACTACTAAGATAAACAATACAAATCTATTACTTTCTCTGCAGGTATTCATTTTCAACAAACACAAAAACAAAGTGTCTAAAAAAAAGCCTCAAAAATCTCCATTCATGACGACAAGAAAAGGCATTCTTATGGGTCTCAACAAATTTGGAAAGAAAAGTCTGCGTTACACAGATATGTTGTCACTGAATTCTTTATGGCTTGGATACATGCATCACATGCTTGGTATGCAGGATTTTAGAAAATTACCAACAAAACCCACAGACTCTCAGTGGGAAAGTGTCAATCAGCGTTTGATCAAAGCAGACTTTCACGGTGCCATAGTTACAGTTGTACAATCGAAGTGTCCAAGTACTGTTGGAATTAAGGGAATCATAATAAAAGACACCAAAAACACATTTAGGATATTGAGTAAAGACGACGTGATTAGAAGTAAGTAATGTGAATTGATTCAATGTCGATTCAATAATCTAAGAGTTTTGTTTTTTTTCAGTAATTTTCAAAGAATCGTGCATCTTTCAAATACACTTAGAAAAAAGTGTCAATATCGAAATTTACGGAAAGGAACTATGCATACGTCCAGCAGAACGATCCGTCAAGAAATTTAAAAACAATCACGTTCCTAAGCTTTAAGTTCAAAGTCGATTTCGAGAGTTTAAAGACTTATACTTTATTTCACACTATGTATATAGCATTCGGCACATCCATTGTACATTCAACGGCAAAAACAATAAAGCGCTTTGTTTTTTTAATACAACTTCAAAAAATTCCAATTACTTTCTTGATCCAGTCAACGCACATATCCAAGTCATTTCAATGTTTTTTTATTATTTTTTTTTTTCACATTCCTTTATTATTCTCTCCAGTTTTTTCGTTAATACGTTTTCATTATTTTTTCATACCATTATATTATGTATACCTACTAATTACATGTTATATCAATTACCAGTATAATATATAATAACATAATCATGTATTTATAATATATAATTATTAATCGTTTTTTCCTCCTTTTTCTGTATTTCTTTTTTTATCCCACTCGCTCTATCGTTCTCTCGCTCGTTCGCTCTTTATATTGATTTTTTTTTCTCTTATTATCTCCAACATATGACGCAGTAATAATAATAATTATTATAATAATTCATAATATATATTCAAATAATTGTGATATCGATACAACAACAACTGACGGAGCGAACGACTTTAAAAACAGTATCAGGTGTCTCCTTCGCTCCAGGAGGGAAACTAATACAATTCATTCGCGTAGTTCCGTGCCTAATAAATCAGTATTTTCCTTTTTTTTCGCTATTAAATTTTTCATACAATGATTATCACTCGTAAATTTCGATGAAGGGAATGTTTGAAATTCGTCTATAATTTGTTTTGCGTGTCTCAGTTCTTATAATCTTTGTCTTACGTGGCTAATTTATTACTCATTTTTTAACTTAGACAAAGTGCCAAATAAACATTTGTGTAATCTAAAGGTGTGTATTGTGGTATGTACCCTACGGTGTGAGTGATTTGTGTACATTTTATGATTCATCTAAGGAGTCTTTTTGCATAAATGATGATCTCTATGCTCTCTTTAACGCTCAAATCTACTGGCAATAATATATCGATGTTCGTATTTAAGGCAAAAGAAGGGGGCGAGGAGGACATTATTACAATGTGATTCTTATGCAAGGCCGATCTTTACAAATAAACGGAAAGCGCGGACACACTGCTACAACTGTCAAAAAAAAGAGCAAAGCAGAAACACTCTTTGTAGTCACCATTACAAAAAAAAGTAAAGGGAAAAAAGCACATAGACGAGAGAACTACGTAAAAAAAGAAAGCAAGACACTAATAATGGACGTTCTCGTTCGCGACGCTCACGCTCTCCCCGAACTAGATACTATATTCCCACGCAAAAAAAAAATAATAATAATTTAAAAATTAGACAAAGACGGATGAAAAAAGAACAATAATATAATATTATTATTAATAATAATAATTAATACAAAATAATAGTAATAACTTGGACGAGTGTACACGTTACAAAATAAACCTCGTAACAAGTGTCCTCACAGTTGAAACGCAGAAGAAAAAAAAGTCCATTTTACAGAAATATAGTCGACACAGACAAGAGTATTAAATTCTTTTTTTTTTTTTCAACTTTTATTCTTCAATAGGAGCTGTCTCGAGCTTAGCAAACGTATACTCAATTGAGGGAGCAGCCTTGCAAGCGGAACTACGCATACTCAATAACATTCGTGTTTTAATTTTTTTTTATACAATTGTTTGTCATTTTAAATTCGTCGATCGTTTTGCACTCTTTTGCACGCGAAGAGCGCGCAGTCGTATGTGTAACACGAATTCACGTTAAAATCCACAGAATCCGCGTAAGACTGTCGCTTTCTCTCTCTCCCTGTTCGCGCAACGAGCCACAAGCGTCGGTTCAAGAGCCGAATTGTTATTTTGTTATTGTTTATCTACAAATTTGCAATTATATCGGTATTTGGTACAATTGAATTGAGTAGCCATTCGAATATTGTATACAATCGGTTCTCTATCGTCACCTCTTATTCTCTCTCTCTCTCTCTCTCTCATTCAACAATAAGAATGAAATCTAAGCGTAAAGACGTCCTGTCAGCTAGTGACCGTATTTGTTTTTTTGTTTATAATCCTCTCCCCGTCATGTACTTTTTATTATTCAGCAATACATATTATGACCTATATGAGCTACAACGGCGTAATCTCTCTCCCTTTTATCTCTCTCAATTCTTTCTCTTCGAAGCTTATGCATAGAAAAAAGTCGTCGCGATAGGGGCGCGCTTACATTGAGGCGCCGTAGAGAGGCGAGCTCGTGTCTCACATGCCGTACGTTTGATAAGGCGCCGCTGCCGGTGGTGCATAGACACCCTGGGTTGGCGCTACGTAGACTGTCTGGGGCGCATAACCTGGTGCCATCATGCCTGGTCCTGCTGTCAGCATCAGCTGTGGCTCCGCTGTAATTTCGATTGTTTTTTTTTTCAATAAATCGAAGTCATTTGCTTGCGTATGCAAATCAACTCTTTTTTTTTCCTTTGCTGACGTCGAATAGCATTAATGAGGTGACAAGTCTGCGGTGCGAATGCGAATGAGTCACGGTAGGCAAATAAAAGTTTTTACAAAATATTCAAGTATCGGTGTGTTTAGGCATGACGAAATTTTTATGTTCGTTCAGACTAAATCCAACCAAATTTACGTTATGACGCGTATTTCTTCAACTTTAATAAACTCGAAAATCAATCAATGACATTGCATCAACTTGCGTAATTATTTCGAAGAATCGCGTAAATAAAAAAATGACGAGGAAAGTTAAGATTTGTCCGATAAAAAGGATAAACATTATTTTCACTTACGCATAATCATAGATTTATGTTCTTGATGGTCAGTCTCTTCAGCGCGACGGCTCTCAGCTTCCTCCAATTTGTCGACCTGAAAAATCGAGTAATTGATTTGTTAAATAAATCATTAAAAGACATAGATTGTTAGAAAAACAATGGATCAATCGTACCTTTGTAATGTATTCGCGAGATACTTGAATAAGATAAGGCATTGCAAAGTGCATGATTTGGTGTCTCCACGCGAGTTCCAGAATGACATCCGGATGAAGCAAGTCGTAGCAGTGGAACAGGCAAGCAGCAAAACAGTCCCTGGATCCTCTCTCCAGGAACCACTCGAGCAACTCTTCGGCAACCTCGTGCTGGCGAGATTCAGCCGCGTACTCCATTGCATCTCTGCGTTTGAAAAATAAATCACGTTTATTTTTTTATACAATTCACAATCAAGTATTCAAATACCGACGAAATGATAGACTCGTACCTGAACAGCCTGTCCTTTTTGCAAAGTTCAACTGACTGCTTCCACCTGTTGTTGCCCTTGTACAGATAGGCGGCGATTCTCCTGAACTCGATAAGCTCGTGCTTCTCCAACTGTTGCGCCAGCGCAATGTTGTCGAAGTTGTCGAATGCGTCGATCGAGGTCCTCAGTCCCTGGTAATCCTCCTCGTCGATCAGCAAACCGTTCAGCGCCTCGTTGATCGCCTTATTGTTCAATGTCTGTACAGATCTGAGGTAGGGCTTGACCAGTTGCAGATGATTGGTGCGAGTGAAGTAGGCGACGGATCTCGTGTGATCCATACGCGGTGCCAATACCAGCAGCATGTCGTTGAGCAGAAGAGGCTTGTACTCGAGGTAGAACTGAATGGCTTTGTAGTAGAGCTCGATGTTGGCTACTTTGGTGATGATGTCCTTGAAGTGACCCTCGCGCCATGCCTCCGATGGATGCTGCATCATTGCCAACACCGCGTTGTCGTATTCCTCGTACTTGTCGTACAGGAAGACCAACTCCGCCCACAAGTGAGCTGATTCTGCTGCGCGTAATACCTAAAAATAAACATTTAAAATCAATTTTTGAAGTAATTATCTTTTTAAATCACGTGAAAGCTATTGAAAAGAAAGAAATTGCTCACCTTGGGAATGTTAACGCGCGACCAGAACAGCTCGAGATGTTCCTTCATCCTCTGCGGCTTGTACTTGCTGTAGAGAATAGCCAGCTCGGTGAACATGCCCATGTGTGCTCTCTCCAATCCCAGCGCAGCCTCGAGCAAACCGATCAGCTCTTCGAAGTGCCCCCTATCTTGGTAATAATTGATGAGGTCCTCCAGCTCGTCGGCGTGAACGACGATATGCAGACCGCACATCTGCGCGAGCCTGAACTCGCCGCTGTCCACGCAAGCGAAGCACACCTCTTTCCAGGTACGCGTGGAGTTGGCTTTCCTCGCGCTGTCGACGGCACCCTGGTACTCCTTGAGGTGGACCAAAGTGATGGCCAATCGAGCAAAGTTGGAGACATTGTTGTAGAGCAGTTTGGCCGCATCGTACATCTTGTCGTCGAAGCATCGGTCACCGATCTTCTGGATGTCGGCGTGATTGGGTCCGGAAATGAATTCCTCGAGGTCGGCCAAACGATTGGTGCGCGCGTAAGCGTAGATCAATTCCGACTCGATGAACGACTCGCGTGCCTTCTTGCGAGCCATCTGCAAGTAGCGCACCAAGTCGTCCCAGTGTCCTGTGCGATGGGCTGTTTCCACAACGTCGACGTAAGCCGATGGATCGTCGGCCTTGATGAAACTGTCGATGGCTTCCTTCACCATGCCCTTTTGCAGTTGAGCGCGAGCTGTTGGAAAATGTTGCGAGTTTTTGATTAAATTTCATGGAAATGTGTCTCAAGATATATATATATAATTTATAGAAGAATATAAAAATTAAAAAGTCAACTGATATTTACCCAATTGCGACCAGACAGCGGGCTCGTTGCATCTCTCAGCAAACTCGTAAGCTCTATCCAAATTTTGTACTTGCTCGATGAGCACTTGGATAGCCGAGGTGTTGACGTCAAACTTTTTGAAAATAGCAAAAGCCTCCTCGTACAGCTCGTTGTTGATTGCAATGTTAGCGATGTCAGGTGCGTCGTAGTTGTCCAAACGATTGATGTACTCCATGACGCGAGTGCGGTCAGCTTTGATAGCAGTGAGGATCAAAAGATTTTGCAAGTTACGATGATCGCTGAACACGCTGCTGTCCAGCACGATCTTCTCCAACAGCTCGATCAGCTCGTTCGGCAAATCGGCGGTCATGAATGCCTTGACAGTGACGGAAATGTCCTCGGGATCTTGAGTCTCGGACAGAGCCGTTTGAACCACTTGGTCGATGAGTGGACGTCTGAAGGGATTAGCCTCGTTGAGTACCTCGGCCCAGAGTTCTGAGTCGCGTCTGCGAACCAAATATCTCGCCTCGCTCTTGAACAGGCTGTTCTCGTTGCACACGCTGATGAGCTCGCGATCGCACGATCCTCTCTCGTAGGCGATGCAAGCGAGATGGGGGTCGCGTTTCTCGCAGTACTTGCCGACGACGCGGCTGTCGTAGAACTGATTCTCCTTCAAGAATCTCTCGGGATTGTTGTTCGAGTCGATGTAGATCTTGGCCAGAGCGTTGTGAGTCGCCGGCTCGATGCAACTTTCGTGCACGCGAGACTCGAGCCACGGAAGGAGGAGTTTCAGACGGTTGCGCTTTTCGACTTCTTCGACGAGCTCGTCCGTCGAGAATTGACCGCGAACAACGAGGATGAGGTTCTTGATGATATCCTCGGAGCAGTCTACGTCGAGAAGCCCACCGATGACGACGGGCAGACGAGATGGATTGACCTTCTGCACGTAGATCTCGATGTACTTCTGCAAGTTGTTGCGGTAGAGGTAGAGCACGAGATCGTGCACGAAGTCGAAGCGGTCGCAAACGATAATCAACGGCAACTGGTCGGACAGTTTGGCTTCCTTCAAGAAGTTCTTCACGCGCTCGGGATTGTAACAGTTGCTCTCGCGACAAATACGCTCGACTTCCTTGATCTGTCCGGTCTTGCAAGCAGCTTGGATGTACTTGAAGTGGACCTCCTGGTCCTGGCTGAAGTTGACGATCGAGCCGAGGAAGTAGAAGAGTCCCTCGTACGACTTGAAACTCTCGAACAGGTCGATCAAAGCTTTGGTCGTCAGTTGCTCGTGATACTTGGTGGCAATTTGCACGCAGATCTGCAAGTTCTGACGCATGTTAGCGGTGAGCATAGCCTTGAGACACTCCAACGAATCCTCGACGGACAAGGTGCCAAAGAATCCAACCAGCCAGTCGGGCGAAAGCAAGTGAGTGTGTACAACCGCGCGCTTGATGTCGTACAAATCGGTGTAATGCTCGAGAGCCCGCTGCAAGAGACCTGCTTTCTCGCAGAGCTGAGCGACGTGGGCGCGATCGTAGTGCGTGAACATTTGATTGCCGAGAATGGCATCCGCAACTTGTGGGGCAGACATAAGATTCATCTCCAAGAGTCTCGTCTGGAGTGCACCCTCGGTCGGACGATTATTCTTGAGAGCGTCGAGGAGGAAAGCGGTGCACTGCTGAACCATGTTTTGCTCCATGAAGATGTCGACGATTTGATTGATATCGGCTAGAGGTTCGTCGTCTTGCACGAGCATCTGAGCGAAAATTACACCCTGATCTGGATTGATTCGCATGACGTTGCGTAGCAGAAAGACGTAGTCGGGAGTGTAGGACACCTTCTTGGCGTAGAGAACGATCTTTTGGAACTGGCTCGTCTCGGCGAAACATTGGATCACCTTGTTCGGCACGTTCGCGCGAAGATATACGCTCAGAGCCAAGGTTGGATCGACTTGTTTGACCAAGTCACCAAGCTCCTCGCTACACTCCAGTTTGTCCTCTTTCAACCATTTTTCCAGAAGTTGCTTGCGACCTTGAACTAAGACTGGACGGCAGAGCTCCAGAGACTCGTATTTGTTCAATTGACCTTGATCCAACAGGATGCCGAAGTATTGCAGAAGGGGTGATGTTTGACCTTGCGTCGTTGGGACTTGCTGGAACTGCTGGATCGTGCCCGGAGTTCGCAAAATTCCTACAATAAACAAGATTGACTTTAACTACGACACAACCAATGATTATCGTTGCTTTGAAAAAAAAAATCCTTTCACGCTGAATCATAAATCTTGCCGGAATCGTAATTTCACCCGAGTCACTAATAATTTCTCGAGGAAACAAACGATGACGTCAGCGCTTATCATTTCCGCCGATCAAACAAGAGAGAAAGAAAGAAAAAGAAGAGCCTAATTTCTCGCTAGGAATAATCGTCGTACCTTTGGGTGCGTTAGCCGCGACCTTGGCAGCTTCGGCGTATTGCCCGTTCTGGAAGAGCATTTTGAACTTGCGCACAAAAAGATCTTCGGCGCCCGACAGATTGTTACGCACAGCCATACGAAGCGCGAGCTCGGGATTCTGCAGTACACCGTTGATGTAAGGAATGATGTTCTCCTCGTCGACAGACACCGACAGCACTTGACCCTTGCGATTGACGCCGATTATACCACCCGACGACTCGTGTGGAGCGGTCACGAAAATCGTCTCGCCGGAGATGCGGTTCATGAAGATACACGTCGCCGACTCAATGTCGTACATGTGGATGTAGCCATACTTAGTGATCAGGTAGATTACATCGTACTTCGAGCTCACCTAAGGGGAATTCAAAGTTTTAATTGAGTTTTGGCTTCGAGCGAGTAAAATAAAATTATAATTTTTATCCACAAATCAATTATTCCATAACAAAGTTCAAAACTCGGTCAATTAAAAGTCGATGAAGTTTTTAATGCAATTTGGCTCCGAAGTATCGAAAAGTTTTTTTTTTTCTAAATGAATTATTCAACTCGAAAAATCTGTGCTGTACGAAACAGAATGCACGAAAAATAGGCCAAATAGCGTCTTATCGAACGCTACATGCAGATAAAGGCAGCTGTTTCACGCCCGTAAAACAAGCCAGCTAAAGCGTTTGATAACAGAAAAAAAAAATTAGAAAACAAATTTCCATTATCAATACAGTCTACAGAATAAAAACGAATGTCTCTCACCTGCATAGCCACAGGGAAATCATTGCCAGCCTCGGGTGGAAAGAAAACATCGACAGCCTTCTTGGGGAAAGGTTGATTCTTGGCAGGTGGTTGTCCAACCTCAATAATATGAAGCTTAGCACCCTGAACGGTCCTCACAGCGAAGCAAAACAAATTGCTGGGCTCGGCGTTGCCTTCCATCTTGAACTGTGCGAACGAGGCGGCGTGACCCTCGATCGGTTGCGAGCATTTGCGCTCGACCGAGTAGAGCTGCATGGCACCGACCACGCGATTGTTTTGAGCGGAGATACCGATAAGCAATAGCCACGTGTGTTTGGCATCGGTGCGGTAATTGATGATCTGACAGCCGTTCAGAGATTGATGACGCTCGAATGCTTTCGACGGTTGAGAATCGCCTTCCATCGACCAATGATACACCGATGACTCCGTGACGAGAGCCAAAGTGTTCAGGGATATCCATTTCCAGAATACCACGTCCTCTGCCATCGTGTGAGCCTTCATCTTCGACTTCATCTCGATGTTGAAGATCTGCAGGGTCTTTTGAGCTGTGCACGAAAAATTACGTAATTAGTGTACATTGTTATTTTTCGCACGTTGAGCTTGTATATGATTTTTATACTGCTGACGCTGCTCGTGGATTTGACTGTCAGCGAATCCATACGAACGAGAGAATCGAGGTTTTTTTTATATGCCGGGGAAAAAAATCGTTTATTTTCGTATGATTATTTTTAGAAATACCGATAATGCTTGACCTGTTTGCGAATAATTTGAATAATTTTAATTTGACAGTTTAATTTTTAACTAAGAAGTTAAGTTAAATAGCTAGATTATGAGTAATGATAACGACTTTATTGCAAAAGTCAATTTTTTCAATCACTCAATGAACAGTCTAGAATGATTAATACATTAGGAAAAAAAAAGTTTTTAGCTATACAACAGTGTACTGAAGTCAGGATACAAATCAATATTTCCAATTGAAACTCAAGCTCTATTGACAGAAGCATTAGCACCTATTATTTTCTTTTACCACAAAACTATACCTCATTTCATTGTAACGTATGTAATAACATTCAGCTTTTACCTAAAAAAAGTGTTCAACCAAAAAGTAGCTGTGCTACAGTGAAAAAGGTTTACCTTTGAGTGCAATGACTTTGCTAGCAGGATTCATGATAGCCGAGTCTGCAGAGATGGGCCTCCTGATGGGATTGGAAGTGTCATTCATGTCAATGATGACCACCTGTGCAGTGTCACCCACCTTCTCGCGGACGCAGATGAACTTGTCCGACTCCATGGTGACTGTGTTGAAGCTGACATTGTTGGCATTGATCCCCACTGCAGTGAGCTATTTTTGGCAAGAGAGAGAAAAAAAAAACACTTCGAGTTAGCAAGAGCAAACTAAGCTTGCACACAAACAAACAATCAAGTTTGGGAATTTTGAGCTTGGGAATTCTGGCAGTTGTTCACAACAAAGCAAGTGCCTCTGAAATATCATTCACAGCTAATAATGGGACATTTTGCTTGACAGTGTAGCGAACTGTTAAATGTGAGATACGACTAACCTATTCTCAGAGCTTATCATCGGGGAGTACAAGCTCTAAAGCTTTGAGCAAGCAAGGAAGAAAAAATTGTGTAGTGAAATCGTAAAGCCAGATTTTGTAAAAGTACTTGGGCTTAATAGAGACATTGATTAATTCAATCATTGCACAGGGACAACCGATGTATAGCTCATGAGATCCATGAATAGATCAATCAAATCAGCCCAGAGAGTATAAGAGCCCAGACAAAATAAAAACAAACATTTGATCAATTAGGCTGTGTGTGAGTGTTTATCACTCTCTCTCTCTCTCTTTCTGACAATCAAAGAGACATTAAAACCAGAGAGAGAGAGAGAGAGAGAGAGAGAGAGAGAGAGAGAGAGAGAGAGAGAGAGAGAGAGAGAGAGAGAGAGAGAGAGCCAATCACAAGTACAGAGCCAAATCATTGCAAAACCTCGGGCAAGCTTAAGGAATGTCCTGAGCAATGAGTTTGGAGCAGGCATATCCTTGACCACTGACACTTGGCCAAATAGTTCTCTCTCTATCTCTGGCTGTTAAAACTCGAAAAACAAAAAAAAAAGAGAAAGAAAAAAAAATCCCGAGTACATGAACGCGTAATCGGTGCGGAAGCGAGGGGCGTACGAGAGTGTGTGTATGGGTGCAGACGTGGCGGCGGCGGCAGCGGCAGCGGCGGCAGGCACGCGCCAGTGAATCGATGCCCGATAACGGACCATTTATTTGTTACAAAGTATAGTAAGCCTCCCCGTATGTTAAAGCGACGTATTAACGCGAAACAAAAAAAAAAAGCTTACCTGGAGATGCTCCTGGAATCTAATGGGTAGCAGCTGCGTCATGGCGACGACGGACACGGACGTCGACTATACTCGAAAAGTGTCGTCGATGTGTCGATGCTTATATACGAGTAAAGAGAGCGGCTTTTTCTGCGTGGGCACGCACAATTCTTGATGTGGTGCGACTGAGACCTATCGAGTTAAAGAGAGAGAGAGAGAGAGAGCGGTTTATAATATAACTCTCTTGACGCAGAGGCAGCTCTCGCGAGGCACACACTTTGTATAGCACAATATCACTAGCACACTAGCTACTATTCACGGTGAGAGTCAGCTACACACACACAACACACAGGCACTTGCAGCGCCGCGTCGTTGGTCTTCTTCTCTTCTATATGTTGGTCTCGCGCGCGCGCCGCGAAGACACGAGCTTTATTCTTTCTTGTCCTTGCGCAAAATGATATTCTAGTGTAATATCACCGGGGAAAGGGTTAAACGACGTCGAGGAGGATGTTGCGGGTTCATTCATGTGCCAACGACGGTTATCGACTGTGTGTTCTTTCGCGCACGCAATAAAACTCTCCTCGGCGAAAGGGGCGTACTAGTGTGTGGTGTACTTCTAGAGCGCTGCTGCTGCTGCTGTTGAGGTGACACCCGCGGACGAGGCAGAGGCGCAGACCGCCATTTACTCTACTACGCTCTCCCCCACCTCTTTTCTTTCATTCTCTCTCCCTCCCATTTTATCCATATAGTGAGTCACTAGCTAGAGAGTGCGCGCGCGCCTATACTTTACTTGCGTGTGTGAGAGAGAAAGAGAGATATCTTTTCGCAGCGGCGCTCACGGGGAATTCCGACCAGGTAGATGAGCACCACACTACACTTATACATATACGTATGGCGCCCATCTGCGCGCGCCAGGTGAAAGTTGAAAAAATGTATATACATATACATATGTATATAGGAATAACCGGCGCGCACAGTACACGGAGATTCAAGAGAGCGTGACGTGATATTGGAGCGAATATTCGTCGAATGTATTCTATTTTTGTTTTATTATTTTGCCGTGATAGCTATAACCCCGTTATCAGCGCGATTATATATTCCAGACGATTTAATTTAATAGACGATTTAATACGTCGTCGTGTTGCCGCGACACGTGTTATCGCGAATTTTGGATTATGAATCTTTATTCCTTTTAACTTTTTGTAAAATGCAAGTTGGGTTATCGAAAGCTCATTATACTCGGCGCAAAGATTCATATTTATTATACGAATAAACTATTAAATGTTAAAATTAAACAATCGTTCAATAATTACAATTAGGAGATAGTATCCGAGAATACATTGAACAATAAAAGTATAATGTATTGTGTTCGCGTTTCGAGAACCGAACGTTATCAAAATTATCAATACATGCACAGATAAAGCAATTGTATGTTATATGCATGTATATATACACGATACTATCGAAATAGAAATAGGAGAGAGAGAGGGAACGTGGTCCGTTCAATATATCGTGTATATATATATATATGTATGTATATATGTATATATACGGCTTTTCTTGCAAATGTAGGCCAGTCGAGTTATCCGTTCTCGCGCGTGCGAGAAAAGAGAGAGAAGAGCAATTGTGTATGCCTTACGTGCCGATTGCCGGATTAAATCATCTAAAATACGAATTGGAATATTTACACCTATGTATCTCCCGCACGTGCTCGCATTCTCTCTTCTATTATATTTTATTTGACATTTCCGATGGAACCTTGAAAATTTTATATTTCGAAATTGCGCAACCAAATGCAATGTATGTTGTATATAGAAACACCATTTCCGCGTGAATTCCGAATAAAATCAATTTTCGCGAAAAAAAAAAAATTCAACGGAGATTTCAATCGAACACGAAAACAACACTCTCGATTAAAAGCTGTCGCTCTCTAAATAATATATAACAAACAAATAACAAGTTTGTGGATATGCACTTCGGTCGTCGTCGAGAGAATTCATCATTTGAGTACTCTTCTTCTACTCAATGTTTGCGATCTTCGCGTTGGCGGGTTTATTCTAATACGCGATCAATAAAGAAATATGCCGCCACGAAGTCGCGCGGTGGTCCATTGCCCCGTCCCCTTGTATTCTTGCCGCCGCCGCCGCCGGCGAGTCATTGATAACACGACCACGCCACGCTCGCTCTGTATATATTGGGTTTTTCACTTGCTTTTAACTTTTTTTTGTTTGATATATATGCAAGGTCATTCTACGCTCCTCTCTCTCTCTCTTTCTTTTTGAATCTTTTTGATGTTCAGTGGCTATTGTGTGATACGAAGAAAAAAATCGATTAATGCAAAAGTCAGCATTTTATTGTAAAATGAATTTGCCGTTCGACACGTATATGACGAAGTCTATAAAAAAAATTCCGATTCTTGAAGCCTAAAATGGCAAAAATGAATTGTAACGCTCGAGCTTCTGGAATTTTTTCTTCTTCTTCCTTGAGGTATATAGTGCCGGAAAATGCTCGTGAACATTAGAAAAGTCCACAGGAGCTACTTTCTTTCGGCTTTTCTATATTTTTGTCAATTGAAT
>JAWWMK010000040.1:4702176-4760156 GCA_035047105.1 Galeopsomyia nigrocyanea | reverse complement strand
AAGCTCTAGCGTTACAATTCATTTTTGCCATTTTAGGCTTCAAGAATCGGCATTTTTTTTATAGATTTCGTCATATACTTTGTTATTACTTTGTGTGTATCCTCTAGTATATCGTTCT
Source organism: Galeopsomyia nigrocyanea (assembly GCA_035047105.1). NCBI lineage: Eukaryota > Metazoa > Arthropoda > Insecta > Hymenoptera > Eulophidae > Galeopsomyia > Galeopsomyia nigrocyanea. Next base: position 4,760,038 of record JAWWMK010000040.1, on the reverse strand, counting down.
TTTTATCTTTTTGCGCATACAGCGGTATATGAGGAAATAGTGAGAGGTGTATAATCGGCAAGTAAAACACATGCGGCGCTCTCGGCGAGATTTAATATGCGTTATATATGCATGATTAAATTGCTGCGAAGTCGAGAATGCGCTGATGGGACGATGCTGAGATCTTAGCTCATTCGAGTTGGCATTCTTCGAAGACGGATTGTGAATATAATCATCGATATAAAAATTTTAGATGTTGGTTTTTTTGTTGTGACAGTAAAGAATTTTTGGACATTGCACAGATGCACGCACGAGATATGATTCTCGTGAACTGATTTTCTCGTTGCAAGGGCATATTTTTTTTTAATTTTTACTTTTATAGTTAATCAATAAATCCATAAACATTCCAGCGGTGCAACTATGCTTGCGAAATCGTCAAGTGTAATACAAATAATTGTACTCTTTATAAATTAAATTATATACATTTAACTTTGATTAATATCACCGAAATAAGATCTTAAAATTCAATTTAATTAAATAACTCTTTTCCCGGCAAAAATTTCAAAAATTCGCGAAAAAAAAAATCAATACACCCAACCGCAAAAATCCCTAGCCAAAAAAAATATAACTATAAGCTATAACCAAAATGGCATTTTTGATTGGCAGCACTGTTCGCGAGCGCAGCTAGTATGGTCGTCACATGACAGCGACGGGTGTCTGCTCTTCCTGGAGGTAGATTATAGAAGTAAAAATATCTCTCCTTCGCGTGATTTTAGATCATCGGTGTAATCCAGAAGGAGTTGGCCACGTCTAGTGTGATATCCTCTTGATATCATTTTTTTTTTCTCTCGTCCACGCACACACATCTCAATCACCATGAACCTCAGATACGTCGTCGGCTACACCTTCCTGGGCACCGCCACCTTAACGTCGATCATTCTGAGTTCGTATTATCTTTTTTTTTTTCTTCACGTCGCCGTCCACTCGAGTTTTCTCGCGGTGAGACATCGTCGAGAGTGTAATTTACGAAAGCTTTTTCTCTTGTCTTTCAGCTCTGTATCATGTGTTCACTGGCAAAGGCGAACGCGTTAGTGTAGGATGGTGAGTAGATATAACTCCTCTCTCGAGAAAGAGAGAGAGAGAGAGAGAGAGAGACAATCAGACTCGATTTTACAATGTTTTGTTGTGATTCAAGGTTCCTGGAAGAAACTTCACCCTACATGTGGGCCTGTACAGGTATTGGTCTTACAGTGGCACTCTCAGTCGTTGGTGCTGCCTTGTAAGTTTTGCTCTGTTGACTTTCTCATCGCAGATAAGCTGAATTTGAAATTCAACATGTGTTGTGTTCTGCAGGGGTATCCACACGACAGGAGTTTCCATCGTTGGCGGTGGTGTGAAAGCACCCAGAATCAAGACCAAAAACTTGATCTCTATTATCTTCTGTGAAGCTGTCGCTATTTATGGTCTTATCACAGCTATTGTACTGTCCGGTTCACTGGAAGAGTACAAAATTGCAGAAGTGGAGTCCGACTATAATTTGAAAGCACAGATTTGGATGGCTGGATACGTTATGTTTGGAGCTGGTCTTGCTGTGGGACTTGTGAATCTATTCTGTGGTATTGCTGTGGGTATCGTTGGATCAGGTGCAGCTCTTTCTGATGCTGCCAACTCAGCTCTGTTCGTCAAAATACTTATCATTGAGATCTTTGGCTCCGCCATTGGTCTTTTTGGCCTCATTGTTGGCATTTACATGGTGAGTATTGTTTATCAAATCTTCTGAACGATTTAACCATCTAACAGTTTTTAATATTCTTAATTTTTGCATTTCAGACTTCAAAAGTGAAGATGGGTGGCAAACCTTCATAAAAAAGCAGATTCCTGTGGATCGTACAAAGAAAGAAGTATTATAACATTTATTCTTTCACAATGAAATTGTTCAACGTTTTTCTTCCTAAAAAAGTTGATATTTTGTCAAAGGAATACGGAAAAGACGGGTAAATGAATCATTTACCTCGTTCAATTATCCTAAATATGAGCAGTCTACGTACGTACATATAAAAAAAATTATAAGCAAAGGTTTGATTGATCCTCGGCGTGATTCGCGTGTAAAGAAACTAATTCGTTGGTTTCAAATAAAGTCGTGTTGCTTTACTTTGAGAGATACTCTGTTCTGTGTCTCAAAGTCAATCAATCTTGTTACAGTCATGATTGTTGTAAATATTATTTAAGCCGCTAGTTCAACATTCATTTCTGCCAATAACACTCGTTTTTTTTAATATAAGAAAAGTTAGAACTATATTGATTGTTTGAGTGTACTGTGAAAAAAAAATAGTTAATGTGTCTGAAGCGGAAAAAAAAACATATTGATTGAGTCGCATTCCAAGTTAAAATGAAAATAAAAAAAATCACCGTTCGTGCGTTTCAACAACTTTTAATTTTTCAACAACATTATATAGGTACATTGTACAAAAGTAACCACAATCATTTTATTTGATATAACATGCATGTATCATATAAAAATATATATATATCTATTATAAATGTAAATACATCATTATAAACAGAGGCAAAGGCACACATGGCTTTTGGCAGTATTCAAATAGAAATTGGCCTTCACCAGCAACAAATAATAAAATAAATTATAATTGTAATTTTTTGTAAACTAATTACAATTGTAATTGAAGTGTAGCGTAAAAAAAATAAAATTTCACTTTAAAAAAAATGTACTTAATAAAAAACGACAATTCATTTGTTGAGCAAAACTTTGTGAATATCCTTGAAGGAGGTTTCCAAGCTGTTGACATATTCGTTAGAACTTCTGTGATCGCGATAACTCGTGACAACGACGCCGAGTTTTCTATCCTGAATCATGTATCCAATACCGAATCCATCTTTCACAACGGGACCGAAACCTCCAGCTATCACAACGGGACTTGAGAGGGTCGATGTTGACAAGATATTGTGATTGATCATTTCGTAAGCTGGATCTTGGAAAATATCGAGCTTTTTGCCGGATTTTTCGGCTAGTTTCCTCAAAGCGAAAAGATGACGATCGAAACCTTGACCTGAAATTGATTTACCAATCAAATCATTTTCTTATTTATCGCGTAAATTATTTTATCGGTATTTTGTTACATACCCATTGCAGCTTCTTTCATCAATTGAGTATGGGCGTTACTAGCATCAATAATCATCTTCTTAATCTCCTGTACAGATAAATGAGCTGTATTTTTGGTCATGGTCGAGCAGAGATTTTTCGTTTGAACAGTGCATGGCCTTAAAGTTTCAGTTCTGCCATGCTTGAAAGCAGCTGTGCTGCAGGATTCATAAGTGGCAACAGACTTTGATTCCTGCTTGAAGAGAGCTAACTGAAAAACTAATTGCATCACAGCGTCGGGACTTACGCCAAAGTCTTTGCATTCCTTTTTGCCAAATCCTTCGTAAATCATAAAACCAATGTCCAGACTGTTTGTCCACGTATCGTATTGGGTTCTTTCATTGGAAATCAGTTCCTTAACTTTTCCATCCAACTTGAAATCGAGCTTTTCGACCGATGAAGAGCCTGAATTCAGATTTTTCTCGTCTTCCGGATGAAAGCGTGGTTTTGTCGAAATGTCTTTCTTGATATCTTGGAAATAGCGGAGAACGGCAACGCCATCACCCCAGGAATGTTCGAAGTTAATGCCAGCAAAACCGTCTTTACTGACAATCAAGGAAAACGATTTGTCAAACCACCTGTTTTCAGCTCCACCGTGAAGGTATCTTCTGAGAAGCTTTTTCTCGTCGGTACCAATTGGCTCGTCGTCCAAAATTACCACGAAAGCGGCGGAATCTATTTTCTTTAAAACGTCGCTGTTTCCTATTTGGGTCAGATGGGATCTAGCATTGGCCCATCTGTCTCTCTCTACAGCTGTTAAAATGCCAACTGGATCTGCAACGTCTGGCCTTTGGTCTTCCAAGATATGTTGCAAGTTTTGAGCTATTTCGTGCGCTGGTAGAATGTTTCCTTGTTCATTGAAGACATCAAAAGCATAAAAATGTCCTTTCCTCATTACAACTATGTGCTTGGCTGATTTGTCTATGAAAATTTGATCCTTTTCAATTTGAGGAATACGAGTTGAGTTGAACAGATTAGAGTACTGAGACATATCCAATGGGTAAGCCTGTAAATAAAAGGTGCTATTAGGAATGATCGCACTGAATTAACAAATTCAATTATAGATTTTTTTTAGAAAATATACATACATTCATGAGATATGCTCCATACCATGACACAGATGCAGGCAATAAACCAGTAAATGTTCTAAATAAGTTTGTGTCAGATTTCTTGGGATTCAAATGAAAGACTTCTGGCTCCAATAAATTAGCTCTCAGAGATTTTAAAAACCTCAAAGAAGAGACAACAAGATTTGTTGCTTTGACTAGCTGTCTATTGTAGTGTTCTTTATCTTCGGGACTAAATACTAAAAATGGATTATAATTTATGGGGAGAGGTCTGCGATCGTGCAGATACATATCAAACCATGGCTCACTGATATAGCTCGTGTGCTTATTAGCAGCATCTGAACGTACCAATTCTGCGTGCAAGGCTTGACCTTCACCCTTCAAAAATTTATCAACAATAGCTTGTGTTTTTTGCATCTGATCATCTTGGAGCAATGGTCTTTGAGCATTCAGGTAACGTCTGCAGCTGTCTTCAAGCTTTGGGATTGGTAAACGAGGGAGTGAAGGCTGAAAGTGCATTGTAGGCACTTTGCTTTTCTGAATATATTCATATTCATCAGTTGCTGAGGTAGATCTGAAATTTAAAGAAGTTTCATTGAAAGAGTCTAATAATACTTTTCTATTAAAAAATGGAGCATTGAAACTTACTTTTTGCAGTAAATATAAGTGGTAGCAAACTCATTAGCAACCTGTAATGTTATAAATTAACTTTAATTAGAAAAAGTAACGTGTAGAGAATGATGGTGCAAAAATAAAAATTTGAATAACTTTCTTGCAGTTTTTCCAACATAAATACAAATTCTAATAAATTTGAAATGCTACTTACTGGGGATTGCGACAGAAGAGCTCGTCTAGCTGCAAGTAACAACATTGTTCTGTAGATTGAAAAATTGATTAGTCCCAAACACTAATGGCAATTGATGAATTGCATAAAGTGTGTGCTTTCGATTCACAGCCTTAAAAGTCTTCGAATTCTTAAAATTATTTAATAAAACTAGTTCGTGTACAAAATTTACATAATTGATTAATCAAGATTTCAAAACACTGGCTCTCGTTCACTCATACACCTGAGTAAATTTATTAATGTATTATTGGTTTTATCGTGGTGCATAGCACCGACACAAATTCATTAGGTCATCTGCGACGTGGATTATCTGAACTACATTGCAGATGACACCGTGGAAGTCATACTTGAATCCGCATGAAGATCATCTTTTCGATAAAAATTATCTGTAAACACCAAAGTGAAATCTAACAGGTAGATGTTTTGCAAATATTTATAGTCGCGCCCAAATAAATAAATGTTGAAAATCATTCAGCTTCAAGTCGAACATTGACGTAATTTACGAGAAAAATAAAATCACGAGTTAGAAACATAGCCTTCGTTTTAATTTTATAACACGATATCTGTAGAATATTTATTGATCATTATAAAAAAATAACATAATTACCGCAATCGGCAAAGAGAAAATTCGTATTTTCATCATAAATCTCACGACGAAAAGACATCGCAGCACCGGTCAGTAACCCCGAAGAAAGCTCGGTCACGGAAATAGCGCGCGCATCGCGCCTCCAGTAATCTCCAAAAACCAGCCCCCCTTCGCTATCAGTTTTGTTCATGAATCCCTTGCAAAACGGTATCCTCGATCATAAACAACGACATCGTGCTAAATTAACTCGTCGTACGGCAAATTAATGAGTGTGGACGCGAATAAACGGCTACCGGCTTGTGATATGTGAATCAGCCCAGAGCTCCAAACTCTCGGTGGATACCTGTACACCCACTTGTAGGTTAGAAACTACGCTTCTGCTTGGGCTTTATCACCGGGACGCGATGCCTCGACGACGGCGGTAAACATCTTGGCTGTGATTTTTATATGGACAAGTGGCTACAATGAACTTGTTACCAGCTTTTTCTCATCTCCTTCGCATCATAACACTGCTGTAACTGCTTTGGAGCAACTTGTTTTTGCTTGAACATTCTTGGATTTTATACACAAAGGTAAACTTTTATCCTGGAATTCTTCCAGCAGATAAGTTATACAAGTGATTTCTGTGTGTTGGTGAGTTGAATTTTTGTTTACTCACTGATCTATGGGTGTTGCAGGTGAAAAAACAATGAGCCGGGATGAATCTAGACGCTCTAAACGTGCTAGAGCTGACCGTGACTTTGAGATGAACCCTGGTTCTGCTATTTTGATGAATGATTATGATGACGAGCGAACGCTAGATGAAGAGGAAGCTCTGGAAGCTAGTGAAGACACTCACAATGAGTTGTCACACCTGCAAAAGGTATTTGCAAGCTTTTTTTCATAGTACTCGTTGTGGTTTACGCAAAAAATCAAAAGAAATTTGCTAACTAATGCTTGTTCAATGTTTATTCAGTACTTTAACTTGCAAGTGTTGTATAATTTCCTTTGATTGTTTTTATTATGACTGCAAATTATGCTTTCAATACAGTACTACTAATCATATCGGCATTGAATATCAAATTTCTATTAGACATCCCACTCGACAACACATCCAGCTGTAGTTATTAACTTTTCAAGATAAGATAGATCAATTTCCATTGAACCTGCTATCTGAAATTGCTTTCCAGGAAAGTGATATGCCATTGAAAGACCTGCTAGTCATGTACGGCTATGGTGATATGTCCTGCCAGGATCCAAAGGCAGAAGATGACGACGACGAAGACGACGACGAGGAGGACGACGAGGAAGACGACGAGGACGAGGACGACGACGATCCAGCTACTTATGAACCCGATCTCAAGCAGTTCTACACCGACATGGTCAAAGCCGAGGAGAATGGCGCGAGCGTGACGAGGCCGTCTAATGTGAAAACCGAAACAGCCATAAGCGCTGAAGCTACTTCTCTAGGACCCAACGCTAATGCACAGTAATTGATTTTTTTTATTATTCACAATAGTATACCGTAAATAATGTTTAACAAATTTATTTTGACTTTGTACAGTTGAGAAATTTGTCAACTCTGATTGACGTATTATTTTCTGTGTAGCACAACATCAGGAAACGTCGAAGCAAAGGCAGAAGACGGCAGTGCCCCGAGCACGGGGAGCTTGCTGAATAACAGCCAGCCAGGAGAGGTAGGCTCGAGCAACGACAACCTGAACAGCAGTAGCACGGCTTTGGATCCTGCTGGTAGTGGGACAGGAGGCGGAGGTGGTCCAGGTGGCGGAGGTGGTGGCGGCGGCGGTGGCGGCGGTGGCTCGTCTAGACTGTTGCGCAGTGTCTCCCGGCCTCAAAGCGAGGAAGAGGAGGACGACTGCGACTACAGCCCAGACGAGGAGGAATGGAAGAAGACCATAATGGTTGGCAGCGATTACCAGGCTGCCATACCCGAGGGTCTTTGCAAATACGACGACGCGTTGCCCTACGAGAACGTCGACAAAATGCTCTGGGATCCGTATCCCATTAGCGAGGAGGAGATCGAGGAGTTTCTCGGTCGTGCTCAGCTGCCTGTCGTCAAAGGTGGTGCTGCTTTACCCAGTGGCCATCATGTCAGAGACGACGAGCAAGCCTTGTATTTGCTACTTCAGTGTGGTTATAATCTTGAAGAAGCGCTCAGGAGACGTAGGATGAATGTTTTGCCTTCGGGCGAGACTGTCAGTCTTTGGTCCGAGGAGGAATGTCACAATTTCGAGTCGGGACTCAGGAATTACGGCAAGGATTTTCATCTTATTCAAAAGAACAAGGTGAGCTTGTCAATAACTTAAATATTGGAATGTAAGTGTGACGATTACGATGCATCGTTTGAATTTCAATAGGTGAGAACGAGATCTGTCGGTGAACTCGTGCAGTTCTATTACCTGTGGAAAAAGACGGAAAGGCACGATATTTTCACTTGCAAGGCTCGTTTGGAGAAGAAGAAATATGCTCTTCATCCAGGCGTCACGTGAGTTTTTATTTTTTTTATTTTATTCCAGTGATTTGCGCAAAAATAATTATTTAAATATAGATTATGAAAGATAATTTTTATCAACTAAAGCATCAGACAATCGCCAATGGATTTTTATTTATTTAAGTGTGCATCACTCGAATAGAAGTGCAGGAAGTAATTTAAAAAAATTAAAACGTATTTCAGTCGAATGTCAGAACCATTAAAGACAAAGACAATTGATGTTCGAGTTGCTGATCAGGATCTGAAAATTTTAAGATCCATTATTAAGCATCTTTTACAATAGTATTTCAATAAATTTACCATCAGTTATTGATTTCAAGCCATAATAGCGGTTGATACGATTGTCGTCGTAAATCCCCGTGAATGGCACATTCGGGAAGATTGTTTTTACAGCGTCCATCATTTCTGAAAAAGTCGTGTACGCGTCCGACAAATCTTCATCTAAATAATCAATTACTCGTTCAGGTCCACATACCAATCCTATGCTACGTCGCTTGTATCGCAATTGATTTCGGAAATCCAACAATTTTCTGTTGAATTCATTTTTCTTCGCGATACAACTTATGACTATCGACCAAGATTCCAAACTCGACCCTGTAATACTCATGGCGAACATCCCATTGTATTCTATATCGTTCTTGCACATATAATTTTTAGTGAATTCGTCTATAGCGTTATTATCGTTTTGGTAATTGACGACTGGTGCTGTACCGAATGCAGCTCCCCATATGCTGTATTTCTGACGACGTCCTTCCATGCTACAATTAGTACATTAGTTTTATTAATGAAGCTGGGGTTTAAAAATTGTTATGTCTTACCACTTTTGCAGAAATTTGAAATACTCCTGGTTAATAAAAGTCCCCTGACCGAACACAATGAAAGTTACTTTCGACTGCGAATCTTCCGGGATAAAGTCTTCGAAAAAATCCAAATTGTACATTGTTCTAAAGAGATGCTGAGTGTACGACACGCGAATTTTGAAATCCTTATAGTGCGGTATTAGTAAGCTGACGATACCACCTTTGGATAAATTGTCATTACAATTTATCAATTCTCGATTCATCATCACATAATTCGTTCCCACAGCCACTAAATAATGCGGCACGAAATCTTTGTATTTCTCAAGTACTGAAATATTTATCGATCGGTTACTAATTAATGCAACGTTTAACAAATTATTCTTGAGATTTACATTTTATTTGCAACAGCTTGGTGGTTAGTCTCGTCATTTTTGGCGCTACGAACATCAAAGCTACGTACGGTTTAACATTTACAGAACTATAAGCGTTATGATTAGAAAGGGATATGAGAACCATTTGAAGTCCTCGTTTTCTTTGCTCATGCATTGCTGCTTCGTTCCATACTCTGCATGATAATTGTTTTTTTTTCTTGCCATTATTAAAAAAATAACATAAACAAGACAAAAAAAATTGTATTCTTACTTGTTCACAGCAGCAACTTTACTTAAGTCCTGTACCTTGAGATATTGAAAAATTTCGTTGAGAATTTCTGGCAGGAAATGTTGCCCGTTAATATCTGTAGTTGCACTTTCCATTTTAACACGCAGTATCGAAACTAGCATAAAGTTTTAATTGATTCAAGTTATAAAAACTTTCACGTTTTATCTAAAATCATTCACTTCATGAAAGTCGAAAAAAGATGAACGCGTGCACGATTCAGAAGTTCCCTAATTACTGACGATAACTGCCCATTGCTACGATTTTTCACTATCTCTGGCTGTTCTCGTAATCCTGTTCGAAGATCTACCAGATAAGACGTGGACAATCGTTGCATGTAAACACTGGACTTTCTCGCGCTTTCCACATCTTCTAAACGAGAGACTGCGATAATTAGTATCGATATTCATTGTTGGACTATATCATTACTGTTTATTCAGTATAATTTTTCTCTAAAATAAAATGTTCGATTCAGATTAGAGTATAAAAACGAAATTTAAAATCATTAAGATACTGGGATAATAATGTTATAAAATTTAGACTTGCGATAGTCAACTTATTTATTGCCATCATCATTATTATTATTATCAAACAGTATGAAAAAAAAAATTGAGTCCCCATTTCATGCAGCCTTTCAATTTTTCATAATATCTTATTTTCCATTTGTTTTCACTTAAAACATTTCAGTCAAATGTCAAAATCATCAATGATACAGACATTGAATTTTGAACGTTCTCGTAAAAACCTGAAAAATTATTGAAACAAAGTTAATAATAAGTTTCTCAAACGAGCAACGCGACTAATTATAGAAAACTTTACCGCCCGTCGTCTTCGTCTCTGAACCGTAATAACAAGTAAACGTGGCATCGTATATTCCGATGAATGGAACATCCGGGAATACAGTTTTAACAGCACTCATCAATTCTTTATAATCAACATACATATTCGACGAATTTAAATCTTCAATGCCGAGCAAATTCAGTACATCGCATGGACCACATATCAAGCCAATACTACGTCGTTTGAAACGTAGCTGATTTCGGAAATTAAATAGTTTTTTATCAAATTCATCCCTTTTTGCAATGCAACTTATTACCACCGACCAAGATTCCAAACTCGAACCTGTGATACTCATAGCAAAAGTCCGATCAGGTTTGTCTTCTTCGATTTCTTGTTTAGTAAACGATTCCTTGTCGATAACTTCGTCTATTTGACCATCTACTGCTGTGAGAGGAGCAGAGCAGGCAGCAATTCCCCATAAACTATATTTTTGTTTCCTTTCTTTCATACTTATATAAAAATGAATTATAAAATTAGCGTTGATTACATTACAATATTTTTTAGTTTCTCTACACTACCTCTGCTGGATCGACTCCAGAACGTCAAAATTTACGTTTGGTCCTTGAGTAAACAATATAATAGTTGCTTTTTCATATAAATCTTGAGGGAGACAATTATTCATAAATTTTATCTTATCACGACTAAAGAATTGACTGTTTGCCACCCGAATTTTCAGATCTCGATATTGAGGTATCAATAAACTCAGAAAATTACATTGTGATTGGCCATGGTAAGCAATTATTTGTTCGTCCTTCATAAGAATATATGCTTTCACAGCCACCAAATGACGCGGAAAATACTTTTTGTATTTCCCCAAAACTTAAAAAAAAAATTGCAAACAATATCACCTTTGACTATATTAAAAAAAATTATTATTTTAATATTGTGACTTACTGTCTAGATGTACATTTTGCTCATTTATCGCAAAAATTTTGCTTGTTAATCTAGCCGATCCCACAAATAATAACGTTACTTGTGGTTTCGTGCCAACGGACTCGTAGATGTCCTCATTCGAAGCGGATATAAATATTCTTTGAGGTCCCCGAATTCTTAGTTCACGCATCGCTACTTCATTCCATAATCTGCGAAAATATCTCCGCAATATATTTGCAAAATCATCGTTAATACAAAATACGTGAACTTACTTGCTGACCGCAGCAGCTCTGCTTAAGCTGCGAATGTTCAAGTGACGAAAAATTTGCTCGAGAATTTCAGGTGGAAAATACTGTCCGTTGATTCCTCCAGGCACTTCTGTCATTTCGAGTATACTGGTTTTTTGCAAAGTTTAGTTCTGTAAGAAACTTAACGAGACTAAATTTGAGGAAACGGCAACGTAAGACACTAAAAATAGTTGTAATTTTCACACCGATGCGGTCGTAGCTGCTTTTTTTGGTCATTCACTTATGCAATACTTTTTATATATAGAAGCGCGATTGATTAAAAGTAGCTTGTAATGTATTTTCGAGTACGTTTTGCGTTCTCGTTTGAACGATTGCGTCGGTAAGACCATTTCACTCGTGCATCGAACTCTGGATTCAGCAAAAAAAAATATTTGAGCACAAAACGGAGTAACGAAATAAACGGAGGAAAGGGAAAAACGATCTCGAGAAGATGTTTATCTGTGGCAATCAGATTGTACCATCTAAAACGATATTTCTTTCGTAGGTGCCGTTAATTTATTGTGAGAGTCAACAGCGTCAAAAAAGCAACGAGGAAATGAATTGAACGCGAAAATTTTTCATGACCCACAATGTATCACGTCGCATCTGGTGAAAAGAAACTCTTCTAATGGATAGATATTTTCTATTCTTTAATATAAAAAAGCTTACAAGTAATTGATACATGTAATTAGATAATTTAGGTATACCAAAACCAAATCATTTCAGTCGAACGTTAGAATCATCACAGAAAAAGATAATTCGTGTTCAAGTTTCTGGCTGGGATCTAAAAGTATTTAAAAAATTCTATCAATGAAATCCCTTAAAAATTATATACACAATAACATTCATATAAAATTTACCATCATTTTTCGATTTGAAGCCATAATAGTTATTAAGGCAGGATTTATCGTATATTCCAATAAATGGTACATTCACTAAGATTTTTTTCACAGAGTTAAACATTTCGGGAAAAGACATGTAAACCTCTGATAAATCTACGCCTGAAAAATCGAATACTTCATCGGGACCGACTGCCAATCCAATACTATGTCTCTTGTACTGCAACCGTTCTCGGAAATCACTTAATTTTTTATCGAATTCGTGCTTCTTCGTGAGACAACTTATGACTATTGACGATGATTCTAAACACGACCCTGTAATACTCATGGCGAATATTCCATTGTACTGATAGCCACAATCGTGCATAGGTTGAGAAAATTCATCTTCGATGCTCTCATCTATCTGGGAATTAACTGCGGCAAATGGAGCGTTGTCAAAAGCGGCTCCCCACAAATTAAATTTCTGTTGTCTGTCCGCCATGCTGAAGAAATGTACATTTTACATTTTAATAAGAAGATTCGGAATTTATACAATTCTGAATTACACAAAGTTCATTTCATACCTCTTTTTGAGAAACTCAAATAAATCATTTTTGTTGTACTGGCGCTGAGCAAATACAATGAAAGTTGCATTTAAGTGCGAATCTTCCGGGAGAATTTTGCTTACAAATTTGGAATAATCTCTACAATCCTCATGATGTTGAGTGTAGGTCGCTCGAATTTTGATATCTCGATATTCTGGTATCAATAGACTTACAATACTACCTTCTGTCATCTCATGATTGCAATTTATTAATTCATCATCCATTATTACATAATGCAATCCCACGGCCACCAAGTAATTTGGAAAATAATCTTTGTACTTCTTTAGAACTGAAAATTTTATTGAGGACTCTGTATCACCATTACATTTCATAAATTGAGAATAATACATTTCTTGATATTTACCATCTAGTTCCAAAGATTTGACACCATGTTGTATCACTTTTGGAGCCACGAACATTAAAGCTACTTTTGGTTTAACGCTTAAAGCATCAAAGACGTTCACATTTTTAACAGATATGACTGTTCTTTCAGGACCTCGTTGCTTCTGTTCACGAGTTGCTACTTCATTCCATAGTCTGTGAAAATATTTGCATTTTTTTTTATTGATAATTACAGTTATTCGTTTATTATTGCGAAGATGTTCATTTCAGGTGCAACAATAATATAATCTCACTTGTTCACAGCAGTTATTTTGCTTAGATCTTGTGCATTCAGATTTTGAAAGATTTCTTGAAGTATTTCTGGCAGAAAATCCTGCTCGTTGTTTTGTTGACTTTCTCGCGACGTGCTAGCCATTTCTTATAATTTAGGTCCTGTCTGATAGGAATAAAATTGGTTGATTAACAACTTTTGATAAATGTGTTTAATAAAAATTACGATAATATTGTTTTTAATTTTTGCGTACGTATATATCGAATGAGTCACATCAATCTTGGGTGTCTACATACATACACATACTGATGTTTACGTTAACCTTATCACTGTCGTGTCGTGAGTTCATTTATCGATAGTTGCATATAATTTATTAAAGTACCCTAGCTTGTGATTAAGAATGAAATCACTTTATCTGTACAAATTACTGATAGTGCATAAAAAAATATCGTACTACTAGAGCTTGATTTTGTAAACAAACTCTAGCCATCAAGTAATTGAGCTTTGGAAATCAAACAGGTGGAAGAAAAATGTATGACATGAACTATGTCTTGATGCAGTTACAAACTAAGCGATATACTCACATCAACGTTGTTTATTACAGAGCTTTATTGCTTAAAAATTGTGCCTCATTCCGCATATGAACATTTTCAATTAAAGACTGTACAAAAAGTATACATATTACATATTTATCACATAAGATCAGCTGACGGACGAGGAAAAGCTCGAGTATAGTTTGTTAATCGATTCTTTTCGAGACTTTACTGCGCACGCTTGAGATCTCGACGCGCGAAACTTGAAATTCGTGCAAATGCATCTTTCTCAGTTTTCTCATCATTATTGTTCCTCCTTATCTAGTGGCTATCATAATTTTGCTTCTTCACTATTTCACAATATTATATTTTTCATTAATTTTATAAAAAAGAAAGGATTAGGCATGATGAGATAGTTATTCAGGCATATCAGAGCAAATTTCAGTTGAACGTTAGAATCATTAGAGTAAAAGACATTTTATGTTCAAGCTCCTGACAGGGATCTGAAATTATTGAAAAGTATTATTATCCAAAGCTTTTTAAAAATTGTAGATGAATAAAACTACCATGATAAATTTACCATCGGCTTTTGATTTGAAGCCGTAACAGATAAATGGATTATCATTGCCACACGAACCGCCAATCCCAATGAACGGTACGTTCGTTATGATTTTTCTGGTAGCTTCAAAAATTTCGGAAAATTCCATATAATCATTCCGCGAATCATCGTATAGATAATAGTCAGTCAGTCAAACAATGCTAAATTTACTATGTAATTTGGAAAATAATCTTTGTACTTTTTCAGAACTAAAACGAAAAATTTTTAATTAACATGACGTCTCGCATGTATGGTGAAAGTATGTTTCTTCATACTTACCTTCAAATTGCGAAATATCGTTGCTATAATATGACTGCGTCTTGGTACCACAAACATTAAAGCTACGTATGGCTTGACTCTTACAGATTCACAGACGTTAACATTTGTCATGGATAGCACTGTCCTCTGGAGTTCTCCTTGCTTCTGTTCGCGCGTTGCTACTTCGTTCCAACATCTGTGAAAAAATATTTGTTTATACAGAAATTCTGTTTACATTTGCAAAAACACGCTAATAATACAAAAATATAATCTTACTTATTCACAGCAGCAGCTCTGCATAAGTCTTGGTTTAGATTTTGAAAGATCACTCGAAGAATTTCTGGTAGGCGATTCTGCTCCTTATTTAATTCACTTTCTTGCGGTGTAATTGACATTTTCTTATACTTATATCCCAATTAGAAGCGAATTCACGTAATCACTTTGTACCATAAGCTTCATTTATTGTAGTATGTAACAATGTCTTGAGTTGAAATTTGATTCGATACAACACCAATCAAGTAATTTACCCAAATTAAATAACTTTTTTTATTCTAAAATGTTATTATTTGAAAATTATTTCTAATGCCGTACATAAACATTCTCGATAGCGGACTGTATAAAAAAAGTATGGATACACATACGGACCATACATATATATGCTATGCACTCAACTGATGAACGGAAAAACCCCACGATCGAATAGGTATATTTCGAGACTCGAGAGTTGTCTGCGTTTTCAGATTTGTGCCCGCGAAACTTCAAATACATACATTTTTATTTCTACTCGCAATTCAGTGCATTTAATATCTTACTATCATCTGTCTGTTTCTTTCGATTTGCTTGAACGAATTTGTTATTGATTTAAAATCATATTATAACGTCGACATTTCTATTAGTTGATCTGTAATCATTTACTTGGCGATGAACCTTCTTCTTAGAAAGGCATACACAATGGAAATTTTTTTTTATGAAAGTGAGTCTAATAAAAACATACATCATGCTGAGTTTGGTTTATTGTCTATTGTAATGTATTACAATGTAGTAAGTTGAAATTAGGCTTTGAACCGAACGATGTACTCACAGTAGATCAGCTTTTTTATAATAAAATTAAAACCGCTCATAGAACTATCAGGAGAAGCTTAGTTGACTATAGAAAAAACCCAGAAAAACACGAACTTGACGTAGCACGTGGGACTAATCGATACATTCGAGTCTTGAGCGTGCGAAATTCAAGATACATTTATCTTCAACTTATTTTGCAAATAAGAACTTTAAACTCATTATGAGTTATAAAAAAACAATTGAAACATTCATCATAATTACGGCAAACTTGCTACGTATCATTGAATTTGCCGCTAAAGCGCGAGAAAATTAAATAACAGATGTATTATCATCATCCAGGAACAAGTTTTGACAAAGAAACAATTAGAATTTCAATCGTCATACGTTAAAATCATTAGCGAGAAGGATCTGACGTGTTCAAGCTTCTGCTTGAGATCTGAAAAATAAAAACTGTTTCATTATTCCTGCTGCAAAAATAAATAATCCACATAACAGTCACATCGAGAAAAAAAAATGAAATTTCACCGTCAGTCGTAGAATTCAAGCCGTAACAGTGAGTTCCATCGTAATCGTATAAACCAACGATCGGCACGTCCGGGAAGATTCTCTTCACGGCATTGACCAATGAATCGAGCTCGAAGCGAAATAGCGTTTTGTTGTTGAAGTCGCACTCTGGACCGCATAACAAACCGATGCTGTGTTGTTTCAGGTGCAATTGATTTCGAAAATCCTTTAGTTTTGCATCGAATTCGAGCTTACTATCATAACAGCTGATCAATATCGAGGAGGATTTCAAGCTCGAACCAGTGATACTCATGGCGAATATTCCATGATTTTTCGTGAAAAATCCGTACAATGGGTCGTCGAATTCTTCTTTTGTAAATGGAGTTGTGTTAAAAGCTGCTCCCCATATCGTATACTCTTGCTGTCTTTTTTCCATCCTGCCAAATCATATACATAGATTATAAACGTGCAAATCAAAGAGATAACATTTTTTTTTCATTCCCTTACTTCTCTTTTAGTAACTTTAAAATACTGGTGTGTTTGTAAGACGCACGGCCGAATATGATGAAAGTAGCCTTCGAACGCGTATTTTTCGGTAAAAACTCGTTCAAAAATTGCCGATTCAGAGTATCGTCGCGAGAATCAGCCATCCTCTCGGGAAGATCTGCGTCGTAGGCCGCTCGTATTCTAACACATCCGTACTGTGGTATTAGCAAACTTATCATATGCCTGGCTGACTGATCGTTGGATTCTAGTACTTGATTGTACATACTGCTTATTCGTTTTTCGTCCAGCATAACGAGCCTTGTTGGCACCACTACCATGTGATTTGGAAAACAACTGCGATAACTTATGAGATCTGAAATGCGATTGATTTTTTTGTTGTAATTGATACTTTGAATTTTTTAAATTATTTTTTGTTTTCAATTTACCTTTCTTCGACCATAAGAGTTTGTTGACGAAGAAGAAGGCTACTTGTGGATTTACTGTCTCCACGTAGTCACGAACTTCCGAAATGGGCATAGACTGCATAACTATTATTCGAGGCCTTTGTCTTCGTAGACGCATTTCGTGCGTTGCTATCTCGTTCCATAATCTGCAGAAAAAAAAATATTTGCTTTAGAAATATTCATTTTAGAGATGACAGAGAAGTTAAGCGATGTATTCTTACTTGTTGACAGTTGCAGCTTGATTCAAACTTTTCAGGTCGGAATGCGACAGGATTTTTTCAAGAATTTCGGACAATCGTCCGATGATCTCGTTGGCTTGACTTGAAGATTCTTCCATTTTTTATGACACCTTTTTTCACGATTTAAACGTTGATTTCTGTGAGAAACATCGTGAAACTATATAAAATAGTTACTTAGAAATAGTTACTAATATTTTCTGGATTGTGTATATTTCGTTTCGAAAGCTCAGTTCGTAGAATATGCATGCGTGACATGTGATCACTTGGAAATAAATAACTTTCAGAAACGAATGACGAAAAAATAATGAACAGTGAACATTTGAAACAATGCGTCTTGTTAGAAAGAAACGAATTAACAAAAGAAACTTTATTTTCGCAAGTTTGTTGAATAGTATGTAGTGTGTACTCTAACCTCTCCACTCGTAAATCACATAGAAGCGACTTATACTTATTTTGAGGAATACTTTATGTTTTTACGTTATTATACATTTAAATCTGTATTAGTATTTGTACATTACCATAAGTAATACCGATGACGATGAACTTTATTATCCCAAAATTTGAGAAAAATCAACAAGTTGTTCGCTTCGTTCGAGTGTTAACATGTAAACAAAAAAGGCGGGCAGAATACGACAACAAACTGCGCGCGCATCCCAGAACTCACTCGAAATTTTAAATGCAATTTTTGCTGAAAGATGCACAAAATTGTTTTAATCATACCGAAGATTGTGAATAATTGGTTTTCTACATTTGTTTGAATTTATTTATAAACTATCAAATACTTCGAGTAGGTTCCTAAACGCGCGAACATTGATTAATTCGACTTTTTAATTCATCGAAATTTTATTTTACAAAAATATCACAGTTTAAAAAATACAACATGAATAACAACTCTCACGTAATATTCAATCGTACGTAAAAATTAACAAAGACAAAGTCATTTTGTGTTCGAGCACTTGATCGTTATCTGCAAAAAAAACAAATAAAAATTGTCACTCAAGTAAATAAAAAATAAAATATTTCATTAAAATATTTATCATCTCACCATCAACACTAGAATCAATCGCATAGAATATACTTCCAGGAATAACGTCGAATATACCAGTGAACGGTATATTTGGAAAAATCTTTTTCACAGCCTTCATAAAATCCTCGGGGTTTCTATGATAATCCATTAATTTTCCTTCCGTAAAATTCTCATCGTAAACGTCTCCCGGACCACAAACGAAACCCATAGTTCGTCGTCTGAGTCGCAAAGTTTCTCGAAAATCCAACAATTTTTTTTCAAACTTGGCTTTGTTTTCGCGACAACTTATCACCGTCGACCATGAATTCAAATTCGGTCCTGATATACTCAAAGCGAACACACCGTTCGGTTGATTCGACCCGAAATCCGATAGATATCTGGAGAATTCTCGTTCGCTTTCTTCGTCTATTTGACAATTTCTGATTGGAAGTAAACCCGAGTAGAAAGATCCTCCCCATAATGTGTATTTTGCTCTCATCTGCTTGAACCTTTTTCACAATTATTAATCAGTAAATCGATACGTAAAATTCAACGTATAAAAAAAAATTACCTAATTTTTATAAGATTCGTAACAGCAGAATTATCCTCGTACGCTTGAGTGAACAAAATAATTGTCGTTTTAGCATCTGCATTTTTCGGAAGAAAATCATCAAACAGCTTATCGATGTCGTGCATTTGATAGAAATCCGAGTGATAACCAACTCTTATTTTCAAGTCTCTATATTCAGGTAGAATCAAGCCTAATATTCTATCCGATGGACCTGACAAATCAGGAGTTATTGTTACATCCGTTTCATCCATAATAGCATAATGTACCCCTATAGCCACCAAATATTCTGGACAACTATCCTTGTACCTTTTTATAACTAATGAAACATACATCTCGTTAATAAATTCAATATTTTTTCGAGTGAAAAAAAATATTCTTACTTTCGAGTATGTCGCGCTTGATGCCGCAAATTTGTCTGGTTATAGGCGCGATAAACAACAGAGCTACGTAAGGTTTGTTGCTCATCAAGTGACAAATTTCATTGGTTCTCGAAAGTGGTATCAATAGTCTGTCGGGTCCTCTTTTCGTCAATTCTCGTAGTACTGCTTCGCGCCACGATCTAATTAAAAAATATTTCATCACGAAAACTACACTTGCTTTTCGATAATTTATAAAATACTCACTTGCACACCGATGAAGCATTGCTCAAGTCTTTGATTTTCAATTGGCGGAAAATCACGTCGAGTACGTCGGCCAAAACGTATTCCGCGCTTATTTCTTCGTTTTCTTCATCGGATGATTTCTCCATTATTTTACTTATAATATTTTTCTTTCTATTGGCTTTCGAATTATAATTATTTCAAGTTGCAACTTAACCTCCCTCTCTCGTACACTTGTCAATTATTATCTGTATAACTTTCAATTAAAAAATAATATTTCAAGCTAATTGCGTACAGAATAATAACTCAATATTTTGTTCCCGTCGCGGATTAATTATGCAGAAGTAACGACACATTATCGCGTCTGATGTCAACATCAGACGTGATAAAAGTAGGTCAGTGGTGCATACACCTACGACGCGGTTTAGTAAAACCCGACATCATACATATATATATTTTAAACTTGCGCGCGCAACTAGATATTTCGTTTTCTTAGCGCAAAATTCTAAGATAGACATATAGATCCTTTGAAACTAGTTTTGAAAAAAAAAATCTATTGTCCCAAATGAAAATTGAAAATAATTGGAATTTTTCGATGAATTAATCAATTCAACCTTTTACCGTTTCAGCGACTACATGGATCGTTTCCTCGACGAGCAAGAGGGTGTGCGCGACAGAAGTAGTTCGCCGAACGTGCATTGTTTGCTGTACGGCGACGCGAAACGTCAGAGAACGAGTACCGCGCCATCGGCGACATCGGACGACGCCAAACCCGACGATTTGTCGACAACTTCGTCAAACACCAACACAACAACAGCAACAACAACAATAACAACTAGTAGCAACAGCAGCAGTACAACGTCATCATCGACGACGAGTACGGAATCAACGACGACGACAACGACAATGTCAACGACGACGACGACGACGAGTACACCGGTAAACATCAGTATCGTACCGATGCCTGAACCAATAAGCATCGCACACCATCATCATCATCATCATCATCATCAGCATCATCATCATCAAGCCCTCGATTTGGCTAAACCAGCTGAACCATTATGGCCACCTCGCAATCATCTTAATTATCACGAGCAGGAGGAGAGGCAGCAACCGACTGCTAACGAACAACCTCCTTAGCGCTAAATTTTTTTTCATATCTTTCTTTTTCTATCTCTCGCGTTTCCGTTTCGTCGCTCACACACACACACACACACACGCTATTACACACCTGCTTTCATTATTGTACACTGGTTTTTTTTTTTTTCAGGAGAGAATTTTTTATTGAGATAACTCTTTTTTTTTATCAAGTAGTGGATTTGAATGACAAATCTATGTATTTTTTTTTTGTGGAGCTTACCCTTTTTTTTTCTTCTTTCGCTGTTGTTGAATTAACGCATTTTTATAACGCTTATTTTTTTATGGCACATTAACACGAATCGTGAAGATAATATTATACGAAGCTGTCTGTCAGTGGAAATGATATATTGTTATTATATTATGGACGTATTTTTTTTTTTCAATGTTACTTGAAAATTTTTTTGACAATGAATCATGGAGATTATTCGCTAATGAATTGTATAATCGTTGTGTAAGTCGAAGTTGAATGTAAAGAATATTTTTCTCATTGCAATGGAAAATTCTCTCTGGGGCGTTTCGAGTATTCACACGTATACACATACACATCGGTTAAAAGTATAAGAGAATGAAGAAAAAAAATTAAACAAATAATCGTAACCACTACATTCGTTGAAGCAACCATGAATTATATTTTTCTACTGTATCATTGTAAGATTTTTCATTGTGTCTGTCAATGCTTAGGTTGCGAAGAAGTATAAGCGGAGGAGAACCCCACATGACATTAATTTTCAATGTGAAAATTCTATTAAGGGAAATTACAGTCGAAACCGGCGACTGGCTAAATAAATATAAATATATATATATAGATTTATAAATGACGAATATATCGAGCGGCTCGTTTAGCGAGTCGAGTTTAAAAAAAAAGAGAAGAAAAAATAAATATAAAAATGAAAATAAATAATACTGAATTTCAAACGAAACCGTCTTTATATAAAACGGTTATGATTAAGATGGCATTATTTACATAATCTTTGTACAGGCGTGTTGTTAAACGCAACCGCGAACATGGAAAAAAATTTCTCGGTAAATATATATATGTCTTTGTTATTTGAAGATGTTCTTCGAAGATCGATTGTGCTAATACTACTTAAGAGAATTTTGCAGTATCGTGTTTTAACTGTAGTTTCCTAGAGCAGAGTTTAATTACATATATATATTTAAATAAATAGTACGATGTCGACCACGCGCGCGTGTCGGCGCTCGAATTATTATTTTTTTTTTTCCTTTCGACAGACACTGTGATGTAAGGTTCATCAAAGTAAAGATAAATCGTAACACAACCATTGCTTTTTCTCGCTCATTATTTCGTTCACCAACCCTCCATTCGTTTTTTTTTCTTTTAGGACATAAAGAATTGTGTGTGAAAAAACACGATTTATTGGAAAAATATTACTTACAATAATGAATCAGTTATCAACAATAAATACGATTGCCTTCAGAAGTTGTGGGAATATAAATAACAATTTTCAGTTTCGCTAAAAAAAATAGTATACCTACAATTGCATTCTTTTCCGTTGATACATCAAATTTGAGAAAAAAATACTATCAAAACTTTACATGTACATTTTGAATGCCTTCACGAAACACAGCTTACGCTTGAATTCATTTTAATGATCATTTCCCGAACTCATCAACAACACAATACTCTTACATCGTCCTAAAGCAACCACACATTGGCCGATCAACCAAACTGCGCCGAATCGAGTGATTCAACGACAGATTTCATCAGTTTACCGAGCAGTCCAAGGAACTGACTGGTATCAACCTTAACTTTGAATACTCCAGTAGTAACGGCATCTTCTCTCGACCTCGTTTCCTTTCCTACATCGTCACCCAGAGCATTGATAGGTATTTTGCGTATAGTGCTACCCTCCTTGAGTCTTATTGGTAATCTCCTATCGGCCTCTTCATCGGGGTAAATCAACGTCGAGTTTTTAGCCTCGAAATCGAGAAGAGTCGCGGCGACCGGCCACTCCGTTACCCTTTGCTGTGCTCGATGATCCAAAAATTCGAAGAACACGCTCAGTTCCGTCGCAGTCTCTCGGCCGATCAATTGTCTATCTCTGATTGCCAGTCTTGGACTCCTCACACCTTCCAACGCTTGACAAAGTATCAGTACCAGATTCACCTCGAGTGCCAATCTCGTGTTATTCTCTTCCATCGAGTCGAACCACGGATCACTTCCATTAGTCATGTCTCTCATAGGACTCTTCGATTTGCCATCGTGCGTTGCTCCAGGACTACTGGCACGACTCACGTGCGACCGGCCAGGTCGTGTACCCAATGTTGTAGCTCGCGATAGAATCATATTCTCGCAGATCAACGGATCGAACGGTCGTTTGATCAATCTTGGACTACTCAACAGTGGCACGGTAAGATCGTAACTAAGCTTGGACGACGAGGAGCTCGCCAGTACGGAAGCGCCCAAACCACCCGACGAACCGGCGTACAAAATCTTACGCAGATCCTTGGCGTGCACCCGACGTAGATTCTCCGGGGTAGCCAATTCCCATTCCCTTCGCGCCGAGTCGATTTTGTCGTCCTTGCCTTTCAACGCTTTACTCAATGAACTGCTGCTGCTTTGATCCGGTTGATCTCTGTGGAATGGTTGGTTGGAGCCGGATGTTGCGGTTTTACTGGAGTAGAATAATGCATGCCACTGAGCTTGCGTGAAGAGTTGAGTGGAGCTGATGATCGTTCCGTACGTTAGCCTGGGACCCGAAGTCATCAACATCTGTGGTGGGCCGAAATTCATTTCTGCCATTGGGGCGTACCTGAAAACGTTAATTCACGAATTATTGTTGAGAATACGTTGACGTTTGTATTACTTTTCAATAATAAGTTTACGCACCAAAAGTCCTCTTGAGCGTTGATAGTGTCGACTAGAGCATTGATCCTCGGCGAGAACCTGATGAAACTCTGTGCGCAAGACATGTTGATGTGTATCAATTTGTTGACGAGGAGTCTCAACTCGGCGCTCAGCTGTCGCTCGTCGCAGCTCTGCAATTCCTCGGCGCTTTCCACGCTTATACCGTCAATTATGAATTTCAGGATACGCGGACGCAGCAACAGGTTCACCGTGCTGTCGTACGAAAAGTACATACATTTCTAAAAACAAATACGAGTTTCAGTTATAGTTTGTATATACAATTTTAAATAAAAATTCATGCTCATTTATCAATCAGCAAAATGTTTCACTGCTTGAAAAACACTCAACTCATTTAGAGAAAATCTACAATAAGTCGTACACGCTGTTCGAGCTACAAAATCATGCTTCAGTTAATTTCATCATTATCAAAGGTAACGTACAGATTTTCATAAAACCTTGCAAATAAAATGATTAAAGTTTGTCATCGTAATTGCATGCAATTCATACACTTTCAATGCCTATCATTGCTTTTTTTTGCCAATCAAAACTTATTTGCCAATAATAAAATTAAAAAAAAAAATTGTAGAAACAAAAAAAAAACTAAATATTTGCAGCAACGTTCGAGTCCACCGCCGAAGAAGTCGCATCGATGAAAGTTAAAGCTGTACTCACGATGAGAGTTTGCCTGACAGTCGGGTGAACGGACAGCCAGAAGATGGGCTTCAAGCTTAAGGCGGCGATGAGAGAAACGAGCGACTGAATCAGATCGGCGGCAATCGGATCGGCTGTGTGTCTCAGCAATGTCGACGCTTCCATCAGCAAATATTCGTGCGAACCGAGATACAAGACTGTTGGACGTACGTAGGACGATGGCTCGCGCGCCGACACCAAACTCGTGATCAACTCCAAGCCACATGTGTAAAGTGGCCACCAATCTTGACAACGCCAGCGACTTGTGTTGCTTGGACAGTCCTGCAAATTATTAGATGTTGAGTGACAATGCTGTTAATGCACGAGTTTTTTTTTTCTTGCTTAATGTACATCAAGACTTTGATTTCTTTTCTTTTTTTTAAATCAAATAGTGTATCTATCGATGTGTACCCAATCTACTGGTAATTTTAAGATTTTATTTCGGATGTTTGTGATTTTTGAGGAGAACCGAAGTATTTTTTGATAACTTGCATGTTTCGATCGCAATTAATCTGTAATCATGATCATTTTTTAACGATTTCTGTAATTAAGTGGTAATCATTAAAACAACAACTTAATCCCTTAGAGTTAGAAAAGATCTGCAAGTCAAATTAATTGACGGATGATCAATCTGTACGATAATTTTTACAATTTAGCGACTTACATTGAACTACGTTAGCGTCAACTCGTTCGATCTTATAAAAAAAACGTAATTTTAATGATGAACTTTTAAACGAACGTCCATTGATGAATCTTCTTCTTTATAGAGTATTACATGTGCGTTGAGATATATATGTGTACGAGAAGTCTTCAATTACACTTCTTACCCAACAAAAACAATCAATTTAAACACGGGATGAAAATGGTTTTGAAAACAATCGATATAATAAGTTAGCTAGTAGATGACTATTTTTCTAAATATTATAGCGTTGAACGATTAATGTACAACAAATATTTTTCATATAGTTATTATCGAACAATTAATTTTAGCGAGTATTATATAAATTCAATTGAAAATCCATATAATAAACATTACCGATTGTACATTACGACATCAACAATGAATTCTCAGTATGAACTACAATAACTCGAATGAGAAAAAAAAATGCGTGCTATAAAAAAAAAGGTCAATATCAAAGAATCAATTTAAATGTGTTTTTTCAACCAAATCAATATTCTGTCCCTCGTGTGCTTGTACTTCAAATTTTGTACAATTGAAACTGTCGTTCAATAAATAAAAATGAAGCATTCAAACGACGAACATACCTCGTACAAAGAATCTTGCAAACTATTCCTTATATCCTTAGGTGGTATGAGTGCCAGCCAAAGTTTGGCGATCGCCTCCTCGTCCAACGGCATCGACACGTGGAAC
The DNA here is from genome assembly GCA_035047105.1 of Galeopsomyia nigrocyanea. Classification (NCBI taxonomy): domain Eukaryota; kingdom Metazoa; phylum Arthropoda; class Insecta; order Hymenoptera; family Eulophidae; genus Galeopsomyia; species Galeopsomyia nigrocyanea. Next base: position 4,734,030 of record JAWWMK010000040.1, on the reverse strand, counting down.
GACCTGACGATAGCACTCAGCAAGTTCAAAGCGGCTTTGCTGAATTTGATGTAAGGATGTTTCTGCAGAGTGATGCCCACGGTGGTCAGCAATTCCGGCATCAACTGTCTCAACTGCATCGGCGGTGGTTTCGATCGTCTATTGGCTTTCAATTCCATCTTGAATTTCAACAATCTCGTGACGAGACACACGGTCAACGTGGCAGGAATACATTCGCAAACGGCACCAGCTTCCTCGGCGTCTCTCTTCAACTCTTCCTCTTTGAAGTTATCGGGTTTCTTTCTCTTTTCTCGATTCCTCGCGTTTTCTCTCAACTCGTCCACGTCACCGCCAGCCAAAGTACACGCTTGACTCAGAAGATACTCCAGCAGTCCGCTATCCTTGCGTAGATGTTTTTCGTCCAAATCGATCCAACTGAGTAAAAGTGCCACGAGGGTTTGTCTCAATGGTCTTCCGTAGCCACGATACGACTGACTGATCTCTTGCATCGCCTCGGATAATTTGTCGTTGAGCTCGTTCTCGGGATTGAAGTCGCCGACGCACTTGCTATGCCAGGCAGTCAAGCAACGCAGTGAAATCGACGCGAGTAGCATCGTGAGCTTGGCGTGAGCCAAACGATTGCGTTTCGAGTTTGACGGCAACTGTTTGAGACGTAAGAGTAGGTGTTGAAGCGCAAGATTCGTCGTAAGTTGAGCTTGCTTTGCACCGATCGTGTACTCCCGACTAGTGCGTTCTCCGGTTAGGACCATCAACAGCTGGTACCAGGACTCGAGATTCGTCTCGTACAGTGGACGTACTCCAATTTCTTTTTCGGTAACGACCTAAAAATTGATAATTAAAATTACAATTACATTGGATTAAAACTTATTTCGAGTAAAACTTACTTGTTCCTCGTCATCCTGCGCGTCTTGCTGCATATCCTCCTCTGGTGCAGGAATGCTCTCGAAAACATATTCAGTCAGACTTTCCCAGTGTTGCTCCTTGTCATTCAACAACTTCTGCAAATTCGTAGTGAAATCTTTCTCCAATACCGGACTCTTGAACAACTCCAAAGTGACGATATCTAACAACTGCGAGTAACCGCGTACTCGCGGCACAAGTTTGCGGAAAAGCGGTGCAAACAATTTGCTCCAGAAGTCGGGTCGCTTGCGAAAGAAACTGACGAGAATCTCGTTGCGATGATACCACATCGCTCGCAGTAAATTCATCGTGCTGTCGTACAGACGATCGTAGATGATATCCTCCTCCTTGCGTACGCGATCCAAGTAGAGATCGAGAAAACGAGTACATCCTTCGGTGAGGAATTCATCGGCTGGACGCGGAAAGATTCGTCGACGTTCGGCTTGGTGCATTATGTTGAACAGCGCCTCGGTGAGACCTGCAAATCGAAGATAAATTTCGAATTAAAATTCTCCGAATATACGATATTTAAACCGATATATCGAATAACGAACAAACCTGGCTGCTTATCCAAACAAACGGTAACCAACTCCAAAATAGCGACCTTCACTTCGGCGCCGCAAGTCGGCGACATGAGTCTCGAGGCAAAAGTTTCCCGTATAGCCGTGCCGTCCATGCCCATGCAGACGAGCAGCGACATCGAGAATCCTTCGGCGAATTTTTTCAACAAACGCACGGCCATCGCTTGCAATGCTGGACTGAACCACACGTACAAGTAGTCGACGATTGTCGGGACGATGAGCAATGCGTTTGGCAAGGATGGCGAGGCGTAGAGTGCAGCTTCCAGTGGGGAATGCTCGTCTGTGCCGATACCCAAGTTTTTGCGGTATAGGAGAAGCCGGTTTACCACTGATAGTGCTAGTTGCACGCTTTTTATCACCTGCGAAAGTTGGAATTGTGAGAGAGGATTCGTCTGACATAATCGTGGTTTTACTACTTAATTAACACTTTTCTTATATTATCAAATATTTTACCTTGAAACCTTTGCCAGCAACCCAATCGGTCTCGCTCATCATCTTCACTCTCAACGCCTTCTCTCCCGTTCTCACCAACTTCAACAAAGCGTGCCTTGGTTCGAGATGCATAAGATTGTAAGTGACGATTCTTCTCAATTCACTTCTCGACTCGTCCTTCTTCCCAGGAGTCACATCCAAAGCTCTGTGCAAGCAGTACACGCTCTTGAGCCACAATTCAACTCTTTCCGACTCCGAGCCAAAGTACCAGGAATCGAGTTTCGGTAACACGCTCTGCAATAACATAATCATGCCAGGAATTTCCACGGCGTACAAGGCTTCTTTGCTGTGTCTAGCTGCAAGATAGTTGGACAAAGTGTCGAGGTAAGCGTCGAGAATCGGATAACTGTGTTGGATCGTCTCGATACTCGACAGCCAGGAAGCTATAAGACCACCATCGAAAGACACAGCTTGTGCAAACTCGTCGGTCTTCTGATAACGATCGTCGAAACGAGGATAGACACCCGAACGCATTCGCGAAAGTACGTCTTCGGGGTAGCGCAGAACGAGCTTCGACGAGACTTTGATGCAAGCTGCCACGACTTTGTAGATGTTGAGCGGTAGAACGGGATAGGAGAATCGATTGACAACCTCGAAGCTCAATTCCGTGGGTATAACCATACTCGATGATATCTCAATGTCCTTGTCGAGAAAGGTCTCCAATAAGCCAAATCCCTGAGACACTTGATCTGGTAAAGCATTGCTGTCTTCGCTCAGATTGGCAATACCACCACTGGCCGCGAGTAACAGCTGCTCGATTTTACAATGAAACGCGTCCCAATAGTTGGCTTTCGTCTGGAATAAAATCACCTCGTACTCGTCCCTCGTTGGATTTCTCTGGTTGTCGCTAATTTTCACGTAGGGACAGTTTGGTGGTATCACGTAAGAATTGTGATGTATCAAGCATTCCTGCTCGTACGGTCTTCTCTGCATCTCGACGTTGAACTTCTGACGCGATACCTCGAGTGTGATCGACGGTAGATTCTCGAGAGTTTCGATGGTCTTCAAGGCACTGGATTTCGAAGCCGTTGCCAGGCCGTTGGCGATGTTCGTGAGAGGCTCGAAACGGCAAGGAAACCATTGAATGGAATAATTGACGATTGGCCATAAACCACTACCGTCTTTCTTTTCTTGCCAGAAACGCTCGGCTGTCTCGGGGAAGCTTAAGACTGCCGCGCATGCATCGAATACGCCTGGAAATGAATTATTTGCATTTGGTGATTTTAAATGAATTTTCTAATTCTGAATTTAATAGTAAAGAGATATTTACCTGGGAAAGTGTCGAGTTTGTCTTCATCCACAAAAGCACACAGCAAAGTTAACAGATTGTAAATACTTCCTCTTACAGTTATAGCATACTGGGTTTTCTCCTTGATCATTTCACTGTTCAACATTCCTTGCAAATAGTAAAACACGTTGAGATGAATTGCTCTTATACCAAAAGCTCTGTATCTAGCAATAGTATCATTGTTGTCTGGCTCAATCATATAATTAGCCAACATCCAAGCCAACAGTAAAGGCCCATCTTGAGGAGTAGAATCTCTCGAATACTTATGTTCCATGATATCTTGCATATTACCTCTAACATCTTTGATCCAATCCTCCATGCCAGCATGTTTCATCATATCAAGTCCAACGATTAACAATGCCGTCTGACTGTATTGAATTTCTTGAATTTTTCTCGCCACGGCTTCCTTGTCTTCGTGACTTTTCGAGCTGACGAGACGACGTGGTTCGCCGCTGATACTGCCGTAAATATTTACAAATTCATTTTCCGCCACGTGCACTTCGTGCAACACCACCGTGAAAATGTGCAAAAGCTCGCGCATCTCGATGAGACTGCTGTTGTACAGCTGATACAGGTGTTCGTCGTTGAATAGTTGACATCTGACCGGTGGATTGATGAATTTCAATGCTTCTATTTGTTTTCTCATGGATTCCAAAAGATTGCCAAGGAGAACTTCGTCGAAAAATTTGAGAAAGTGAGTGCGATGGGGATGCTTCTCGTTCTCTCTGTACTCCACCATCAGTTTCAAACATTTGATTAGCGTGATGCGCTCTGTGTAATAAAAACTCCATATGTCTTCTATCAAAGCTCTCATGGAAGTCAAGTCTGCGAGTTGCGATGCAAATGTTTCTGCACAATTGCGATACTCGTACAACATGAAATTGCACACTAGATCCCATGATATTGTGGCATCCAAGTTCTACAATTGCAAAGAGCATTAGTTTGCTGACAAGTGGAAAAACAAGGTATTCAACAACTCACCAAAAGTGGCGCCAGCTTGCTAATGAGATCATACATTTTTGGAGGTAGCTTTGCTTTGTTGACAGCTTGCAGTGAAACCTCTGTGAAAGGTTTGAAATAAGCCAAGCCATGTCTCAGTGCTTCTGTTGCATTTTTTATTTCATCTTCGACAAGCTCCTTGTCACAGCGGCATGTGGTGCCAGATATCACAGACCACAGTGCCTTGCAATAGCTGATGAAAAATATAGAAATAAATGTAAAAAGATTTTTCACAATGCACAGATTATGATTTAATTTACTTTTTAATACACTATTGCACTGTTATTAATTTATATTTGCAAATAAACAGATAAATGAACAGAATATGATTGAATTTATTGGTGGCAGCATAAAATTAATATTTTTTCAATTTCGAAATGTGCTCCAAACGATTTTTTCTTGGAAACACAACAAACGAATAAAAATATTACTGATAAATTTCAATTGTTCATTGCAATAATAACGCACTACAGTGTAAAAACAACAAATTGAGTTGTCATATTGCAAAACATTCCGGCTCTTTAAATCTACAAGTCAAAGTAAAAAAAATCTCACGGTAAATTTCCCAAGGGTGCCACCGACATTCTGGACCTCTCGTTCACAAAAATCCTCTCACGAAATTATCATTTATCAACAAACAACCGGCGAAAAACTCCACATGCCTGCAGTATCAAATAAGTTTTCGGCGCGCTTATCGCTGTACAAAAAAGCACCATAACCTCACATAACCTCGTCACATTCAAAAAACAGCGGGCGTCTCGGGAGTAGTCGCGAGAGGTCGCTAGCATTGTTTCTCAGAGTGATTTCGAGGAAATTATTCGTGCGCTCTGCGTGAGTTCAGTGCAGCTGTTGGTGGTGTTTGGGTATCTACACGGTTAAAAGTCGCGATCGACGACGACGACGACGACAAGAGAGAGAACTCGTGTACTGTCGTGTACAGTGCGCGAGACGACGCCGAGAGGACGACGTCCAAATGCAGCTGCGATTTCCTTGATAGAGACAAATATTGCCCGAGACTGTGAGTGAGTGAGGAGTCAGCGATTCGTCTATCAAAATATAGTGACGATGGCAGAATTTGATCTTGGCGATCTCATTGGAGACCAAATTGAAAAGGTCCTTCAGTTCCAGGTGAGTCTTTCGCGTGTGTCTCTATCTCTCTTTGTTCTCTTTCTCGCGCACGCAACGTCAGCTCTTCTGCCAGTGTGGTGCGTGCTCTGTTTTTGTTCCCACGAGGAACGTCTCTTTTTCATTTTTCTCGCTTTTCAGGATCTCACGGGGATCGAGGATCTCTCCGTTTGTAGAGATGTTTTGCAACGACACAACTGGAATTTGGAGGTGGCTGTGCAGGTATGAATATTCATATTTACGCCTTCAATGCTCAGATCGAGATTTCCAAAAGTAGGCTAATTTGCGGGACTACTTATGCGTGCGTTTCATCATTTTTCCTTTGCTGCTTCGTGACGCGAATTCATTAAAACGCTCGAATCCGATGTGTGTGTTTTTTTTCCCTCAAGTCACAACAGATAGATGTCTGATACTTTTTCAGCCTTGATAAATATTTAGCAGTTTATGTAACAATTATCGCGAATTTTCGTGCAGCATGCTCGAGCTTCTAGTCTCGAAGATAAACCACGTTATTCTTCTTGAAACGTCGTCGAGCACGTTTGAGCCATGTGTTTCAATTATTTACATTTTTGCACAGGAGCAACTTAACCTTTATGAAGGCAGGCCATCGATGTATGCACAAGATGCAAGAGTCAGACCTCCACAAGTTGTGGATGACACTAGTTCCAGAATTTACTTTAGTCCACCAGGCAGCTCAGGAAGCGGTGGATTTTTCTCCTACATAATGTCCTTTTGTTACAATGTTGTCACCAGTATTCTACAGCTTATTTTTGCAATATTCAGGAGAAATGTTAGACCTGGTAAATCAAATCACTGCTTGCACTGAATTTCAATTGTTGGAAATTGATTCGGATGGGAACTTTTAACGTGTATTCTTTTTATAGTGTCTTTGGATCCTGTCCAAGATGTCATGAATTTTATACGAGCATATGAGGAGCAGTGCGGAGCAAGTCACCCTGTCTTTTATCAGGGCTCCTACAGTCAAGCACTCTCCGATGCAAAGCAGGAGCTGAGATTCCTTCTGGTGTACCTTCACAAAGATGAGAACCAAGAGGTTGACCAATGGTGCAGGTAAAATCCACTGACCGATACCAGATGCAATTTCATCTGTAAAAAAAAGCTCCCAACATCGCATATTTTGTTTTTTCAGAAATACTCTTGGAGACTCTGAATTAGTAAGATTTGTAAATACTCACACCCTCTTCTGGGCGTGCAATGTTAAGTCAGGCGAGGGTTACAAAGTAGCGGAAGCGCTCCGAGCCGGTACTTACCCGTTTTTGGCAGTCATTGTTTTAAAGGATAATAAGATGACAATAGTAGGAAGGTAAGCGATAATTTCATCAAAACATCCAATTACATTTCTTGTAATCTTTTCTAAATTTTAACAAATATGTAACGAACGCGTTGATCATTAATTCAGAATGGAGGGTACTCCGTCGCCAGCGGAATTGACTTCACGGTTGCGCACGATAATCGAGCACAACGAGATCAACCTGATCCAGACACGCCAGGAGCGTGCCGAGCGTAGCCTTACGCAGTCGCTGAGGCAACAGCAAGACCTCGCCTACGAGGAATCGTTGCGCGCCGATCAAGAGAAGGATCGCAAACGCGCGGAAGAGCGACGTGCTCGCGAGGAAGAGGAGGCGCGCGAAAGAGAATTGCACAATGCCCACGAGCGTGAATTGGAACGCATCAAGTTGGAGAAAGAATTGTCTATAGAGAGAGTCCCGAGTGAGCCCGAACCGACGGATCCGAACGCGTGTCACTTGCAAATAAAATTGGGCGAGAGGACCGTCAAACGACGATTTTTTATGAATGATACTATTCAGGTAAGCTGGGCTTGGGAGAAGTTTGCGATTGTTTGTGCACCTAGATTGTAATTCATTATCTTTTCAGGACGTATATTATTGGATATACAGTCAGCCAGATTCACCGGCAAAGTTTGAAATAATGACGAGCTATCCCAGAAGAATTTTATATCCTAGTGTTGATATTCTTACCTTGCTGAAGGCTGGACTAACCCACAGAGAAGTTCTTCACATCAACGACTTAGAAGATTAAATTAATTTTTTCAATTTAAGAGCACCACGTATCATTCCGCAAAGGGACGATAAACAATTGAGAGAGACATTTATAAAAACAAAACAAAAAAATGGATAATATATATTATATATTTGATACATTCTTGTACTTCGCGCTGAGTACAAAGAGTCGAGATAAGTCGGCTCAATGAAATGTGCGCGTAAAGAACTTTTTCGTTTCCTGCTCGTCTGTATAACTTCAACGTTTCCGCAACGCCAAATAATGTGTTCTTCAGCGGTCTTTTGCATTTTTCATTGTTCTTCTTTCTGGATTTTTTTCGTGTGTCGATAGAGAGAAAAAAAACGAATTTATATGTATATCTTCCTCAAAACAATCTTTTCGTAATCGACGTCAGTGACAATTCAAACTATAAGTATTTTTTTGGCACAAAAGTAACGAGACGAGAGCAACGCTTTTTTTTCATCAGTACAAGAAAGAAAGTTTTTTATTTTTTATTTATTCTCTCTTTTCGCGTCATAAATAGAAAGTTTTATTTGAAACCGTTACGTATGTGTCTCGTCAGCCTGATTACTACAGGTATCTTTTTGTTTTTTCGATTATAAGGTTGCACCATATTTTTATTACTACGTTTTACCACACTCGAGAGAGCAAATTACCAATTTCTTTTTTCTTTCAAATTTCGCGATGAGGGAGACCATAGCGAGAGAGCGTAATTTCAAAGTGAATCCTGTGGTACTTCTAGTCTTGTCGACTAAGTGGTTGTAATCATAATGAAGAGAAAAAAAAACCACGAAACAAAGTGTTATTATTATTTCAAATGGATGAAAGAAAGGAAAAAAATGCTTATTAATTATTGTCCTCCGCAAGCGAGGAGACTGATATAAGAAATTTTAATAAACCTTCAATCATTGGAACATTTGTAAAGTTTAACCAATTACAACGGTACCACAAGTCGTGGAATAAAAAGCTGTTCTTTGATTAAAAAAAAATAATCATCTTACATTCATTTCGTACATACATATATACTTATATAAATATCCTCGTGAACATTCGAATTCGAAACTTTTGTTTTTGTATTGCCTGAAAATGGCACAAAATGACGCTCGTCTGTCGCACGTCGGCAGACGTCACACTCACGTGTAACAATTTTGCGGTGCAACACGGTTAATTAATTTCAAAAAGTAAAATAAAAAAAAACAGGGAAAGAAAATGTTTTTTTACTTTTTGGGCATTGTGCTTGCGCTCGTAACTATTTTTGGATTCGTTCACTCGCAACCTGCGTAAGTCATTAATGTTTATTACTTTTATTTTGTGACTTTAACTAACTGTAGTCTCCAAAAAAAAAAAAACAGGAATGAACATCTGCATCTGCAGAACTTTTGCGTGTGGTCCTCATCGACTGTACGCCGACAATTAGAAGAATACAATTTATTTGGCTTTCAAGATAGCGACGACGGTACCAATGAAATAGTTGATATCGTCGAGATTTCCGTAACGCAAGTCGAGGCTCCACAGTCTCAAAATGCAAACTCGACGGAGGAGTCGATCGAAGAAATTCAAGGCATCAAACTCGGCGGCGAAGAAGACAACGTACAAAGTAATTTGTATAGTAGATATTTAGCTCGGAAATAACGGAGGTCGAGGTTTTCTTGTAATTGCTTTGTTTCGTTTTCTATGTTATTTACGAGCGTGACACGTTGAAATTAGAGAGAGAGAGAGGTCGGTTAAATATGCACGTTGGCATGAAAATCTATAAATCATTTTCGCGAGTAACGCTCTTATTTTCATGAAAGTCGATACTATCCAGTCTTAGTTTGCAATTTACTGGAAAAGAAAAATAATATTCTTGCGCTTTTTCATTTGTTCATTTTAATTGTAATATAATCTGAATAATCATATAAATTTCATTTAGTCAACGAAGAATCGAACGCCATTCCCACCTCCAGCACCCCAGAATCTCAAGCTCAACCCTCGGAAAGTCGCGACAGCGTGTTATCAGCGATAAACGCCTCCTTGAAACGACTCTCCTCGGCCGCCAATTCCGGAAGGATAAACGGCGCGCAACTCTATCAAATTCTCTTGCGCGAGACTCTGCTGCACGAGAAAAGTGCCAGAGCCGAGGATTCCGAGTTGTCGAGTGCACCGTCCAGTAGCACTGTTACTTTCGAGGCCGTCACCGAGGATGAAAATAATAACAATACCGAGGCCAAAGTTAAGATGTATTTTGGGGAAGCGCCTATTGAGTATGTGCCTCATCAAAAGTGAATCATTTCTGTTTTCAAATATATCTATATTTATATATAAAGTAATGTAAACGAAAAAAAAAATTGTAAAAGATAATGGAAACATTAAAAGTGTAACTGAGATATATATGATGCCTGGTTTTTGAATAATCGCGGGAATGTGCGCGCGCATTGTGTTTTCTTTAGCCGAAGAAGCCGCACGACTGCGATAGGTAATTTATATATTTCGTAGGTGTATTTTTTTGTTATGGTTTCGTTTCGTCGCGTTGATTATTAGCAATAAAAATGGTAATTTGCAAGTACTTTCAACAGGGTACCTGCCGTTATGGGCAGTATTGCAAGTTCGAGCACAGTTATGGTGAGTATTTTTACAACGAGGATATGCGTTTTTCTACGTTTTTAGGGGAGATGATTGTAGGTTATGTTATTTGTTTATATTTTTTTAGGTAACAGAAGCAAAACTTTCAATGACGACAAAAACATTGCGTAAGTTGTTTTTTTTATTTATTATTATTATTATAGTTTTAGTCGTTTTAGAAAAATGTTATTGTTGATGTTTAGAGAATGGGCTTTTAGTAAACGTTTATAATTTCGGCATAATAATTTCCAAAAATTATGCAATGATTAATTAGTATTCATTATTTCAATTAGTTTATTGGTGGCGGAAGAAGTTCTCCAAGCTGAGAGAGGTGGGCAATGGTTGCTTTCTTGTTATGGACCATTCAAAGAAAAGAAATGTATTCCTGGCATGGACGACGTTTCTCCCGAGGAGGTCAGATGGGAAATGTATCAAGCGCAAAAAACTGGAACTGGGGATCAAGTGGTAAAATATTGACGTTTGAGTTTGTGACATCTATCTGAGAATAGTTTATTAATGCGATGAAATTCTTACAGAACGCTCAATTCCAACAAATGTGCGAGCAAATGAAAGCCAAGCGTGATGCTTTGAAGAATCCAACTCCTGCTATTTATCAAATGCTGGTGAGCTTTCAGATAATTATAATTCTGATCTGCACTGAATAAGTTTTGACAGTTTGAAAATTTTACAGGAAGAAATACAAAACTCAGGATCTGATACTGCTAATAAAGGAAATTTTGCATTCGGAGCATCGCAACTTAGCACTTCGAACACTAATCAAAGTTCCAATGCGTTTGGTCAGAAAACTACATTTGGAGCAGCAACAAGTAATAATCCTTTTGGAGGCACAAGTAGCTTCAACTCATCCCAACCAGCAGCTTCCATTTTTGGTAAACCAGCCACCGCTCCATCGACAAATGTGTTTGGAGGAAAAACTTCTTTTGGAAGTACATCCGTGTTTGGTGGTAGTTCTACAACTGGTAATTCCATATTTGGTGGTGCTAATAAACCCGCGAGTGCACCATTCGGCTCTGTACAGAATACATCTACTTTTGGGGGACTACCATCTCAAGGTATTAATTTATATTTTCAAATAGAGTATCAATGGATTACTTGAAATCGTGAATTTTTAGGCACTTCCATTTTTGGTGGATCAACCACAAATCAAACAGCCTTTGGACAACCGCCAGCTTTTGGAGCTAACACTCAAGTGGCCAATCCGTTATTCAAACCTCAAACTGGTCAGACGTCTGCATTTGGTGGAGCAACCGCAAGTAGTAGCAATGTGTTTGGCGGAGCTTCCACGGCGACGAATTCCGTATTTGGAGCTCAAGCTGCCGCAACAAATACACAGACGGGGACCAATATATTTGGTCAAACAGCGGCGGCTGCACCGGCTTTCGGTGGAGGTTCTGTCTTTGGTGGAACGTCCGCTTTTGGAGCACAGGTATAGGAATATTTTTTCACACAAATATACATTTGATAATGTAAATGAATCAAAATGCGAATATTTATACATTGTTTGATGTTATTTAATGCTTGCAGAATGCTGCTGCTGGCTCGGTGTTCGGAGCACAGTCGACCTTTGGCCAAGCAAGTGCCACACCTGCGGCAACCAACGTCTTTGGAGGCGTGAACGCAGGAACGTCGAGTTTTGAAACTCTCGCTCAAAGTCCAAATACAAATGCATTTGGTGCAGCACCAAATGTGTCGCCTTTCGGGGCAACAGCGTCTGCAGCAGTCGCTCCAAACGCTTCACCTTTTGGTGCAGCATCTACCGCTGTTGCTCCAAACGCTTCACCATTCGGAGCAGCAACGTCTGCAACGGTTACTCCGAATGCGTCACCTTTTGGAGCAGCAACGTCTGCAGCTATAACTCCAAATGCTTCGCCTTTTGGAGCAGCAACGTCTACAGCTGTTACTCCGAACGCTTCGCCTTTCGGAGCAGCAACTTCTACAGGTGTTGCTCCAAATGCTTCGCCTTTTGGAGCAGCAGCTTCTACAGGCGTTGCTCCAAATGCTTCGCCTTTCGGAGCGGCAACGTCTACAGCAGTTGCTGGACCTTTCGGAGCTACTACTGGTAGATATATTTTTCTCTATAATTCCCTTAAAATTTTTACGTAGAAGATAACAAGTATATCATTTTTTTTTTATACAGCGAATTCAATGTTCGGGGCAACAACTTCCATGGGCTCTGGCTTTGGTGGTCGACCGACTACCACGATGACTAGCACACCGAACGTATTTGGAACCTCGACTGCCACATCAACCGCCCAGGCACCGTTTGGTGGATCTACCTTTGGAGGCGCTCAGACCACCACCAACGTCTTCGGAACAGTCACTACTACGCAACAAAGTGGCAATCCATTCTTGGCGAAAACGACTAGTTCGCCGTTCGGCACGACCTCGTCTACGCAATCTAGTCCATTTGGAAATGCCCCTGCCAGTAGTAACAATGCCTTTGGCGTGTCTGTGAACGTGACTTTTGACGATACGGCTTATACGCTTCATGAGAGTTTGACTGATGACGAGAAGGCGGCTTACAAGATGAGCAAGTTTGTCTTGGGACAGATACCACTCAATCCTCCGAGCAAGGAACTCGCGTGAATGGTCGAAAAGTTGATTAGATAATCGCGGTATTTTATAGAATGAAATTGGTATTGTTGCAGCGAATCTAATTTTTTTTTTGGCAATATCCACGTGTAAATTTTTTTTACGAATTTGAATGAATCTTCAAATTTACTATTATTTCTATGGAGGATTGAATTCGAGTTTATTTTATAGATCTTCTTGGCTGTATACAATTATTTTGTTAACTTATTTCGCGGAGTTTTCTATAGATGAATACGGTCGTATAAACTTACTGTATATAAAGACTCAAACGATAATTGTTTTTAAAAGAAAATGTAATTTTATATGCGAATTAATAAAGACGAACGATTTTTGTTATCAAAATGTTTTATTGTTTTTTTGGACAGTAAAATTTTACTGTGATTTTCATGAGCCAAGCATTTTGAAATTTGATATCTTTTTCTGACATGAATTATTTTTATCAATTTTTTTTTCAATTTTTCAATAGTGATAAAAGTCTTTACTCTGTTGCTTTTGATGGAGTTTGGCCTTTGGGCTGTGGCTTTGGATGAGCCTTGGCCTTCTCTCTAGAGCAATGTGCATGGCTATGCTGCCTCAGAGAGTTGAACACTTTGTTATCCAATTTCACATCAAATCCACCAGTGTCGCCCGTCTTAATTCCTGGTGGAAATTCAAGTACACGACATGCATTTATTCTGGAATTCATCAAAACATCGTGCTTGGTGAGAATTTGAGAATCTTCACCCTCTCCAACTTTCTTGTAGCCGCAACGGGGTATTGAAGCATACTCCTTTTCAATGCTCTATAACATACATTTTGCAATGACAAATAATATGGTCATTTATTTATAAGCAATGCAATTTATACTTACAACAAATCGATCAAAATCTTTCTCTTCATCGTCATCTTTCTTAGGTTCTTCAGGCTCACCAATACCAGCTCGATAATTCAAGTATGAAATGTTAACTAAAAATCATATAAACTTAAATTTATTGGTGAATTTTCAGAATAATCAATTGTAAAAGATCAATTTTGTTAACCTTTTGAACCCTGATTGAACTTCTTTTCAGTACGTTTGAGCATGAGGTCATGCTCCTGGTTCATCTCTGTTTGTAACAATTGTGCAATCATTTCATCGCTTTCTGTCTGGTCAATTTCAAACAGTACTGGAGGCTCCTCTGGAATTTCAGGGGTTTTTTCAACAACTGTATCAACATGCTTCTTAATTTCTCTGAAAAAGAGAAAATACATTACATAAGTATTTTATGCAATTACAGGTAGGTCAAGTTCATAAGCAGTAAAAACGTCATACTTCTCTTGCAAACTCTGAGCCAACTGTTCTGATGTGATCTCATCAAAACTGACAGGCTCTTCAATCGTTTGTATTTTTGCCCAAGCCGACATTTTTATTAATATTGTCTCTTGAACACTTCGATTACTTTGTAAAAATACGTCTTAGATAATAAAAATAGTCTTAGTTTACGTCTCTTAACGGTACGGTTAAGTATATAAAATTTATAAAAAATCGTAACAGGCAGCAACGAATTTTAGAGTGAAGTAGTATATCACCGTAAAAAAATACGTTTATTAACTTTTTTTAAAAAGACTAGAATAACTTAATCACTGCTCTGAATATCTACAGTATACAAAACAACGATGCAAATACACGAGCCACGACGATTTTATCTCCTTCTTCGTCGCCCCTTTGTCCTTTTTTTTCTACACATGCGCATCAGCTGATGTGCATTAATTTTGTGTTCTCTAATAATAACAATTTTTTAAGTTGATGATATTTCTAATTTTGATAAAAAAAAGGTTTGTATTTTTATTTTTTACGTGAAATTCTCTTTTTAATATAAATTTTTTACTGTATTGAAACTTTTCTATGAAATTTTTTTTCAAATTTGTATGAAATTTTAAACACTTTATTACCGATCGAGTATAAACACGAGACTATGCAAGTCTAGACAAGTCGAACGAGAATTCGAGGAAGCCCGAGCGGGCAAAAGACGCCGCAATCTGTGTGTAAAACACAGCGTATAATAGTGATATTTTTTAAGTTATAAATAAACAGAAATGCCTATTGCTGATAAGAGAAAAGGTGACGACATTTTGTCGTTAGTTCCTGCTTCAAAGAAAACCAAAAATGAAGTTGTCTTTAGCAGCAGAGAAAAAGCTGTGGTCCAAAGTGTAAGTATAACCTAAAAATTTTGTAATTCAGAGAAAGGTTTTTTCATTTTTCAATGTTTTTGCATGCTTTAAATGAAAATAAGCAAACTATTAATATAATCTTTTATGAAAGGAGTTCTAAAAACTTACTTTTCTAATTTTTCTTTTAGTTTCTAATGTTTGAACTTTGTTATACCTACATTCTTACCTTATTATTTTGTCTTTTACAGGGACCACCAAGGACATCATCTTTATTTGCTCCTATCATGCTCTTGGAAGGACATCAAGGAGAAGTATTTGGTGTCAAATTCCATCCAGATGGTCAATATTTAGCATCTACTGGGTTCGATCGACAAATCTGTAAGTTCTACCATAGCCATTTTTACAATGAACTTTTTAAACATTTGTTCCATTCCATTAACTTTCGAAAACTATAAATTTTCAGTTTTATGGAATGTTTATGGAGAATGCGAGAATATTTCTGTTATGTCCGGTCACAGTGGAGCGATAAGAGAATTACATTTTAGTGTGGATGGAAACCATATTTACACAGCAGCCACTGATAAGACACTTGGTATTTGGGATATTGAAACTGGAGCAAGGGTTAAAAAGCTGAAAGGACATAGTTCTTTTGTCAATTCTGTCAATAGAACCAGACGTGGTTTAACTCAAATTTGTTCTGGGAGTGATGATAGCACAATTCGTGTCTGGGATCCAAGAAAGAAAGGTCAATGCATTACTTTGAACAATACATACCAGGTATGATTTACGTTTTAGTTGGAAATTCATTTCAATTTGACAATTAGTAAATATTTAACAATAATTATATTTCTAGGTAACAACGGTGACATTCAATGATACAGCTGAACAAGTGATTAGTGGTGGAATTGACAATGATGTGAAAGTTTGGGATTTGAGAAAGAATGCTATCTTGTATAAAATGAGAGGTCATACGGACACCGTTACTGGTTTAGCTCTGAGTCCAGATGGTTCTTATGTACTTTCAAATGGAATGGACAATGCTTTGAGGATATGGGATATCAGACCATTTGCTCCCTATGAAAGGTGTTTGAAAGTGTTCTCTGGCCATCAGCATAACTTTGAACAGAACCTTCTTAGGTGTGCATGGTCACTGGATGGTAGTAAGGTCTCTGCTGGATCTTCAGATAGATTCCATTATATTTGGGACACGACGAGCCGACGAATTATTTACAAACTCCCAGGACACAATGGATCTGTAAACGATGTTGATTTCCACCCAAAAGAACCGATTGGTAAGCAAGATTTTTTCACCTTTAATTAACGAATAATTTAACTCATAGTAATAATTTTTGTTTCCTTTCAGTGTGCTCTGGTTCAAGCGACAAACAGATTTACATGGGTGAAATTGAAGCTTAATTATAACCATCTTATTACTTTAAGAAAAGAAAGTTTTTATGTTGTAAAATAGTTTTTGATAAGGTTATCATAAGTAAATTGTAAATTAGTTTCACATAAAGAAGACAGGAGTTAGAAGGTACATGGTCGCACAATTTATTCAATTACTGCACTTCACAGCTAATCATCAAGGTAACATTTTTGTTTTATTTCACATGCTCATGAATAAAAATAAATTTTTCATTCATGTCATAAATAGCACATCCCAAACATTTATTTTTATTCATCATATATACATTTTTATATTTTTTAATTTATCATTCATACAAACCCACTAAGTTTGTAAATAATCCTTGGATCCCTTTATTCACATATTTATTTATAATGGAGCTGAAGCTGACAGATCGAATTTTCTGTCAAAAAATTTCTTTGCGTTCCAAAATTATTACTTATTCCAACATTACGACTACAAATCTCCCCAACGCCTGCCCACCTGGATTCGACTCTAATGAATTTAAATATACATTCTACATCTAGAGAAATTTTGTCTGCTTGAAACAGTGTTGAAGAGGGAAAGCTATAATGCGTGGCTATGAATGCTCCAGAGATTGTTAATCGTACTCGAGCTATCAAGATTTATTGGTAGTCACTGTTTCAAGCACCTGCGATCTGTAATTGCGACAAACTATTGGAGGGAAGCCACAACAAATTTTCTCTAAAGTATATACAGGGGCCTTAATACCGGTAGCTTTAATACCAATACGATATTTTTTTCTTAGAAAATGACACTAATTCATTGATTGAACTTTTTTCACATAAATAGTTACTACTTAACCAAAACTTTTCAACAAATTTATAAATAATTTTATAAATGACTTGAACAACAAATAAAACGTCTTGGCTCTTACAATTAGAACAAACCGAGTGCCGCCGCGCAAACGTGTTGATTAGGTAAAACTAGAAATAAAATTTCAATGTTTGGTGTATACAAAAACTTGCACAGACATGTGAAAGTCATAAATATATTAGCAACAGAATTTGAGATAAACAAATAAAAAAACCTTAAAATATGAGTGTACGCAAACGGTACACAATTGGTAGTAATTTAATTATTATAAAAGAGTAATTGGCAGTGTAAAATAGCAGTACAATAAATACTGATTCAGCGGTATTTTCATTTGTTTATCAGATTTGTAAGAGAGGGGTTTAATTCTTGACTTTTTTAGGGCCGGGTGGGGCGGTTAGCTGTATTTTTATATGAAAATTACAGCGTGCTAGTATTCTGTCTTACCGACATTGCTAGCCGAACAGACGTCAATGCTGAAATTCATTATTTTTTAAGATTTTGAAAGAGAATGAACAAAAGATATGGATTTATCTTTAGCAAGTGTATTAGTTTTTATTAGGTGTCATAGGAACTTATTGTCTTAGCGAGATAGAAGCTATTAATCGTGCTTTTTTAGGGAACAGCCAACGCCCAAACCTCGTTCTATCTGTTTGATAAACAAATTTGGAAAAAAAAATTTAAATAGATAAATAATCAGAAGCTAAACAGAAAACGGTCGCTTTAATTTAAAAATTATTGAAGTAAAAATTGTTTCTGTATGCTAAATTCAACAGTCCAAATTATATGTTAAAGCAATAGTACAGCACCAAAACCGGTTTAAAAAACAACCGTTGACGACTCCTTTTGGCAGTGTGAATAGAATATTTTCAATAGACTTGTTGTTGCATGTCATATAACATTTTTAAATAGTGAGCAAGACGATGACAAAGCTGAAAGATAAAAATATTCTTGCGAAAGGTAAAGTCATGCACGAGTATTGATCTATTCCATGGTTACTATGGCGTAAACTAAAAGTTTATTGAATATTACTGTTGGTTAAAATATACATTTTACATTCCAGAAAAATAGAGAAATAGATACATATGGATACGATTCAAACGATAATGGGGAACAAGGTTTTTAAAAATTTCTTTAATAATAAATGACTCATGAATGAGTTTGGTATACGTTTGATTTGATTGGTGGCCCTGAAAAGGGCCGATTTTGATGATGGTTTGGGGGATAACGGAAATTTACTTGGAGCTGGTGTATTTGGTGACGGCCTTGGTGCCCTCAGAGACAGCGTGCTTGGCGAGTTCACCAGGAAGGAGAAGCCTCACAGCAGTCTGGATCTCCCGAGATGTGATGGTGGATCTCTTGTTGTAGTGAGCCAAACGGGAAGCTTCAGCAGCAATACGCTCGAAGATGTCATTGACGAAGCTGTTCATGATGCTCATGGCTTTGCTGGAAACTCCAGTGTCAGGGTGAACTTGCTTCAACACCTTGTAGATGTAGATGGCGTAGGATTCCTTCCTTTTCTTTCCACGCTTCTTCTTATCGCCCTTGGTGATGTTTTTCTGGGCTTTGCCAGACTTCTTCACGGCCTTTCCACTTGCTTTAGGAGGCATGGTGATGCTTCAGAAAGTATACACGTATACGATACTGTAGGAACGACGGTTGAGAACCGAATGCTGCGCCCAGATGGCGAGTTTCTTTTATTCATTTCGGAGCAGCTGCGGAGCAGCAATAAGGGGCCGATTCTCCCACCACAAGAAAGAAGCGCGCAGCTGTTAGAGCGCTGCTGGTCGGCGAAAATGGATATAAGAACGGAGCTAAACTGGCTCGGCACACTGCAGCAGTACTGAACAGTACTTTGTCGTTCGTTTCTCGAGTAATTTTCTACCAAACCAATCAACATGTCCGGAAGAGGCAAAGGCGGTGGCAAGGTCAAGGGAAAGTCAAAGACCCGCTCCACCAGGGCCGGACTTCAGTTCCCAGTCGGTCGTATTCACCGTTTGCTCCGCAAAGGTAACTACGCCGAACGTGTTGGCGCTGGAGCTCCAGTATACCTGGCTGCAGTCATGGAATACTTGGCTGCTGAAGTTTTGGAGTTGGCTGGCAACGCCGCTCGCGACAACAAGAAGACCAGAATAATCCCACGTCACCTTCAACTAGCCATCCGCAACGACGAGGAATTGAACAAACTGCTCTCTGGAGTCACCATCGCCCAGGGTGGTGTTTTGCCTAACATCCAGGCTGTTCTCCTTCCCAAAAAGACCGAAAAAAGCTCATCCTAAATTATTCATATAGTCCAAACCATCTCAAAATCGGCCCTTTTCAGGGCCACCAAATCATCAAAACGTTTGACACATTATTCTGCCATGAAATATGAAAAACTTAACAATTATAGACATTGACTATTTTGAAAAAGTATCATGTCCATTGATCGCTAATACTATAACTTATCGTTTGGTTGAAACACTTACTCTATAATTTAACTATAACAAAACTTTCAACTCAAAATTCTGTTAGTTATTTAATCCATTTGGCCTCGATGTATCGATCGGCTAACACACTATAAGGCAATTGTTGAGAGTAGTATAAAAATTTGCTGACTGCTTGAAAAAGTTATCATACGATAAAGGAATGATTGCTTTCAATAGCAAACGATTTTTCTGAAATGATTGTCAGGAATAAAAGCTTGGTCTGTGCAGAAAACTGGCTACGTTCTTTCCTATTGACATTTCCTATTGAGAAATTCTTTCCTATTGAGAAAAAAATAACAGGAGCAATAAGTTACTTTTAGAGAATCAAGTTGTTTTGAATATATGCAACAAGTTTAAAAATATGAATTACCACGTATTTTTTGGCAATTATTATACATCAGTGAAACTTATAAATTGCTTACTTAATAAAGGGACTAAACTATGCTGCTGATATCATTAGCACTTTTGGAAAAAGATTTGATTGCCTCTTTGAGATTGAAAAAGGGGACTTTCGAGACACAAAAGCAAATACATTAATACAGTATATACAAGAATTTTTTATGGGACTGAATGAAATTGATTTTGCGGATCAAGTGAAAAATATAATGCCTGGCATTAAGCTCCCCCCCCCCCCGGACATGTATATAGATATACAAATACATGTGAAAACAGGCGACCCTTTGCGCCATGATTGTTTTTTGATGAAACAATATTGGGATTGGACAAATTTATGGCAAATATCTTTGGATATGTAGCTTGCGCTGAAACAATTACGGATATTTCTGTGCAGTCATTTAATCAGAAAAAAAATTAGAAATTGAATAATAAATCCTAAACAAACTAAATAGTATTTGTCATAAATCTGTCGAAGTCTAACTGTGTTTTATGAAAGAATAATCATGGAGCAAAGCAGAGCAAAGGGTCGCCTGTTTTCACATGTGTTTGTATATCTATATACATGTCCGGGGGAGCCTTAAAACATTGGTATGATCTATGGAGAAGATTAAGAAGATTATTTCCAAAGATAAAATGAGCATAAAGAAATGGAGCTGTTACAAATTGACGTTCCTTCACCTGGAGCAGTAGTGGTGCAGAGGACTATAGTGTAAAGTGTATAAAGCAAAGAGAGGGGAGGCAGTAATGCCAGAACAGGAAACGTCTGCAAATGAACTGTGCGATGCAATAGTTTGTGGATGTTTTAGGTAGTTTATATCAGTAGTTTCTATTTCCATTTAGTAAATTATCTTGAACGTTGACACCAGATCATTTATTGACTTGCTATGGTGCGTATTTCCATGGAAACTATTTTTTATAGAATTCTGGAACGTGGAACGGAAAATGGCGTTCCTATCTAACCACACTTCCTACTCATAATAAAAAAACTATTCATACTAGATTGATTGAACAATAGCAAGACAACTGTGACTGTAGATTTATTTTACGACAAAATTGCTACAAAGGATTTGCAATAAAGCTTTCAAAGAAATGATCCATCACAACAATTGATCAACTACTTAACATTTGTTCATATATACTATTAGATGATGAAACCGTACATTTTGTTATGCTAGCTAATAAATAAAACCTTAGAGATAGTCTCTCTATTCCAATAGATTAGAGTAGTTGAATACTATACGTAATAATGCAAGTATCATTCGCATAGAATTGAGAAATCATTTGCAACTAACCATCGTGTAAGTCGATAAAGAAAGAAAGGCATGCTGAACAATATTAGGAAATTAATATTTGTCTTTAGATGAAAAAGTACAAATATTAGTGTTGTATAGTTGAAATTGAATGTCCTTTATTAAATAATGATTTATTATGATGAATTTGGTTGCAACTGACGAAAAACTGAGAGACTGAGTAATGAGGTGTAATGAATAATGAGGTGTGAAAGGAGGAAAGGAAAAGTGTGAAAGGAGTTACATGAAAATATGTAAATGAAATATTGTGAAATATTATGAAACAATAGTTGATTCAACGTTTGAATAAATTGGTAGCCCTGAAAAGGGCTGTTTGGTTTTTAGTCTTTTTTTTTTCTTTTTTATATATTTTTTTTATTGGTGAAGATGAATGATTTAACCGCCGAAACCGTAGAGGGTACGGCCCTGGCGCTTGAGAGCGTAGACAACGTCCATGGCTGTGACGGTCTTCCTCTTAGCGTGCTCGGTGTAAGTGACAGCGTCACGGATGACGTTTTCAAGGAAGACCTTGAGTACGCCACGAGTCTCCTCGTAGATCAAGCCAGAGATACGCTTGACTCCACCACGACGAGCCAGACGACGGATGGCTGGCTTGGTGATGCCCTGGATGTTATCACGCAAAACCTTGCGATGGCGCTTGGCTCCTCCTTTACCCAGACCTTTTCCTCCCTTTCCTCGGCCAGTCATCTTGGAGCGATACTAGACTGTAAACTGAACTGAAGCGAACAGTGAACTGATGCCGAAGCCGCCTTACGGCCGTTAATTTATACACTTTCTTAAACACAACTCCCACCAAGCTACGCTGCTCCAAAACGGGAAAACAAACTATCCCCCACCGCAAAACCATTTCGGAGCACATCTGCTTCAAATTTCATCCCCCACCACGGCTCTACCGACCAATCACGTCATTTCGGAGCAACAGCTGTTGCGAACTCTACGTTCCACCACAGAACTACCGACCAATAGCGTCATTTCGGAGCAACAGCTGCTCCAAATTCTATGCCCTACCACTGAAAGGCCAGCCACTAGAGCAATTTCGGAGCACAGCTGCTCCAAAATTTACGTCCCACCACCAAACTACAGGCCAATAGGAACGCCGAGCGTGTAGCGAGCTCGTGTATAAAATAAACCGCAAAAAATGCGCCAAGCATCTGTTACGCCTATTCGCTCAGCAGTAATCATCTACAATGGCACGTACCAAGCAAACCGCTCGCAAATCTACTGGAGGAAAGGCCCCCAGGAAGCAGCTGGCCACCAAGGCTGCCCGCAAGAGCGCACCAGCAACTGGAGGAGTGAAGAAGCCCCACCGTTACAGGCCTGGAACCGTCGCTCTTCGTGAGATCCGTCGTTACCAGAAGAGCACGGAGCTCCTCATCCGCAAACTGCCCTTCCAGCGTCTGGTTCGTGAGATCGCCCAGGACTTCAAGACCGACCTCCGTTTCCAGAGCTCCGCTGTGATGGCTCTTCAGGAAGCTAGCGAGGCTTACCTCGTCGGTCTCTTCGAAGATACCAACCTTTGCGCCATCCACGCCAAGCGTGTAACCATCATGCCCAAGGACATCCAGCTGGCCCGACGCATCCGTGGGGAACGTGCTTAAATTTTGAATTATTTCCCTTCTTTCTACACCATCAATCAGCCCTTTTCAGGGCTAACATATTTTCAAACGTTGAATGAATAATTTGTTTAAGTTTTATTTAGGTATTATCGATATAATTGCTTAATTCTTTGGTTTGACATATGATGTAGTATTCTACTACTATTTTTACTTGTTTGTATCAGACTGTTGATGTTTTCATTTTATTCTCAAGAATATCAGTTGCCCTTTTAGGGCAGTGGCTTGGTTTCTGTACATTTGCGCGATACGTCCTTGTCACGAGTTGGCAATATGCTCGTACTACGGTAGACGAGTCCGAAAAGCAAATTATGGACCCCCATACACTTTTTAACTGAAACACAAATGGGTCATACTCATTACTTACTTTGAAATGGTTTTCTAACCACAAAACTTTTATTATATCTGCGGGTTTTTTCTCAATAAGTAACTATTTTTAAGTAAATAGAGGCACCAGGATCACAGATGAAAGATAATTCTAACCCAAGCCTTGATGCTCTCGAGCTTTTCTTGACTTTTAGAGCTTTTTCCAAAGTGAGCATACATAATTTTAATTTAGTATAGTAGCCAATAACATTGTTCGATCAGCTCGAATATTTGTGGTAGACTCGACGTTTCGTGAAATAACTCGCGAGCTCTGGAGCTCGAGTCAATCATAAAGCAAGAGTATAGGTTCGAAGCATTGAGTCCGAGCCAAGTCTCTGCAGAAGCCTATAGTTATGGTAATCTAAATCAATCTAAATTTTCCTAGGTACAGTCACATAGTTCATTTCACGAACATAACATTCAACAAAGGTGAGAATGAAAAGATATATTCGAGGCGTAACGTAATATAATTTATTAAATAATTGTAATATGTATACACATTTATCAACTATAAACAGGTAACTTGTACGCCCGATCAGTTTTAATCGCCAGAGTCATTAAGATTTAATGATCGTGGATGTAGCCGATTATCGTTACGTACATCCTAATAACGTTTTTTTTTCTCTCTCAAATTCGTTTGTATATTTACAATAGTGCCAAGCAAAGACGCCAATTGATTCATAACAGCGCTTACTTTCTCTTTATCATTTTTTTTTTATAAATCTCGTAGTTTTATTGGCGTGCGTGTCCCTACTTCTTCGAACTAATCAGTACAAATTTCTCATGTATCGTGTTTTCATTTTTGTGACAAAATCGCGACAAACGAAGAAGTACTGAACCAAAC
The DNA here is from genome assembly GCA_035047105.1 of Galeopsomyia nigrocyanea. Taxonomy (NCBI): domain Eukaryota; kingdom Metazoa; phylum Arthropoda; class Insecta; order Hymenoptera; family Eulophidae; genus Galeopsomyia; species Galeopsomyia nigrocyanea. Next base: position 4,710,022 of record JAWWMK010000040.1, on the reverse strand, counting down.
GCTCCCGAATGCACTTTCAATTGCACCTTGTACTCCACTAAAGCCTTCCTTGTGTAATGCGTTACTCTGTAAGCAAAAAGAAAAAGGTTCTTTAGAATACAGTGATGCTTTAACGAAGTCGAGCAAATCAATTTTCGTCAATTGATATACTTACTAAAGAAGCATCGTTGATGGATTTTCCAACAAGTTTTTGAAAGCAGTAAGCCACTGTGCTCCAACTGCTCCATCGACTGTGCGATGATCACAGCTGGCAGTGACGCACATGTACTGGGCAGTAGCGAAACTGAAATAAATGAAAATCAAATTTGTAAACAACGAAACACTTCCTAATACGATTACTCTGAAAAAAAACTCATGATAGTTACCCTCTCTCATTGTCGGCCGGTACCAATCTCGTTTCCGTCGTTCCTATCGCGAGAATAATGGACTGTGGTGGGTTGATGATCGCCGAGAAATTCTTGATTCCAAACATGCCGAGATTCGACACTGTAATAGTGCCGCCTTGGAACTCATGAGGCTGCAGTTTACCCTCCCTAGCTTTTGCAGCTAAAGCTTTGACATCCTGGCTAATCTCGGAGATACCTTTGAGGTCTGCTCCAAAAACTATAGGCGTGATGAGTCCACTCTCCGTGCTGACTGCTACGCTAACATCTACGTGATCGTACCTAAAGAAAAAACTCTGTTGTTAGTCTGAATTCAATTAAAAAATTTTCTCGGTCGTCATTACTTACTGTCGAATTTTGTCGCCCAACCAGGCACTGTTACCCTCCGGCACCTTTCTACAGGCCATCGCCATACCTTTGATGATGAAGTCATTGACACTGAGCTTTATCTTCTCTTTTTCCAAGATTTTGTTGAACTGCTGTCTCATAGCCAGAGTCTTGTCCATTTTGACCTCGATGGTGAGATAATAATGGGGTATCGTTTGTTTGCTCTCCAAAAGACGCTTGGCAATGACCCCACGGATACTGGAAATTGGAATATCTCGTCCACCAGCCACCGCTACACCTGGTGCCCCAGCTCCTGCCATAGATGCTCCACCGAGATCCTTCGATGTAACCGAGGCGTACAAACCGCTACCTTTGAGACCCTGCAAACATTTATAATCAAATAAAATGTATACGCATATTTCTATAAAATAAACGCAGTGCTAGCACTGAGTTTTACCGATAAGCTAAGTCCCTGTTCAGCAGCCAGCCTCCTGGCGAGTGGACTGGCAAAGACTCTCTCTCCAGAGGTAGCCAACGATGCCACGGGTGCGGCCGAAGCTGGAGCTGACGGTGGTGGCGGAGGCGGTGGTGCAGCTGCAGCAGGTGCTGGAGCGGATGGTGCTGGAGCGGCAGAAGCACCGTCGTCTTTGAAATCCTTGAAGGCAGCTACACTAGCTTCGTCGGCGACGATTATGCACACCAATCGGCCGATCGCCACGTTCTTTTCACCCGCTGGCACGAGGATCTTGGCCAGGTAGCCTTCCTCCGGTGTCTCGAAGCCCATTGTCGCTTTGTCGGTCTCGATTTCCGCGAGCAGGTCGCCCTCGTTTAGCTTCTCACCTGGGATTTAGTTAGAATTGATGAGCATGTCAATATGTATATTTTTCTTTAGAGTTGATTTATTTGTTTGAAATATTACCTTCCTTCTTCTGCCAAGAAATGATGGTTCCTGTTTCCATAGTTGGCGACAAAGCTGGCAGTGGTACTCTGATATGATCCGGATAGTCTGCGTAGTATCTCAAATTTTGTTGCCATGGTTGTATCGCTAATCTTGAACTTTTGTGGAGGAATGGCCTGTTGATAAATATTTACTCGTTAAGTGACATGACTTATACGAGAATACATATAGTGAGAATTAATTATAAAATTATTGCAATTGGTGTACGATAAATGGATGGATTAGCTGAAAAAATTTACTTTGTGTACATTTTAATTCTCAACTTTTTTTTGGAAACAAATAATATTAATAGTTTTTACTCTATTACATAATTTTGTTTATATATTTACTCATAGAAGAAATCTTTGTTACTCAATGCTTTTTGAATCTATTTTACTAGCATCCCAGTTTTTTGTCTAATACCAAACTCTTAAAAAAATGCTAATATTCTGCATGCTGTTTGCATATTTTCAAGCAAGCATAAATTCATGTTCAGCAAATCCAATTAATGTCAATCAACTTACAGTTAGAAACGCACAGGAGGAACGTTACAAAAGAAAATTGAGTATCTCAAAAGAATCATAAAATCCTCATTGACCGTGAAAAGAAAAATTCAAAACTATAAAAATAACATGAATAATTCAGCAACAATGATATATACAAAAGCTGAGCTATTTGCAACACACGACACGACTTCCTGTAGCAAAATTATGACATACATGTCAAATGTCAACTCCATTTCACGTGCAACATGGCAACGATTCACGATTCCATACCGTGTAGAGCTGTAATCGATCAATCAAAATCATCGTGATAACAGCAAATCGCTAGAGAAACGAGTCGGTCGTAATTGAGTGAAAAGCGCGAGCCCGCTGATGATTCTAACCTCACTCCTATCGCCACATCACACCACCAATCAAGCCCCAAAGAAGAAAAAAAAAATCTCAACACATAAAAAAAAAAAAGAAAAATCAAATCAGGCGATGATCGCTCACCTCAGTTGATGCTTCCTGTGTAGGCACTGAGTGCCGAGACACCTCACGATATTGCTCCTGACGTTGGTGCGGAGTGTCGCCTTAGCAAGCTCGTGACGTAAATTCGCTGTCGTCCTTAACATTTTCTCTTTATCTCGCGAGAAACACTCGTTTTAATCACACTGAAACCAAATCCTTCTCGCGAGTTTTCCTCCTCCTCGACGACGACGATGTTGGATTAATATATCAATTCTTCGGGTGATGAGATACTTCGCGCGCGCTCTTCTCTCCTCCTCGCAACCAACACCAGGCAGGCAGATATCAAAGGTCGTCTGCAAGGTCACGTGGCTCTCGCGCCACTCGACAGACGCGCCGCGGCGCGAAAATACGAAATCGCAGTTCGTTGATAGATGCTTCGGTCTATATGGAGCGTCATAAGCTTTTCTGAATGTTCCTATATGGCATTTTGCGGTTAGTTTTTCTCTTATCTTAATATTCACTTGGTCTACGCGTGATACGAGCAAGTGAATTCTATTTGGTGACGTATGACTTACTTGAGATAATGTATAGCTACTTGAACTTATTGTAACGAATAAAATGATTTAACATCTTGTAATACTCTGTTTTATGAATTAACTTTTTTTAGGCCGATGTTACTTGTACGCCAGATCTTAAAAGAATGGAAATTTGGAGTATAAATAAAAAAAATAATCGAAAATTAAAGTAGATGCTTGTCGTACAACTAAATACTTTCAACTAACGTAAATTTACTGAAATACGATAAGCAAACAATTAATTAACGTTATTTTAATTGACGAAGTAGGTTAGGCTAAAAAACACTCGTACTCCAGATTTTTGTTGTTGACATTGACATTTCATCATTTTCAAATTTCACTATTTCACTATTTACACGAAAAATTCAAAACCAGGGGGAGGGGAAAAGGAACTAAAAACAATAAATTCTGATATTTTATTTTTTTGATATTTAAATATCTAACTCGATTCGAGAAAATTAAACTTATGGATCAATCATTGCAATTAGTAAAAACAATTGATCTGGAGTACAAGCAGACTTTGCCCTTTTTTTAAGATGTCGATTGCCATTGGATTTACGATCACTCTTTTTTTTTCGACGTTTTATGTATACCTACTCGAGCAAATAACTGCTCGACAATTATTTATTTATTTCACTCCAATACGATACGTATGATATCAACAAATTTCTAACAAATAAACATAATATGTTTATTTGGAAAAACAAAATACAAGCGTAAGATATATCTTTTGGCATAGGCGAGCTTGCAATTGACGTAACGCGCTTTTTAGAATAGAAAAAATAATACTGAAAAAATAATGAAAAAGGCTAAAAGAAAGTCGAAAGTAAGTAAAACCGAAAACGTTGAGCGTGAAGTCGTTAAACAGGGGATAGGCACATTCAATTTTCCGAATGGCGACTCGTACAAAGGCCAATACATGGTTATAAATAAAAAGGAAATCTATCGGCATGGTAATATATAAAGAAAAAATTAGTTTTCATATCACGGATTATACAAAATAAAAATTCGTTCAGGATACGGTATTTACAAAACATACGATGGAGACGAATACGAAGCTATATGGGATAAGGACAATGTAATCTCGATGTTTCACGCAACGTGAGTAAAATTTTTCCAATCAAAACTGAATCAATAAACTGATTGCCTCTCGTACTTTCTGTACAATTAGTTACGGTAATAAAGCCGAGTACATGGGTGAACTCAGCGAAGAAGGTGCATTCAGCGGCAAAGGAACATACATTTTTCCCGACGGTACTTCATTGACTGCAATTTGGAAAGACAATCAGCCACATTCGGATTTCACTTACATAGATCCTCTGGGATACGAGTGGTTAGGGAGGTTATCGACGAACAATCAAGTAACGCTATACGTATATATTTCGTAAAATATGTATTTCACACTCTTAAAAATAGCTTTCGTTTAATTACAAATTAGAGTACAAATCGACTCCGAATGTCGACGTAAAAAGACCTACAATAGGTCGTGTATATATTTATAACAATGTACAAAGTTTTTTTTTTTATTTCTGTAATGCGCTTTTATTCACAGGAAGTCACCTTCTCGCCCGTGAATCGCATCTGGGCTTGATAATAAAAATAAACGTCAACTCGAAGTATTTTCACATACTTGCTGTATTCGAAAAAAAGTTTTCGCTATACACCTTAGAAAAATTGTTTCTTAAATCTACGAGAAAAATAAACGTGTTTCGTTTTTATTGCTTTATCAACGAAATTTTGGCTATACATTTGACACTCTGGCGTTTTTTTTTTTGATATAGCAAACAATCCTCACGCGGATAATACATTACATTATATAACGAATCTTGTGTGCTCTTATTGGATAAATTACAATCCTCCCTTTAATAATAAAAAATACCTAACTATACATACGAAATATCAAGATACGAAGGAAAAGAAGGAAAAAAAAGGAAAATCGCGCCTCGTCGTCCAGCGACTTATAATTACAAATATCATGTGTATTTACCGAAGGCAAGGCGATGGCACTTGGAACATCGCGGAAGACTCGGGACAAGTTTTCGCGCAACATGGATTTTTTTTTACAATAAAAGAAAAACGTCTTTGTGCGTTATCAAACTTCTCAACGGATATGCGTGTTTTTTTGTACGTTTTTTTTTTTTGGAGATATGTGTGTGTGTGTTTAGGGTTTCCTTTCGGAACTGGAAACACGCCTTGCGAGTTGTTGATGAATGCCATCGACTCCACTTGGCTCGTCCTCGCTACTGTTACCGTTGTCCATTTGCGACAAAATCGTCTGTGAGTAGGAGTTCGGTGCTGCGTCGTGCACCAGACCGTTCAGCAGCATTTTTGCGCATTTCCACGGGAACATCCTGACGAACAAAAAAAAACGGATTTAATTGGTAAAAAAAATTCTCAACCGGTTTTTTTTTTTTTTGCGCGTCGACTATTTCTTTTTTTTTCGACTTGTTTCTTTCGGAATAGAAAAGACGATGGAAAGAAATAGAAAACAAGTTTTGAGCTAATTGGACAAGGATATCAATCTAAAAACTTACCATTTGGCTGCTAGCAATACTTGTAAATAACTTGGTATAATGGCGAATTTTTCGTTACACCTCATGGCAACGAGAACGCGATCGGCGACTTCGTTGGGGCTCAGTATCGGGATAAACCTGCAAAAAAAAATGTTAATTTCGATATTAGTTCACCATTAACGACTCGACGCGTCGATTCTGTAATTTAACTTAGAAACATCGATGAAATTGTGAATAAAAGCATTGACGGCAATGAAATTCAACCCCAAGTTGTTTCGTTTCAAGCATGTTTTTGCGATTTTTTTTTTATTTGTTCACATCGAATACGAATAAACATATCATCGATAATTGTCAGTCACATAATATTTGTGAAATGAGAATATTTGGTGGATACGATAAATCAGTTACAAAGATCCCAGGTAAGTACTTTGATGAACACTTTTTTTTTTAGAGTCTTTTAACGAACATTCTCCTAAAAACAAATCATTTACCTGTCGCTTACAGTTATTACATCGTTTCTGTAAAGAATAACGTTCAAGAAAAATTATCAATATGCAGCTATCATCAGATTCTTTCAACGCTTTCGTTGCCAAACAAACTCGAGAGAGACGGAATAAATGCAAACTCACCTGGCCATGACGTCGTCGAACATGCCGGTGCTCTTGATGAAGTACGGACATATCACAGTAGTCTTGATGTCGTATCCGTCGGCCTGTCAAAATAGAACGGATCATTCGTCATATGTACATTAGAAAATTGAGAAATCACATATTAAATAGCATATGACCTTAACTCGATAATATTGCGTCACGTTTCATTTTGACTACATACACGTATCGAAATCATTTTCATTCGACGTTTCGTAAGGATTTCTTTTTTTTTTTCTTTTTTAGAGGTCGAATTGTAACTCCTATATTATTTTTAGAATTCGCGAGAAAAAATTTCGTTAATTTTTATACAGTCAATTCATAATACATTCGCGTGACTTTCGCGCGCGCTCATCTCTATAATATTTACCCGATATATATATATAAAAGAAGAATTTGTATCCTGTATGGAAGGCGAAGGTTCCCTTCTCGAATTTATTTTTCGAGGTCAGCGACACACTTTTCGCGTCGCGTCGCGCGTCTCTTATATACCTGTTAGATTGTTTCGCGCTGAGATTCTCTTATATATATATATATATTTGCCGCTTTTTAACGAGCATCGCGATTCTATATAATATATATGTGATTACTTTTACCCAATTGGGCGCGCTTGAAAATTATAGTTTTGTATGATATACGCGCAAATGATGAAAAAAAAATTATGAGTATTATTCGTACATAGCATACGAGGTATCGTAAAGAGATTGTGAAGTTATACGAGTTTCGTTATTAATTAACCGGTTTCTCAATGAAAAAATAATAGAGAACTGGCTTTCGGAAATCTTCTATAAGTGAAATCGCGAGTCTTTCGTATATATGCGGATTCACCATTAGATCTCGAACCATAAAGTTTTATATATATGACAAAATCCAGAAAACAATACCAATTTTCTGAGGACCAGAATTGATAAAATTTGTTTTCTCCGTTAGGGCTTTCGCACTTGTTTCCTCTTCTTTTCAAAGGTATATAGTGACAGAAAATGCTCTGGAACATTAGAAAAGTCCGCAGGAACAACTTTTTTTTGGGATTTTTCCAATATTATTAACAAATTAAAAGTTTAATTATTTCGTAATTTTGTTAATAAAACTTTTTACCGGCTGATTATTTTTTTAATAAAACTTTTTTTTTACGGAAAGGTGTTTTTTTACTACAATTTTGACTGGTCAAACACGTTTCTAGCGGTCTTGAAAGCCGAGAAATCAGTATTTGAAGATATTATGCTTTTCGCCTATTTTCTGTGAAAAAAGTCCATTTGATTATAATGGGGAATCGCCGAAAAACAAATTCCTGCGGATTTCTCTCTAATGTTCTTGAGCATTTTCCGTCACTATATACCTTCAAAAAGAAGAGAAAACAGGTCCAAAAGACCTAGCGAAGAAAACAATTTTTCAATTCTGATCCTCAGAAAATACACTGAAAAAACAGGTCTCTCCTAACAAGAGGAATTTAATTTTAAATAAAATCATTTTGTTACAAAATTATTCCTCTTGGAACAAGACTAATTTCCTCT